>JAJMYN010000070.1:0-184398 GCA_023087525.1 Lasiodiplodia sp. KE8368 | reverse complement strand
GTGGGGGTGGAGGGGAGGAGGGGGGGATGATGGGCGGGGGATGGGGAGGAGGATTAGGGAGAAGGAGAGGGATTTGGAGCGCCACAGGAGGGCGGCGCTGTTGTTGATGGATGATGATGATGATGCAGCGGCAGGCGGCGGCGGCGGCGGCGGCGGTGGTGGTGGTGGCATGTACGTGCATGAACATCGTGAGCGGCGCGTCGTTAGGAGGTCGGCCGGGCTGGCTGGTGGTGGTGAAGACGGCTTCGGTGACGATGGCGGCATGTCGCCGTTGGGCCTAAAGACGACGTACCACCGCGGCCACCATCATCGCCAGCTTTTCGACCCCCTGGACGACGACCGGATTGCTTGGACGCCGCCGCCGCGTGGCTACGGCGTTGGGGTTCGCATTGGCGGAGGCGGAGGCGGAGGCGGAGGGAGGGGGCTGAGAGGCGCCCTGGATTCGATCAAGAACGACCAGCGGGAGCTGCGCATGGACGTGCACGACGTGAAGGACGAGCTGGACGAGCTCACCGAGCAGATCAACAAGCTAGGGCGGCGCCAGGACCGGGGGAGACTGCTGCGGAAGGGCCGGGTGGCGGCGGATTGGCATGATGAGCGGGGTCATGTCGTGCAGGACTGCTGCTGTGGTGAGCGGTTGCCGGAGGAGCGTGAGACGGAATGGTTTTCGGAGTGGTGGGATGATACTTACTGAGCTCTCTCACACACGCACATTTTCCTCTGCGGATGATGCAGTGGAGTCCGCAGCATTTCTATCTCTCCCAAAAGTCTGTCTGAGGGATCGGGCTCTGTTTTGTTTCTCCTTAGGCCGCGTGGGATGTGTGGTGGTTAGCTTTGGTGTATCCCACTCGGCATTTCCTCAACTCGGATTACGATGAAACATATAGGGAATCACTTGAGGATCCTACACCCGTTTAGCCAAGTCCATGCTTGATTGGTTTTGACCAGGCAATAGCTGTTGATACAGAGGAAGCCCGAGAGAGATCCCAAACAGCTTCAAAGCACACAAGAAAGCCAAACCTTAAAGCTCGTTGCCCTTGAACGCCCTTACGCCACAGGGATATAAGACACTCCCCCGAAGAGACTGGAACCACTAATGGGTTTCCCCCACCACCCGAAGCCAGACCCCGAAAACGCCGCGCTAATCGCAAGTGTCCAACAGCAAGCGAGTCGACTCACGCCCCATCCGTCCTATCCCAACCCCCCCACCCCCCCTCTGACACCTTTCTCCCCCTCCTCTCCTCCCAGCGGCACACAATCATCCCCCGCTCACCTCAAAAACTTCAGCACCAGCCAGCAAAACGTGAAGAAGATGACAACCCCCGCCCAGAAAATCCACTTGTCCTGCTTCGCGCGGCGTTCGACCATGCGGATGGTGTCTCCGCTGATGCCGAGCGTGTTGGCGACGCTGTACAGCTTGCGCTGGGTGCCCTTGAGCATCTCGCGCTGGTCGCCCAGGTCGCCCAGGACGGCGCGGCCGCGCTCGAGGAACTCGTCCAGCTGCGCGTTCGTCTGCGACATGAACGACTGCTCGCGGAACGCGTGCGCCTCGCGCGTGTAGTCCGACGGGGCTGCGCCGAGGGCCGAAGGGCCGCCGCTGCCGGTGCCGGGTCGCGGGGCCCAGGGTGAGTTTGCGGAGGTTGAGGCGGAGGCGTACGGGTTTTCGGGGGTCGCGGCGTGGTGTGGGCGGCGGCCAAGGAGCTCGGCGCGGCTTTGGACTTGTTGCTATATGGATGGTTAGAGTTGTGCGCTTCCGCGCGTGTGTGGATGACGAGGGATGGATGGAAGAAGGGAGCTCACCCGTTCGTCGTTTTCGGATTTTAGCCGGTTGAATTGTTCGCGGTAATCGGTCAATTCGGCGCGAAAATTTTTGATACGTTCGTAGGCCTTTTCTTGCTTCGCAGAGACCATTTCCTGCTTAGCCAGGCGGTTGTAATCGTCTATGGTGCGGTTGAAGGAAGTAAGGGAGGCGTTGATTTGCCCTGCGTGGCAGTATTAGATCCTGGACGAGGCCGAGTGCGGGCTATCATGAGCTCACCAAGCAGAGCCGGTGAAAGGGTATTGCTTTCGGCGAAGGCATCGAGATCCTTGCGTATGGAGGTGGACTGCCGCAGTGCGGAGTTGAAGAGGGAGTTCTGCAGGCGTTGTGAGAAACCAGAAAGCCAATGTGGAGACGGGACTGCGAACCATGTTTGCGCGAAATCACCAGGATGTTTGCGAAGAGCTTCTGGCGAGAAGGTTTAAAGGGCTGGCCGATGGAACTTTTGGCTACGTGTAGGTAGAGGCGCGGAGTTGAGGCGCATTCACGACGTGTGTTCTGCCGTCTGTCGCCGCCTTGGCGATCGGCGCTCCGTCTCTCAGCCCACTGCCTTTCCGCTGCGCTAACTCTGCACGCACGATCTACGAAGAACCCCACGCCATCATTTTCTGAAAAACGCATGTTGAGCTCCACCGGCGCTCGTCTCAATGTTTGTTTTTCTAGGCTGATCGCATCGGCTGACTTGATTAGTCAGAATTTGACGAGCCTGCATTTCTAACTGCTATCTACCTCTTGCCGCGGCGGTCACTGCCGCGTCTTGGCCTCAGGCTATTCCGCGCACTGCCGGTGCTGCTGCGCTCTGTCGAGAGGATGATCTATCTCAATGTAGCGATCTTTTTATACATCCTATCTTCCTGCACACCACCGCGATGGACCGATCAGACCCTGATTCTCTGACCGAGAACCTAAATGCCGTCATGCTTTTGTGCAATACCGACCTTCCTTATCCGGCAATGAACTTCGATGCTTGGCCGGCGGTTCGACAACACTATCTCCAGGATTTTGCCGTCGAACCCCGGCCACAAGCTCGATACCGTTCCTGCCAAGCCATGAGCTCATTCATTGACACATTGTGAGGGGTAACTCTTGTGCCCAACTTCTTGCGGAAGCTGTCAAGATAAAGCCTGTCCGCTGTCGGGATATATCGTACCGGTAAGGCAGCCTACTTAAGGTATAAGAACGCGCCCCTGCATTCATATTTGGTGCCAAGTCACCATGATGTTCACCGCCGCCTCCACGCTCTTACTGCTTGCTTCGACTTTAGCTCAGAATGTACCTCTTCCTCGGGACCAATTAGCATCCACTGCCGCAAATGTTTCAGACTATGCTTCTTGCGCTGCCGCATCATGGCCAGCCTCAGAATTCGGTACAGAGATAGCCCCGCAGGCTCCGGATGACGAGTTGCGGGCCATGCTGGACGAAGTCGACCCCGCAAACATTGAGGCCACTATCTTGAAGTTAGTTTCCTTCGGCACGCGGCACACCCTGTCAACTCAAAACTCGACCGTCCGGGGTATTGGCGCTGCCAGAGATTGGATCGCCTCCGAGATGCGGAAGTACGCTGCGACGTCTGAAGGAAGGATGACGGTCGAGGTCCCCGGCTACATCCAGCCCGTGGCGAACCGCATACCTTTTCCTGTGAGAATCAGCAATGTCGTTGCGCAGATCGAGGGCTCGTCTGATCCCTCTCGAGTTTATGTGATTTCCGGACACTACGACTCGAGAGTGACCGATGTGTTGAACTACGAATCGGATGCCCCAGGAGCAAATGATGATGCATCTGGCGTAGCAGGTTAGTCGCGAAATATGACCCATATAACTTTATGCTGGCGTTGAAGGCTTACGAGAGATTCAGTTGTCATGGAACTTGCTCGAGTCCTAGCGACACGTCAGCCAAGGGCCACAATACTGTTCAGCGCAGTTGCTGGAGAAGAGCAAGGTCTCTACGGCGCCAACTTCCTCGCCCAGTCTTTGAGAAATGCCAGCGTCAATGTGGAGGGAATGCTGAACAACGACATCGTCGGCAGTTCCACCGGCGACCAAGGCCAGAAAGACCCATTCACCATCCGCTTGTTCGCCCAAGGGCCACCTCTGTCGGAGAGCGACGACGTAGCTTCCACACGCCTCAGGATCGGCGGAGAGAACGACTCTCCCGCCCGACAGCTCGGCCGCTTCGTGTCCGAAGTCGCTGCCAACGACGCCACCGAGATGAAAGTCGCCATGGTGTACCGCCTGGACCGCTACCTCCGCGGCGGAGACCAGACGCCGTTCCTGCAGCAGGGGTATCCGGCCGTGCGCTTCACCGAGCCCAACGAGAACTTCGACCACCAGCACCAGGACATCCGCGTCGCCGAGGACGGCACGCAGTTCGGCGACCTCCCGGAGTTCGTCGACTACGCTTTCGCGGCGCGCGTGGCCAAGGTCAACCTCGCCGCGCTGTGGTCGCTGTCGCAGGCTCCGGGCATGCCGCGGAATGTCACGGTCGACACGTCGACGCTGGGAAACGAAAGTCAGTTCTCGTGGCAACAGGTCGATGACGCGGAGCTGGCGGGATACGAGCTGGTCTACAGGCCGACGGCGGCTCCTCTGTGGACTCACGCGTACGATGTTGGGAATGTCCTCACGGCGACGGTGGATTTGAGCAAGGACAATGTGATTTTCGGGGTCAGGTCGGTTGGGAAGAACGGATACAAGAGCCCGGCTGTGTTCCCATTTCCCGCTTGAATGACGAGGTTGTTCTAGTTTCGTTTGTGGTAGATTGCACGGTACAGGAATGGTAAGGCTGCGGATGTCGAAGAAATTGTGCTTTGAAATGTCCAATATGCTTCGAGTCGTGTTGGCGTAATGCCAGCGCAGCCATTTTTTGCTCAGCCGCCTGCAACGGGAAGCATCAGCAGATGTTGAGATGCTTACAAATGACGCATACCTAGATGATGGCCGTGGTCGGAGGCTTGTGCGTTACAAACCTCAAAAGCGTTGCGTGTGTGGCTTGACTGTGACTCCACAGTCTTCACACCGCCCACGCCCTATTGCATGGACGAAACCCACCATGAATGACAAGTTGTCTTTAGTTAGGGCTAACTTCTCTCCTGAAAGGCGTGTTCGTCTTCGAAAAGGCGTCTTTGGCCTTTAAATGGCGTCTTGTCTTGTATGTCTTCTACAAGGCGTGCCAAGGCTGTGGCTTGTTTGCTGACAATACTTCGCAGGTCGAACTCTAGAATGGCAGTATGATGCGCGAATCGAAAACATCAACTTTAGCGATGCCGAAATCGCATGTGGAGAATGCGCAAAGGAGAGTGCTGACAATAGCTCAGCGCCTTTCCATTTTCGGACACCGTCGTGGTTGCGGGTGAGTCAGCCCACCAGAAGTGGCTGCCGGCATACAGCGCACAGAGCCGACCAGGATGGGCCACGAATTCCCCACATCCCCGCGCGAGGCGCGTTAATTCACCACACCACAACACTTACCGGTGACCACAGCCAACCGACCGCTGCCGCCTAAACTGGCGCGTTTCTCATTGAAGCACGTCGCAAGCCACAATGCCCTGCCGCGGTGACTCAACCTGTGTGTAGCGCGCGTGCCCTACGCCAGGTTCACCTATTCTAGCCCTACTTGCGAGGCATGGTGTCCAGGCTCTCACTCCGCAATCCCGCGCGCTTGACCCCGTTTGGCGCCACCAAAGCATGCGACCAACCGCCCAGGGATCTAACTCCGACTTGCGCACGGCTTTCGAACACCGAGGCCGCCCACATCACCGCCGCAGTGACTGCTGGCTAATTCCGACATGTGTGTGATGCTCTGCGCGCTGACGACAATAGCGTCCTTAAATTGCTTTCTGCCTTAGGTATGACTGTTTGCCGCCTGTTTATAAGTTTGGCTTGTCTGCCTGATTTTCCCCTCAGTCCAACAAAGCAAACACACATTAGACTTCAAACCGTCTATTAGGCTCTTTGCCTTCACTACACAACACACTCAATCTCTACATCCTCAAACTTCCACCACAAACCACCATCACCGACTCCAAACCTCTCAACAGAAATCTGCACCAATCAGCCAAGATGTCCAACCCAAGAAATTCCTCTTCCTCCTCGGATGCCGCCTCCATCATGAGCAGCTCCACCTCAAAGTCAACCACCAGTCTTCTCAAGAAGGTCTTCCGCCGGGATTCTTCCACCAAGCCTCCTATGACCGACGCACAGGCTGCAGAGGCTCAGCGGGAGCGCGAGAACAAGGCCAACTACATGACTGCCGCTGCTACCTACGCGTCGCTTCGCTAGCCCTGCGGAAGAGTCCCCAGCCTCCCGAAAGGTCGAGGCAACTTCTTCTTTGGACAACCGCATAAAACAGATTGGAAACGAATTTTTAATTTCGGATCGATTTTTCTTCGTCTCAAGAGCCACGTAGTGGTGAGTTTTGTCCGCTACGCGAGCTGTTGGGTGTCTTTTTGTTTCAACCATGGATACACGGAACCGGCTGTTTGCATCGGAGTTGGGGCCTCAGGGTCTGCGTTTGAAGAGCGCATCTTGTACTTAGTATCTTGCATCATCTACGAAATTGTCATCTGTCGCTTCGCAACCCCTTCTTGCTTGACTTGTTTGCTGTTGCAATGCGTCCCGATCCTTCCGTCTCCACCCTCTAACCTCTTTCTAGCCAACATGAGTAGTGCTGACGGGATGAAACTTTAGCAAACACTATTTACTCCGCACAGGCATCTCCCCTACTTACATTGGACACAGTCAGACTCAAGGTTTACCTCATTTGCCAAGGATGGTATCATTGCCCCTGTCAATGGAGGCGCATTTCTCTGGACGGCACATTCGGGACGATCTGCGAGCACCCGAGGACGAAGTATCTTGAATCATGTAAGACAAACCTCATCCACATAACAACGTAGTACTAACATGTTCATATGTTCACCTAGGAACCTCCGACCCCATAAACCTTCAATTACTTCTGTTCACTGAACAGGTCGAATATCGCATGTTCGGGATACCTACTTTTCAAGCCCATGCCTCAGTATCATGCACACATCAGCCCGTGTACCTACATTACACTAAGGGAGGATCTTATCGTTGATACTTGGGCGATGCCTTTGCTCTCTGCTGCACGCACCACATCAAGCGCATGCTGCGTGTGGTACTCCGCCGACATCTATCAATTGCGATGCCCCGCAGCTTCTGTCCACTCTTGTCATGTGACGGAGTCCCTGCCTGTCCAGTGCACTCATCTCTCGTCCTTGGTCTTTGCGGGGGTGTAGATTGTGGCTCTTGCTCATTGAACCAGTCCTGTGAGGTATGCTGTCCATCAATTCTGGAAGATGGTGACTGACCCACCCCGAAGGCCTTGCATCCCGTGAATCCAGCTCCATGAACCCATGATCAATGCAAGTCTCGAGGGGCTTGGAATCACGGGCCAACCAAAGCCGCAGCGGACATACAGCTCAGGCTGTTGAGTAGTGGTCCGTGGGAGTCACTGACCAATTAACATGTCTCGCGAAACCCAGCTGCACGAGACTATCTGGCCAGATTGGATTGAGACCCAACCCCTCTGCAGCATTCACGAATGATGCGGCACGGAGTCGTCATTGGGGAGACCGGAATTGCTGAGCCCGTCCTCATGATGAAGTGCACGGTCACACGTTGAGGAACAGTGCACCTGCGCTTGCATCTGCTGCCTGGTGACTGGTCTGCTGCATACAATGGTCAAAGCGGTATAATAGAGCCTTCTAAAGCATCTCGTCCTCGATTCTTCTTCAACGACAGCCACGGTTACTGACGACCAAAACTCTGGCATCTTCAACCATCATTGCGCGAGACAGACCATCCCCCACACTTCCACTGTTTGTTCACTTTGCAAACCGCACGGAAAAGTCAAAGCTCAAGGACTGTCGAACGAATCCACTTGAGGCTCATCCCACTAGGCCTGCACGGGGCCATCTCTCCGTCACCAACCTCAGTGTCCGGGGGGCAGCATGGGCCAAAATCCAACCATCACCACATCTCAGCATCAAAAGAACATATTAATGGCGACAGAGGTGCCAAGTACCTTGTAAGTGAACATCTCCGCCTTCTTTTGCTTTTTGTCTCCATACAGATCAGTGCCTTTCTAACGCTCCTCTGCAGCCCTGAAGATGGCACGATGCGCCACGGAAGCGAAGATTCCACCGACGACAATCCAAGCCCGTTCTTAGGCCATACCATCAATTTCCACGGCCTGCCAGACCAGTACGAGCGGAAGAGCGGACAATTGGATCCAATCGACACCGTCGATGAGATTCTTCGCGACACGTTCCAGAAGCAGCCTCCAACGGACAACAATGGTGCATTCCAGAAAGGTTTCCACGGCGCTCACATTGACAAGAGACCCCGCTTCGGCTCCTCTCCGCCATCAGAGCGCCATCTTGACCTTGGCCAGCTGAACCTTTCCGATCATGCCGGCGGCCCCTCCGATCTTCAAACCCCGATACCTTCATCCTCCCGCTCTCGCGCTTCCCAGCAGAGCCGCGGTAGCCTCGGGTCGAAGCACAGGGGAGTAGTCAAGCCACTGCGCTCCTCCAACACCCAGTCCTCACGGAAGAAGCGACGCGAAAAGGATCGTCTCCATCTCCCAGATGCTCGCCACCACCGCCAGCCGAAGTTCCCCGTCTTCTCTCGCAGCACGGCGGCATCGAGGAACGAAATCGCCGAGACCGACGACGACGACGATGACTACTACGCCGGCAGCGGCGGCGTCCCACGCACCGCCGACATCTGGCCCGCCGGCTTCCAGCGCCGTCCACAGCAGCAGCCGCTGCCGACCGACACCGACGAAGACGACAGCCTCTTCGTGACCCCGGGCCCGCCATCCCCGCCGCCGCCCCACCACCATCATCGCCAACACAACACCACTGCCCACCACCACCATCATCGTCCAGCCCCAACGTCAACCCGCCGCCAGCGCCTCCCCCCTCCTCCCCCCGCCCCCCAACCCCCCAACACCCCCCCTGCGCATCCAGACGACAACCCCACCCACCGCGCCCGCCTGCGCGCCATGGCCAGCAACCCCACCGCCCACCCCTACGTCCGCAAACTCGCGCCAGAAAAAAACGCCGAAAACATCGCGATCAAGCGCCTGCGCACCGTCGAGCGGCTGCACTGGGAAGAAATCGCCGCGCGGATGAACTCTGCGCGCGTAGCCGCTGGACGCAGCCCGACGTTCACGGTGGCGGCGGTGTATGGGCGGTTCGCGCGGGTGGCGCCGAGGATAGCGGAGGAGGAGGGGGATGTGCGGTTTGATTATCGGGATTATTTGAATTTTAGGCATCCGAGAAGGGCAGAGGGGGCGATGGGGGATGGGGGGGTGGGGCCGGTGTTGACGAGGGGCGAGGAGGAGGTGTTGGTTAGGTGCTATGAGGAGGTTGAGAGGGAGAGGTGGGTTAATGTGGCGAGGAAGTTTAAGGTTGTGGCGAGTGTGGAGTTGACGCCGGAGCAGGTGGCGAGGAAGTGGAAGAGTTTGTAGGTTGCGGGAGGCTTGCCGGGGGGATGATGGAGGTTCGAAGATTGCGGCTTTTGCTTGGATTGCTGCTGCGTCTTCTTCGCGGTGGACGACGCATCATCATTGATGCAAGATGATCCCTCGCGGAGGCCTGGGGCCGGGTTGCGTCAACAACACTCGTCAATTCTATTCGACACAGAGCTGGGCTTTCACTTTTCAGCATTCCCTCATCGGTTTCGGCGGAGCGATTGACACTTTGTCATCATCAAAGTGCGGACTTGATGGTGTTATCATTGTGATATTCGGAGTCAGGGCATGGAAGGCAGTCTTTTCTTTTAAGGATTTTCTACCCTTAGCATACTTTTTTTTGTTTTGGCCATCAGTCTTTCTGATGATTATTCTACTGATACCCACCTTTGTTTTATTTCCTTACAATCACATGTACTGAGTTTGGCACATCGGGAAGGGCGTTTTGCAAGCCAAGTGATTTTACAGACGTTGACTGCAGTCCATCAGCCCTTGAAGACACAGTTTCAGCGCCAAGAAGAACAGCATTGGCACACCGAGGTTTAGCATCATTACTGCTCTTCAGGATCGATTGAGTTGCATGCTGTCAAGCCATCGTCTTCGAGACGCGTGTAGTGCTAATGTTTCAGAACTTAGCACAAAGGCGCCAATGTACCGGTACATACAGTGGAACTGATGCAGAGGTATCCATCGCTAGCGGGCGTTCAGAGGCTCGCTATTCGTTCTTTTCGTAGCAGCCGCGAGTGTTGTCAAATGTATGACGGCGTTACTGACAGCAAACACGCGTCCCACCCCGCGCGCCACGTCATTGGTGAGTCCAGACAGACGCAGGCATCATCCCGATACCCGTCCGCACCCGTTCAGCCGTTCTTGCAGGTTCATTGGTGGGTGATGGTGCTGATCTTGCAGGGTGTAGCGTGCAAAAAGGGGGAAACACGAATCAAAAAACGGATTGCGCGTGGAGAAAGCGAGTGCTAAACCGGTGCAACTGGTCGGATGAGCGGCTTTGCGCGCGGGTTCGGGCAAAGCCAAAAAGGCGAATTTCTTGGTGTTGGCTGTATGTTGCTTTAAACTCTCAGATGATTCCTGCCAAGAAGTGCGGGCTCGGTTGCGCCAAGAGTTGACTGGCTGGGTTGCGGGGTCCGTGATTCGCCTGGAACAGGATCGACGTAATTCCTCATCATCACCTCAACTCAGATCTTGGAACCCAACGCCGACAGATCCACATGCCGACACGCCCCTCCGTTGCCGGCGAGTACGGGATGTGGATCCATGACTGGAGCCTGGTCAGGATGACGATGGCCACGGATACGGGGGATCGGTGCTCGGGACACGCGTTCGGGCTCCATCAGCGATGATTATTTACTGCCTGAAGGCATTACATAACCAGCAGACAGCGGGCTCGGGCGCTCCCGTTCCAGTAGCGCGAGTATGGGGAGAGGATGGAATCATGGTAGTGCGTGCACGGATTCCCGACTGACTACGCTGCAGATCGCCGAAAGATGTGCGACTCAGCCTCTCGCGCCGCCACCACACACGCTAGAAGCATGGGAGCAAAAAAGGGGAGCCAGCACGGTGCGATTCTAGAATCTTTGGCAATCGATGCTGGCCATGAGGTGCGAGCACCGGTGAAGTTTTATTACGTACTGTGGCTTGAGCGCCCTGGGCGGTTGACGAGAAGGGTAATCAAGTCCCTGGCGAGCTATTCTCGATGTTTCTGTTACGCATAGCATCCCGCACGCGCGGGATTGCCTCGAGAAAAAAGAGGGCCCTCCGCAACCCGCGACACCGTCTGCCTCCCCCGGTGACTCCGAAGTGAAAAACTGCGCTCCAAGTCCTGCTCTCGTCGTCGCCACGTGCAGAAAAGGCCCGACGAAGACCCTTACAAGTAAGCGAGCCTCAGAGGCGCCCTAGCCAGAACCCGCTATATGCGTCTTGGCTTCCCATCCTGGGCTAGTTCGTTATACATCACGCAACTACTATCCAACCCTTCAAATTCTGCCTATAACCTCCAGACTTCGCCCAACTCTCTATACCACCGCCAACAGCCTTACTCAGCCACGACCGCGACAACCACTACCACTTCCGAGCCCGCCCTCACCGGCAAATGCTCAAGCTCCTCCGAAGCTCCGTGCACATCCCCAACGGGGACGAGTCTAGACCGGCCCAAACCGTGGCATCTGATTTAAAAGGATTTCCCAAGAACACACATCCCGAGGCCACAAGGAACGCAATGCACCTCCGCATCCCCAAGGCGCCTCTGACCGTCGTCGGCGACCCGTGCCAGGCCGACAGCGTGCCCCTGGCCGGCCACATCGAAGTCGCCGCCAAGCCGCAGCAGCACCAAGACATCACTTCGATCCAGCTCGCCCTGCTGCGCACCACCAAGATCAAGAAGCAATCCACCAAGCCGCAAGATGCCCTGCTGGCCTCGCGCCGCCGCTCCTTCGGCAACCGCAGCCCCACGCGCGACAAGCGGACCAGCGTCGAGGAGATAATGCAGTGGACCATCGCCTACTCGCCGCCATCATCCAACAACGACCCCGAATCCTCCTCCTCCTCCTCCCCGTTCGCCTCGAAGCAGCGCCGCAACCTGCTCCCCTTCAACGTCCGCATCCCGGGCCACCTGCCCGCCTCGACCTCGACCCCCGTCGGCAGCACCGTCTACACATTGACAGCCACAGCCCTCTCGCGCACTACCAGCAAACCCCTCTTCAAGACCGAGACGCCCGTCACGCTGCGCCGCGCCCTGCTCCTCCCGCAAGGCCCCGCCGAGGTGTCGCTGCGCCGCCGCTTCCCGGACAGCCAAATGAGCACGCGCCTCTCCCTCCCCGGCGTGCTGCGCCCCTCGGGCGGCAGCGAGTTCACCGCCAAACTCACGCTGTGCAACAGCATCTCGCGCCGCGGCCGCACGACGACGCGATTGGCCGTGCGGCGCCTGGACTGGCGCATCGAGGAGCGCGCGCAGCTGGTGCCCGTCGCCGAGGCGGGGCGGCTGCCGCCGTTTGCGGAAACCGAGACGGGCGCGACGAATAGCGAGACTTCGCAGCAGCAGACGCAGCAACAGAAGAAGAAAGATGCTCAGCATCACCAGCATGTGCGCAAGCTGGCGTCGGGCGGCTGGACGGGCAACCTCGACAAGCTGCCCACGCCGGCGCCCGGCTCGGGCGACGTCGAGGTGGCGTTCAACGTGGCGCTGCCCGCGTCGGCGAAGGCGTCGTGCGGCGTCGAGCCCGATTCGCTGTCGTCGTCGTCTCCCTCATCTACCTCCTCTGCGGCGCCATCCGGCGGTAGCGGCGGTGATGACGGCAACGCCACGGAAAACGACCACCGCGTCGCCCTCTCCGTCTCGCACGTGCTGGTGCTCGAGCTCATCACGGCCGAGCTCAAGCACAACGCCGACACGGGCGAGCTCGTCAACATGTACCCGTTCCCGCAGCGCAAGTTCGGCGCCGTCTACGACATCACCGTCTCCAACTGGGACTACACGCCCGATTTTGCCGCGGGGCTGGCGTCGGTGCCCGTCACGCCCGGGATCCTGACACCCGATGGTAACAGTGAGCAACGGGATTCGTATTTCGATGCCACTGCGACGCCGCCTTCTTCGACTTCTTTTCCCGCTACGATACCCCCTTATTGCGAGATTTTCGGCGAGATGCCGCCTTCGTACGACTCGGTTGCCGTAATGTAATATAATTGTTTTTCAAGAGTTGGAGAAGAGAGTATGTTTTGTTTTGATGGGATTGGGTTTTTATTCTGGCGAAAAGGGGATAAAAGCACCACTTCACGTTTATTACTGCAGACGCAGACGCAGCAGCAGCAGCAGCAACAGCAGCAAATTGGCACAAAAGTTGGGAGTTTTTGGTGTTTCTGTTTGAAATTCCATAAGGGTTGCGTCCATAACTACGGCGATATCGGAACATGGCGCAATAGTTCTTCGTCGTCGTCGTGGAGAAAAAATTTTGTGATCAGGGTGTGGCGTTATACAGTAACCGATGTTGGTGACTTGGCGTCCTGTATTGGCGTAGCCTGTTATTGGTTTCCTGGGACATTTTCTTTCCTTTGCCCGGGGCGGGCGCTTAAGCATAGGAGAAGTGCGTGCGCCGCACATACTTACACACGGACTCACATAGAGACGAACACTTCATCAGAGGTGATGACAGAATAATAGGAATAATTATCGATAGGGATGTTCACAGTCGGACCGTATCGGAGGTCCCGTGTGTCTCCATCTTTTGACGTGTTCTTCTTTGTCTCTCCTGACTTGTGTGAGGAACCGCTTGCTTGTTGCCTCAGCTCCTGTTTTCTCCTCCACACCTCCTTCCTTGGTTCCCTTGTGACACACCGCTGACTCAAAGAAACGTCCGATGTCTCGTGAGCGATGAAATGGCTTCGTCGGTTCTTTCGAGCAACACGTAGTTCAGTAATCACAAGGGTATTAAGCGCACGGCACCATCATCAGCCCGAGGAGAAAGGAGGTTTGTTGGTGGCTTTCCCATCTGTTCGGCACCAACATCCCAAGTGCCGGTGCGTCTTGCTTTTTTCCCCGCGTTGGGAAATTTGGGAACAACGGAGCCAAGTGCGGGTGGTTCTTCGCTTTCTCACCGCCGGCCGACGACCCATGTTTCCCCACTATCCAACCATACTTGCCAAGAACGGTTAGCGCGGCGGATGTGCGTGGAATTCTAGACGTTTCCCGTGCGCGCGGACTCGGCTTTTCCTCGCCCACGAACGCATGGCCTTTTTTTTTCTTCTCTTATCGATTAACGTAGTGCTGCTGCGTCTGAATCCAGCAGTTACAGGCGGAAGGGGTGGTGATGTTCAGATCGTGTGCGAACACCTACCCTTGTCTCCCCCTCCCCCAAATACGTCGTCCGCTCCCACACTCCGACACCAACACACTGGTAGATTGCTACTTCCCATGACACATTTCATGTGGACACCCTCATAAGCTTCCCTCATGCGCCGCCCATTCCGCCCCCTCCCCGAATCATTTCCCGACAGCTGCTGCCCAAGCAAAAAAAGGGCCGCAACAAAAATACGAAATGAACAGGTCTCGTGAGCACTGCACGGACAATTGGATGAATCTGGCCATTCCTCCATAGCCTGTCTTCTCTTCCCCCCCGCATCTGTACTCGTAAGCAACCTCTAGAAGCCGGGCCGGACCGACGCCCAGATGATGTGTCTGCCCCCCAAGTCATCCCGAGAGCGTTCCGGAGCCAGCAGCTTGGGCCATGCCCACCACCCCTTTCTTGGGAACTGTGCCCTGACCACCTCGACACAGCTCTGCTGTTCGGAGATCTGCGCAGGGATTGTGCATACAATGCTCGGGATATCCGATGGGTGCCTTTTCTTTACTTGCTCGTTGTTTGCTCGGTATCTTGGATAAAGTTTTCTTACGAGTGCACGACTCGATTGCCAGCTCGTCCTTTTTTTGTATGTGTGCTCATAGGACGTCCTTTCATATAATCGGCTGCATCTTCCGTTTCGAATGTTGCTTATTTCCTGTTTGAATGTCCAATATCTCTGTGGCACGGTTCTCAGCACTTAATCTTTGCACCATGACAGTCAAACGTGAGGCCATTGAAGACAGTATCTTGAGAGAATTTGACTCGGTCTAGACATATGGTGTCCCGTTTACGCTCGTATTTGAATTCAAGTGTGTATAATTCTATTTGTCTGTACGTACAATTTTGGAAATCCACACCCTCCGAGCGGCATTCTGCTTCAGTTGCCCCACCTGAGAAGACTGGTTTAACCAACGGAAGAGATCAGGAGTAACCGATCTCACTTTTAGCAGAGCAGTCCTGAAATATACTATCATCTTGTTCAATCCCCTTCCCAACCGCAAATGTATGAATGGATGCGGCGACCATGCACGAATGACGTCTCGTGTTAGAGAAGAGCAGCTTGAAAAGCAAGATGACGGGTTGAGAAGAACAAAGTAACTTACTAGCGGCAGGTAAACCCTTGTTGCTCTTTCTCCCCATCTCTACACAGCCAGTCTCACTCGCCACCATTCGTGAGTTACATGAACGCCGAGCGTGTACCTCAGCACAACATCCCATCACGAAGACCCTTCACCAACAACAAACGCATGAATCGAGCACAGAAATTTCTAGAAACCGCCATGATGCACATTGCTAAACAAGAGTATTGTATCTATCCTACCTTCCCCCCTTCCCCCTCAGCCGTACATACATGATGTATACTTTTCCCACCCCCGAAAGCCAAAACATGGCAAGAAAAAACCACCACCCCACCCCCTCAACAATCTCGAAACGCACTTAAAAAAAAAAAAGAGAGAGAGAGAGAGAAAGAGAAACCCTACGCACCCCCCTTCAACTCCTCCAACGTGCCCCTCAACCTCTCCCACCCCTCACTCCCCTCCCACGTCTCCTTGGCGCGACTACACACGCCCTTAACCGCACTCCTTGCCTTGAACTTCCAATCCTTCATAACAACCTGCCCACTCCCAGCAGCCAACCCCTCCGTCCTTTCACGCGGCCCCAGACTCTCATACGCAGCCACGAGCTCGACCGTCGCGTCGACGACCTCGTTCCACGCGGCCTCGGGCAGAGCACCCGTCTCCCACCCCGGCCTGCTCGCCGTCGCAGCGCGCCACGCCTTCTCGTGGGCGTCGAGGGCGGCGGCGGGCTTGCCGCGCCAGAGGGCGAGGCGGGCGACGGAGGCCCAGAGGGCGCGGGAGCCGGTGATGAGCGGGACGACGGCCTCGTCGACCAGGCGGACGAGCATGCGGGTGGGACCGGGGCGGGTGGGGTCGTAGCCGTTGGTGTTTTCGTCGAGCGCGATGACGTTGCGGACGAGGGCGTCGAGGATGGTGGCGTCGACGCAGGCTTCGCCGTCGGTGGCGCCGCGGAGGTCGATGAGGCGGCGCTGCGCGGTGATGATGTCGGTGAGGGCGGGCGGGGAGAGGGAGGCGGCGACGGTGAGGAGGTTGTCCCACATGCGGAAGTTGTCGAATTGCAGGTGCGCGGCGCGCTTGAGGGCTTTGAGGGCGTCGCGGCGGTGCTGTTGGGGGTCGCGCTGGCGTTTGGTCGTGTCGATGTGGTTCGGGTCGTCTTCTTCCTCGTCGTCGAGCTTCGGGGCGGGAGCGGCGGCGTCGTTGTCGTTGTCGTCCGTCTTGGGTCCGAGGTGGAGCAGGGCGGCGGCCAGGTTGCTCCAGGCCTCGGCGTCGTTGTCGTCGAGCTGGACGACGCGCGTGAAGGCCTGGACGGCGCGCTCGAACTCGGTAAGCTCGAGGAGTGCGCAGCCCAGGGCGAACCAGCTCTGCTGGTTGAGCTGGTTCACGCGGAGAGACTTGGAGTAAGCGTTGGCAGACTTGACGTAATCTTTCTCGGAGAAGTAGTGGCGGCCGAGGGACCGTTGAGCGCGGGCGTACCGCTCTCCAGAGACCTCCCACGCTTTCTCGTACATCGAGAGGTCTTTGTCAATGTCACCGAGAATGCAGTACAGTCTGGGCGCATCACCAGGTGCCGGGTCCCTCGGTGCACCCTCCCACTTCTCATCATCGCCCGCTGCGTCATCGTTGCCGTCTGTTGCGTGGAAGAGCTCTCTCCGTATGATCCGCTTAGCCTTATCCTCTCTTTCGGTAGCAGCCCAGCACAGCGCAGCTTCAGCCCACATGCCCAGACGCTCGTAGATTTCCAGCGCAGAGCGGAGACCGCCCATCTTGACCCACGTTTCCGCCAGCTCGGATTCCAGCTCCCACCGCGCCGGCGTGCACAGCTGAAAGACGTAGCGCAAGCGCTCCGAAACCGGTGCGGACTCCCCTTCTTGCGGCCGCGGCAGGAACGTGGAGGCAGAACCGTCCCCTGATGCACCAGCGGTGGACCCATCTCCGGCAGTGTCTGCGATAACCTGGTCCACGACGGCTTGAAGCTGCAGCAGGCCACGCTGAGCAGTCCTTGATCGGTAGCCCTCAATCCTGCTGCGGACCAGCAGGGCCTGGGTGTACACTTGCCAGTTGGAGCTACCACCCTCGAGCACACGCGTGGCATAGGGAACCGTTTCCTCTCTAGTCAAGCCGTTCTGAGGGGATGTATTCGTGATAGACGAGGCCAGCGAGAGTAGAATAATGGAGTCGAGCGGGTCGAGCTTTGGCTGGTTGCTTGGATCCAGGGCGGCCAAGCTGGGCGGTAATGAGCTCTCGTCCCGAACATCCGTTGACGAGCTAGGCTTCTCGGTGAAAGATATCGACTCCAGTAGCGTGTCGTCGTTGAGATCCAGGTTCTTAGGCTTCGATTCCGCATCGCCATTCTCCTCCGCGACAGCCTTGCCCTTCCCCTTGCCCGCCTCCTCGTCTTCCGTCTCCGTTTCCTTGCTCCTCGCCAGGACGACAAGCTGGCTGGTATCCTTCTCCTGGTACTTCGTCCGCTTCCCGAGCAGGCCGGTCAACGCAAACTCGAACCCCCTCTCCTCCGCCGCCCTATCCAGGTCCTCCCTCGCCTTCTTATCGAACCCGTGCAGCGTATGTATCGACGCCCTCTCCAGCAAAAACGGCACCCTCACCTCCCTCACCCTTACCACCTCGTCCTCCTCCCCCTCCTTCAGCAACTCACCCTCCAACGCCTCCAACTCCCCATAAATCGCCGCCTGCAAACTCGGCGCCACGTCGCCCCCGCCCAACAACCGCTGCCGCAGCACCAGCACCCGCACCTTCGCCCAGCACAGCGCCGTCGTGACGACCGCGCTCGCGCCCACCGCCGCCTCGAGCTCGCCGTACGCACCCGCCAGCACCGCCTCGGCGAGGCACAACAGCTCGACGTTCGGCGTGCGCGCGTAGGCAGCAGCGCCGTCAGCGCCCAGGCTCTGGACGAGCCTTGCACGCGTCTCCCTCAGCTTCTTCTCCTTCTCCTTCTCATCAGCGGAATCGCTCACAACCAACACGCCAGACGGCGCGAGCACGACGTCCGCCGACCGGAACGGCAGCGGCGGGCCCGTGACGGCGGCCTGGACGAAGGCGCCCAGCGCGGCGAGCGCGACGGCGCCCAGCTCGACGCCGACGCGCGGCTTGTCCGGCTCGGGCGTGCTCTGCAGCAGCGTCGTCAGCCGGCGGTGCACCCAGTCGGTCCAGAGCGGGTAGTCGGCCGGCGAGGCGGGCGCGTCCGGGATGGCCTGGTGGCCGAGCAGCGCGCGCGCGGTGTCGGACTGCGACAGGAGGGCTTCGAAGTTGCCGGCCTCGAGGAGGTCGAGCTGGGAGCTGATGGAGGGTGCAGAAGCCGTCGCGGCCGTGGCGGCGCGCCGGAAGAAGGCGAGGAAGGCGTCTGTCATCCTTTCTCTCTCTCTCTCGCCCTTCTCTATCGTGTCTTCTGCCTTTTTTTTTTTTGCGTGATCCTTCTCTCTTTCTTTCCTGGCTCTTTTCTGTTCTTCCGGTTGATTTGCTTTTCGAAATATCACACTCGGTCAGTGCCCTTTTCCCCTCCTCAAACGCGGGCGCAAAAAAATTTCAAAAAGGTCTGAGGAGGTTCGGTGGGTGACTGTCCAGTTCTAAAAAGTCGTTACCCAACAAGGGTCCAGTGTTTGGACCGAAAATTCCTCCCGAGGAAATTCCGGTAGGGCAGCATTTGCCTCAGAAACTTAGCCAAGGCCCGAAGTGCCCCGCCCCCACTTCGCGCCGCATCGTAGGTATCGCTGGTCATAAAGCTTCGATCACACGAGGCCGATATGCACACACGCGCGTCTATCTCACACATATTCAGACGAAATGATCTTGATTCATCATCTTAGAGCTAGGTACCATTCCGCAAGCCTCCACTGATATGAGGGGTTTCTCCGCAACCCCGCCAGGAAAAAAAGAAGTTTAGTAAGCCAAAGCATTAACAAAAGGAAAAAAAAAAAATTAAGGGATATCGTGGTCGTCGTCAGTAGTGCCAATGCTCAGTAAAGCTTTCGAAGAAGCAATACGTCCCAAACGCAAAACCAGCTCAGCAAAAAACAGCAACGAGAATAATAGAGACCGTTGAAAGCCATCACCATCTCGTGGATTCTCACCACGCAACCCAACAACGCTTTAGTCCGAGTCGCTCGACGAGCTGCTGCTGCTGCTGCCGCCCCTGCTCTTGGACCTGTGCTTGTGCTTGTGCTTGTGACCGTGGCTGCTGTAGCTGGGCGGGTAGAGGCCGCCGATGGCCGCCGACGAGCCGCCGTAGTGGGAGCCGTGATCGCTGCTGCCGTGCTTCTTGTGCTTCTTGTGCTTCTTCTTCTTCTTGTCCCTGCAAGGTTCGGTCAGCAACCACTCAACAAAAGGACGTGGAACCGCAAAAAAAAAAAAAGGAAAAAGGACAGCGTAGAAGAAGAGAGATAGAGAAAACCACTCACTTCTCATGATGATTCTCCAACACATTCGCCCCAATCGCACCAGCCACCATTCCGCCAATCGTCCCCAACGCTCCTCCGCCCATCTTGTGGCCCAAGAACGCGCCGCCCGCGCTTCCCAGCACCGTCGCGCCTAAGCCGCGATCACCATCCGCCGGCAGCGGAGTGCCGTCGGGGCCGTACTGCTGCGCGCGCTCGTGCTCACCGCCATAACCCTGCTGCGGAGGATACTGCTGGTGCTGGTGCTGGTTGTTGTACCCATATTCGCTGCCACCCGGGGGAGGCGCACCGCCGTACGGCGCGGGCGGCGGGTAGGGCGAGTGCGTGTTGCTACCGCGGTTGTAGTCGTCGCCGCCGCCAGTGGGGTACGGGGCGGCGGTGACGGCGTTGTTGTAGCCGGGGGCGGGCGAGTAGGAGCTGTGGGGCGGGGGCGCCTGCGAGTATTGGTTGTGGCCGTTGTTGTTGTAAGGGTCGTACTGCTGCTGAGGAGGAGGCGGCGACTGGTACTGGTTGTACTGGTCTTGCTGCGGGGGAGGATAGGCGCCCTGGTTGGTTCGCGCCGGAGCGGGCTTCTGGTCAGCCCGTGTTCATACTCATTCGCTGGGGGAACCTTCCGGCTGAAAAGGCCGTTGTATTCGCATGCTTTGCGCGAATTCTGTACGTAAAGGGTTGCGCGCGGAGCAAAACTCACCTGTTGCGGAGGATAGGGACTGTGACCGCCATATTGGCCTTGCGGCGGTGGAGCGGCGTTGTAGCCCTGTTGGCCGTAGCCGTAGTCTTGGTGACCGCCGCCGCCGCCGCCGCCGTAGTAATCGTGACTTGCCATGGTTGTCGCACACCAGTAGGTTAAGTGAGGTTGTTGTGTTCCGTGACTTGCAGCTGTTGTGATATGTTATGCGCGTGCGCTCCCGAGCTTTGGGGGGCCTGATGAGTAGTGGCTGCGGGGGAGGGGTTGGTTGGGAGGAATGGCTAGCGAAACGATCGAGAGATGGCAAGGCAGCGGCCGGATTTAATAGGAAGAGATCTCAGGTAACGTGGGAAGGAGCGGATAGATCCAGCCCGGTCAGCTGCTGACGTGCGGCAGTCATTCGGGCGAGCTGAAACGACGAAATGACCGCGGCTGATGATGGGCTCGTCCTGATTACCCGGTTGGGATGCTGTCCAAATGATGCGGCTGTGCTGAGCCCCAGCCGCATTATTTGATGACTGCTGCGCCATCCTTCGGCTTTACCGGCGCTACTGTAAAATGAGATCACCACCACCGAAACATTGATGCTACATCGTACACTTCATACAGCCGACTACAGAAGTACATGTCTACCGAACAGCACGCAAGAATGAGTACCGCAAGGAAGAAAAATCACAGCCGAAGCAATGCTGCTCGAAAACGCAGGACAATCGCGATGATGACCTCCCCAAACGAGCGACAAACCCTCTTCAAGTATACAAAACAGGCAGCAGCTCTCCCAAGTCAACAAGAAGACACTAGCTTGCCTCAGCCCCACACGCTACCAATATCCTCCCGTGTTTTTTTTTTCTTTTCTCCGTTACCTTGACGTACCCCTCTCACAGATTGCAGTTCCGTCATAATATACCTATTTCCTGCCGCCCTTCTTCTTCGCAGCGACAACCTTGAAAGCAAGATCCTCCTTCGCCGCACTGGCCTGAGAAGCGCTGGCGGTGGAAGAGCCCTTCTTCGCGACCTCGCTCCAGCCACCGGAGCCGTTGGCCGGGCCAGGGCTGGAAGTACCAGAGTTCTCGATGATGCCCTTGTCGGCGAGCTTACGGCGGCGGATGAACTCCTGGGCGAAATGGCGAGAATCAATGGTGCGGGACACGGAGTGAACTGCCTCGGTGACAATGTCGAGATCACTGGGGAAGCTGAGCATGTTGCTGACGAACTCGTTGGCTACGATGGCGTTAGCATCACATTTTCACACTTTTGACAACCATGAACTTACGGTCAGTATCGCCGACGAGGTCATTCCTGAGCTCGTTGGCAGCCCACTTCTTGAACTCTTCCTTGGCATCGAGAGTGCCGGTCGGTGGAGCAGCCTGAGCTGGGGTGCGGGGAGCGGCGGCCGGCTTGGGCTTGATCGCCGAGATGCTGCCAGCACTGGCAGTGCGGGTAGCGGCGGGGGAAGCAGGAGCAGCAGCCGGAGCAGGCGTCTTGATCTTTCCACTCGCGCCCACCGTGGTCCAGGCACCGCCGGGAGCGTTGCCTGCAACCGGAGTCTGCTTGCTCGCGAGGTCAGCATAGCGCTTGCCTCCGCTCACAGCCTGGGACAGGCTGGCAGTGGTAGCAGCAGCGGCGGCGGCACTGGCGGCACTGGCAGCGGCGGCGGCAGCAGCCTTCTGCTTGCGCGCCTCCTCTTCCTTCTGAATCTGCTGCAGCGTCTTCTTAACGGGACCGGCAGAGTTGGGAGTCTTGGCAACGGTTGCCTTGGACCAGGCAGATGGCGTACCAGGTGCATTGACCGGCGAGGCACTGCTAGCCCAGGTGGCACTTGAAGGAAGGCTAGGCTGGGGCTGGGCCTGCTCAGCCATAGCAAGCAGTTCTCTGCGCTGGGCCTCAGCACGAGCCGCTTGAGCAGCAGCCTCGGCCTCCTCACGCTGCTTGGCCTCTGCCTCTTGGATTTCCTTGAGCGAGGGACCCTTGGGCGCCTCAACAGTTTCCTTGGCCCAAGGAGCAATGGAAGCACTAGGAGTGTCGACCGAAGGAGTCTGAGAGCGGGAACGGGTCTCCTGGTGAAGTGCATCGGCGAGGTTCTGCTTTCTCTGGGCAGCCGGCGCCGGGAGAGGAGAGCCAGACTGAGGCGGAGGGAAGGGCATGGGCATGGAAGTGTCGACCTTGGCCCATGGAGACTGGGGAGCCGGTGTCTGCTTGGCGGAGGCAGCCTTGACTTGCTCAGTCAGGGAGAGCGGCTCGGAAGGCTTCGATGGGGTTTCGGTCTCCTTGACGGTTTGAGCAGCGGTTTGAGCAGGGGTGGACGGCTCCTCCCTCTCCTCTTGCTGAAGGGGCAGCTGGTTTTCCTGCTCCTCAGCGTTGACAGCAGCCTCAGCAGCAGCAGCAGCAGCAGCAGCCACTTCCCTGTCGTGCTCCTCCCTGAGATCCTTGAACTGCTGAAGACGCTCGGCAGACTGCTCCGCCATGTGGCCTTCATCGTCCTTGATTTGAGCATCATGGTCGCTCTGCTCACGGTGGAGGCGGGCCCGGTCGTTCAGCATGTTAGCCACCTGCTGGGCGTGAGTACCATCCTGTTGCGGAGAGCCGAACGAGCCAGGGGCGGCACCGAAAGGCATCTGGCCAGCTCGGCCAAAGTTCATGCGGTCCAACATGGCTGGCAACTCCTCCCTCGAACTTCCTAGGCCCTCCACCCCGGCACCTATCGGCGATAGACCAGAGGCCGGGCCGGGACGAAAGGAATTGTCGAAGAAACCCGCCATCCCAGGCAGAGGACCCTGGGTAGGCGACGGCTGGTAACCGCCAGGAGAAGCGATGCTGCCGAAGCTAGGCTGGCTGTGCAGGCTGTGGGCACTGGAGTGGTGGTGAAGTTGGTGCGGATGCATGCCCATCTGCATTTGCTTGACAATAACCTGCTGCTGAGCGAGATGCTCCTTCTGACGCGCCATGAGGTACTGTTCTTCCTGCTTACGACGCTCCAGAGCATTCTGCTGCTCAGCAGTCAAAGTAGTTCCAAAACTGGGGAAGCTGTTCGGGAACGGAGGTTGAGCACCGGCAGTGAGCCCCGTGTTAGCCCACGCGTTACCAGGTTGGGTGGACGGCGGGCCATGAGGGATGCCGATCTGAGGAACGAGGAAGGGCTCGCGAGAGTTGCCGATCCGGCGAATGAGCTGGGCAAGCGGCTCGTACTCCGGGTCTTCCTCCTTCTTGACCAACAGTTCTGGGGAGAAGAAGCCGGCCTTGAACCAATCGTGCATCTCAAGACCAGTCCAAGGACCCTGGGCCTTGCCCGACGGATCACGGTACACCCATCTCATCCGATCAGGCATGACCATAGTACGCTGCTGGGCAGCTGGCGGCTGGTTGGAAGCAGAGCTGCTGACGTTCGGAGGCTGACCGGGAATTCCCTGAGGGACATGACCGATGGGTCCCTGCTGTTGAGTCGTGGCGAGAGTAGGTGTCTGCGCGGCAGCACTGCTGGCAGTAAACTGGCCCAAGCCTTCCATGGCGTTTCCATCGGTGTTGCGAAGACTGTTGGCCAGCATCTCATCAAATACGCCGCGGCCGCCTCGGAAGGGACTGTCAGTCTCTCTGAGAGGCCCAGCATTACCGCCAAAGGCGTTCCTGGCAAACGAACCAGGCTGGCGGTCGCCCTCTGCAGAGCCATCATCTCCACCGCCAAACCGGCTCTGCTCGCTGGTCCTCATTTGCTCCTGCATGGCAGTCGGGAAGAGCGATCCAAGCTTGCTGCCGCGGCCGATAGAACCAGTACCCGTCAGTCCGGCGCCAAAACCAGCGCCATAGAGGTTGTTAGGCCCAAGTCCCGCGAGGCTGGGGGAGTGCATTTCGCCGACAGATCCAAAATTGTCAGCGAAAGGCGGGTTGAAACGCTCCCGGCTTGGAGTGCCGACCGCAGGTTGAGTTGGCGTCCAAGCCGCAGATCCTCCCAGTCCGGGCAACCCTGCAAGGCCTCCAAGTGAAGGGAACCCTCTGTTAGGCCCGACACTCGACGTCTGGCTACGGTCGCTGGCAGCGGCCTCATAAGCGGAAGAAACGCGACCAATGTTGCCAATGCCACTAAAAGGCGTCATGCCTGAAGCGGCCGCAGGATCGTTCATGAATCCACCTAGGCCTGGGAGCGTAGTATTGTGGATATCAGAGCCGTCCGTATCAACGTCCTCAGATTCGTGCTTGTCCTGCTGGGGGCTCTGGTACGGGTTTGTGTCAGTTGGACTCATGGGTTCATGTCCGTGGTGCTGAGGAGTGTGATGATGGAAGGCATCACGGCTCTGGAGGAAACTACTGAATCCAGTGTTATCCGCCGTCATGCCGAAGGCAGAAAAGCCACTTTCATCCCTGGAGTCCTGGCGCTGCGGGGTTCCAAAACCGGTCATTTGGCGACGCGGAGGGCTGGTGTCCTGGCCACCACCGAGAGCGGCACTGCCCGAGCGCATGTCATCATCGGGAAATGGATCGGTATCATTGCTCAAGGGACGGTTCGCACGAGATTCCATCCACGAAGGAGTTTGCCTGCCCTGATCGTTCTCGGGAACCTTCCCAAGGCTGTTCATGGATGCCTTCTCCCTCAACGTCTTCTGCATGTCCTCGGAGCTGTCCTTGTTCATCAAACCCTTGAAACGACTCTCGCCACGCAAAGCTGCCAGTCCGGGTCTCTTGTCAGTTGGAGTGGAGGCTTGCCCCGTGTTCGCTGCAAGTGAAAAATTGCCGAAGCTGCCCATGGGTGAGAAACCAGCGCTCTGCGGCCCAGCGCTCCACGGGGAAGATGGGCCAGAGAGACCGGCGCTGAAGGGACCAGTAGTGCTACGCTTCAAGCCGAAAGGAGGGTTTCCAGCATCGCCTTGAGCCTTGTCTTTGTCGCGCTCCTCTTGCCCAGTGCCCGGACCCGCGCCGGGCTCCTTGTAGTCCGTGCGTCGGCGCAGAAGTGCAGGCGGGGGAATAGCAGCGTTGGACTCTTGCGAAAACCTGCCGGTGGCTGGGGAGCCTGCTGCAGGGAAAGGATAGGCTTCTCCTGTATCGCGTCGGCGCGTGCCTGGGCGGTTGGTTGTCGGAGAGGATAATCCGTAATTACCTGGGCCATTGGCGTGCGAGACGGACGTCTTGCGACCTAGGCCATCCTTCGCGTTGTTATCCTTGTTCGCATTTTGGTTGGGTAATTTGAGCGGCGAATTGACGGATGAGGTGAAGGCCTGTGGACACGTTAGCTGGCTGGTGATGAATTTGGGGACATGTCCCATTGAAGCAAAACAACCAAGGAAAGCGAGTCAGAGCAAGTGTGCAGCGAAGACACGGCGCACACAGATGCATGCGACTCCAAGGGACTGCGCCGGCGCAGAGCTTACCTCTTTTTCCTCCTCCGTCATCTCCGTCAGGCCCAGAGGCTGCATGGAGCCGTCTCGATCCCAGCATACGTCAGGCCCGGGTGGATTCTCCTTGCCGTGCTCGTGACTCCTGCCCCACGCGCCTCCAGACGCGCCGTTCAAAGACTGCGGCTCCCACCCTCCGGCATACAGTGCGTCCAGGCCATCGTCAGAGTCCAGAGGTAGCTGGCGAAACAATGACAGCAGGGAGTCCTTGGGGTATCGAGTTTCAACAGCAGCGGCGCCGTTTCGGTGCGGTGGCACGTAGACGCCGGGGCTTGACGCGTTGATGGTGGCAGCGTTGGAGAGAGAGGTGGCGTGCGAAGGGCGGCGGAAGGTCTGAGTTGCGCCGTTTGCGCGGCGAGCCCTGTCTAGGTCAGCAGGTCGGGTGGCAGCAGCAGATCAAAAGCGCGGCGAGGATTTGGGCAGGCAGGCGCTGAGAAGTCGCGTGGCGGGCAGAGGGGCGGGTGTACTGACCATTCGCCGCCGGAGTCGTTACGCGTCGAGTTGGCGGTGGAATTGCTGCCCGCGGCAGCGGATGCGAATGTGGAGGGAGCCATTTGGATAGCGGTCGTGTGGTGGATAGCGGGGTGTGGGCGCGTGGTGGTGTGTGGTGGTGGTTGAAGGACCGTGTCCCTGTGAGAATTGTGCGGTGCGGCGGCGGCGATCCTGGACAGCAGACGGGCTAGCGCGCTGGGCCGAGGAACGTCGGGATGCAAGGTGGCGGGAGAACGCTGGAGTCGCAGGCAAAGACGGGTCGCTTTTGCTTCGAGAGCTGCTGAGGCTGGGAGCGTGCTTGAGGACAGGCGTGCTGTAGCTAGCTGCAACCAGCAAAGTTGATCCTCGACGAATTCTACTGACGCTGCTATCACGTGCGCCAAGCCGGCCCGCGCCCAACGCTGTCCGCGCAGCTAACCGCCCCGTAAGGCTCGGCCTCCAGATCAGGGGCGCTGCAGCTCTCGCCGGTGGCGCTCGCAGACCCGGAGATCGCTGCGCCCTGCGAGATGAGCGGTGGACCGCTGCCGTTGTCCCCGCCGCCGCCGCTGCTGGCTGCACACCCGGCGAGCGGGTGTGTGACATCACCGCTGCTCGCCCGCAACCACCGCAACACCATTTCTTTGCAACAGTGCCCGCAGAGTGAACCCCCCCTTACTTGTTCTGTCTAGATCGACCATTGTCATTCCTGTGGATTCGAAACGTCCCTTCGCCTTCCGTCACGCCTTCGTCACTTTTCCGTGGATCTGCAGCTTCGTCTGGTCCGAGTGCCTGCCTGGGAGTTACATTTTATGCTTAACGGGGAAGCCCGTTCGCCGCCATACCGACTTGTTGGGCTCCTGAGTTCAAGTCGCTACGATAATACGGACAAGCCTCAGAGCTTGCAACCACACCGCATTAAACCGTCTACTCCACAAAGGATGCGCTTGCACATCCTAGTATGCCGAAAAGGAATAGACCCGTTCAAAGCTCGTCCCTGTTGGGCGCATCTGGTCACCTCGCGCTAGTCACTGAGATGGTACGCTAAATACAACCTCGCCATAATATCGCCAGGCAAACCTCTTTTCTACTTGTGTCATCCTGCCGCAAGTCATGATGCAGCTCCACATTCACGTCTTGGAGTTGTAATTGGAACCGTTGGGAGTCTCCCTGGAAATAGAGTTATTACAACCGCTCTCGTTTCCAAAATCACCAGGTCTAGCCATCACAGATGACAATCCACACTGTCTCGCAAAAGAGTTGGGTTGCTTGCACAAGATGAGAGACGCTAACGTCATCTCTCATGCTCCAAAATTGGTAGCCGGGCTCGCTTATCTCTTCAGTGAGTCGTATCTTGAAGATGTGTCATGAGAGCTGCATCTTATGGAACTTCAACGTCCTTAGGAGAAATGAGATGGTCATTCAAGGCTTCTTGCTGGGCCCTGTATATTGGAAGAGCACTTATTATTCTTTTGGCCATGAGAGGCCGTAGAATGAAGCGCTCGTTAGAGGCGCATATGATATAGGAGGTCGTCGCCTCGCATCCTGGTTTCTCCACGTAGACAGATTGCTTGGTCAGTGATTATTGTTGTTCAAGTTCTGCCGCGAGTTTGTAGCTTGATAGATTTCTTTGATGATAGTGAATTTTGTCTGTTTGGCTGTTTGGATGATAGTTTGGCCATGGTCAGCCATGGAGTTGTTTATATTCCCATGACTCTTTAAAATCTTGGAAACGTACCCATTATAAAGCCTCTGCCTGTCTAAACTCCGCTTTGCTGGGTGAACAGTTAGGTTATCTCTTAAATTTCATGCGGCCACGCAAGCGTACAGGTAGGCTGCAGCGTTTTAAAGATTGGATTTGACTCAGGAAAGCTGATATTATCCATAGACCCGGGAAATGGCGTTAATTTCTGCCTACGAGTAACAACATACGTGGGTAGTTGAAGCTATCATCCGGACGTGAATGTATAATTTTTAATTCCACATGTACGTCCGGATGATAGCTCCAACGACCCATGACATGAGCGAAAAATATGTTCCGCCAGTCTCCAGCTGCCAATGAAAGTTCCCGTGGATTCCATGCCAGGCGTCTTGTGGTTTCACGTCATAGCTTTCAGAAAGCTCTTAGAAGTCCGGTGACAGGTAGCGCACCTTCCACCTTAGGCACCAACAGGGTCCAGCATATGCAGGTGCTCACCGTTGCCACGGCGGCAGTCACCTTGCCAGCACCAGCACCTGACTTATCGGCATGCCGGGACGTATATATATCTTTCCAACTGCGTCTGCACTCCCCTTCTCTTCTTCTTTTCGCCAACCTCCATACATCACCTCGTGGAACCTCGTGCTGGTAAGACCACCCCACCCAGAATTATTGAGCATAAAAGTCTGCTCTGCCACTTCAATCGTATCAAATGGTTGGATGGTCCATCTTTCACTCCGCTGACTAAATAATTTGTTCTCCGATAGATACCAAGGTTTTCCCATTACAGCAAGACCATCCACCCAAGCCAGCAGCCATGCTGCTCAAGTCCCCTACGAACGTCTTGCCTTTCGGCATCTTCTGGCTCTTACTCCTCCTCTGCTTGGTGTTGGCACCTGGTGCTGATTCGCGTGCTCTCGTCTCCACCGACAACCTGGACCTCAAGCATGCACTCGCAAACATCACGAAGCTCATCAAGAGAGATGTGAACACCGCTTGTGACATATCTCTTTGTGAAATCGACAACAACATTTGCGAGGATACAGACAACAATGATGGAGACGAGTATGACGATGATTGCGACGAAGACAACCTGGATGATTGCCCCCCTACAGAGTTCAACACTACCGATGATACCGCCGCTAAGCGTCGTACCTACGATGTCCGTCTCGGTTCCGGAGCGACCGTAACTCTTACGGGCATGAACTATCCTTCCGTCGGGAAGTTGTTGAAGACTGCGAGAGGAAGCCTGGTGTACCAATATGCCATGCAGCCTGAGGATTCGGAAAGCTGCAAGAACACCGTCGTTGCTGAAAACAAAATTCAGGACACTAATCCTCCTGATTCGACTGTCACTGAGCACATACTCGAGGTAAATGTTTCTCACTCGAACCAAGATTCATTCGAACTCAACTTCTTTAGCTCCAAACTATTTCGCAATGGATGACGAAGGTTAGCTCTAGCAGTCTCAAAACAAAAGTCGATGACAAATGTTTTTCCGACTTCTGGGGGAAGTCATCGTTGCCCAGAAATCTCCCGAAGATGCAGAGTGGGGCCTTCAAGACTTCTGCAGTGCCAAATGACCGGCTGTTCGAGGCGATGGGATCATTCCGGAACCGTGGCATTCTTCTGATTGCTGATGCGCAGATCAATTTGATCAAAGCCAGGGTAACTCTCTTCCCGTTTACTTCCTGTATTGTGCTGACAAGTTGTGTATCACCCAGATCTGGCAGGGAATCAACATTATTGACCCCGACAAGGTCGATACGCTGTCGGACAATGCTGCCCGTTCTGATGAAGATGCTGGCAAGGCAATGGGCATTATCGTAAGGCCGATTCTGGTCTTTGATTACCTGAACAACGTTCAGACCAGGTCCAGGCTGTTCCACACAATCGACGGCGTTCGAGATCAGCTCGATGTCATTGAGAGTAACATTCCTCAGTATTCTAGTTTGGCTACAAGCTGGTTCGACTTCATGCCGTGAGTATCTTACGTTCTTGGTAGTTCTTTTAAGTTCGTGGTTCGCTGATTGTCAATAATTTGAACAGGGGCTTCCTAGAAGATTTGACTACAACTACCGCCGACTGGCTTAAGGAAACAAGTCAGAAAATTGTCGACAAGGTCACGGAGGCCTCTGATGATAACCCTAACGATTCTGATTTGGAGGCTCGTTTGCTGTCCGTTGTGGCTATCACGAAACACCTGGCTGATGCCGCTCGTGACACGGTCAAGACGCCGGTTAGGCCTCCCTTCCAAGTTGAGAGGCTGGAGATCGACTGATGGTCATGCTTGCGGTTGATTGTCCTGAGTGTTTCAAAAAGGCACAAATGCTTTGCAGTACAAGCTATATGATCTTCAGAACTGGCGATGGGGAGTGCGGTAGATAGCACTTCGATTCCTTAATCTGATTTCCTAGATTTCTACAAATCTGACTCCCCCAAATCCTGATTTTTGTTGTTTCCCTGGGAATATTACCTGTATCAAATGCATTTACGCGAAGCCAAATCTGCTATAAACGGACTCAGAAACACCGGCGGCTTACCCTTGTTGGATTACTACAAGGAGAAGTCCAACGGCCTGCATCGAAAGTACCTATCACAAGGAGTCTGCCAGCTAGTCCTCGAATGCACGGGTGTCTAGGCTTCGGATGAAGCCATAGCAGCCCCCGCCACATACCTCTACCGCAGAGCTCCAGTCAAGCGGCGTCAGATCCCCCCCTCTTGTGGCCAACTTTCTTTCGGAAACGACTAGGAACCAGGCGTACGAGAGCTGGAAAGAGGCCCTAATCCCAGAGGCTGCTGCACACCCAGACACTCCATGGTCAAGTTTGTCTCAAATCGATGCAAAAGCGCTCTCAGTTCGTTGCCAAGAGAAAAGCATGGAGGCTGTCTCGTAGATTCCATTGACTCCAAACTTCACTATGGGAGGTAGCTACCATGATTCGTCGGTTTTTAGTCTGTGTAGATGTATGGAGGATGTGGTTCCGTATCATAGACCTCATTTAAACCAATCGACCTATCATAGAAGAACCGCACATACTACTCATCCGTCTGTGTCAAAGTTGATATTATCTATGTGTCTGCAACCCCGCAAACACTGACTAGCCAGTTGCTGATTGCACCACCACCACGCTTTTACTGGTTTCCCGGGGTCCAAGATACTACCCAAAAGGCTGATGTGTCGAGCAGCTAGACCTTCTCAGAAATGAGAAATGTATGGAGGGCGTGGTCCTTGGTGATAGGCTTCGTCGAAGCCGCAATGCAGTCTATCATAGAATTCTGGCAGCAACATGGAAGGATCTACCTTCATGTATCGTATCTTCTTGGGCACTGCATCGTTTCCCATCTTTTCGAACTGGTCCAGCGCCTCTTGACGAGTGTAGCCTCCCGGGGGCAGTATCATCCTAGTGTCAAGAACCTTGACAAATGGAGCGTCCTTGCGTAGTTCGAGAACATGAGCGCGTTTCTTGTCGTCTATGATAGACTGCAAAGCCTCAGCGTCGACGGTGATGCACGCTACACTCCGCTGAATGACTCCGGCTGTCTCGGGAGTGTACTGGAAATGCCTAAAAAAAAAAGTCAGTAATCATTTGAGACTTCGAGCGGATTCTCATCTTGTCGTTTCATTCTGTAGAACATACCGAAATACTTGCTCGAAGCTGGCGCCATTCCACACTTCTTTGTTGTCTTCCACCGCCCAGTCAAGCATTGACAAGAGCTCTTCACCTTCTGGAAGTGCACTTTCTCGAGTGAGGTTTTTGCGGGTGTCCGAGTTGAGTAGATCCATGAACTTCTGCCAGGCTGCATCATCTTCATAGGTGAGGCGGTAGATTTTCAGTCCAAAGACCTCTTGTCCATGTCGCTTCAAGTCGAAGAGAATTCGCTCAGTTGACCTCATTCGCATGAAGGATTTTGGGCCCGGGCGTGCCTGTTCCTCAGCTCTTCTCTCTGCTCTTTCCTTGCGAAGGCGTTCCAAGAGTTCTTCTGCTGCCCTCCTCGCATTTGAGCGAAATAGGCGATTTTCAGACTTGTCAGCGGCGTTAGGTGGTGTCTTTTGCTCGGACATGGTAGCGGAGGTTGTTGCCGGCACCGGCAGTTGCCAACGGAGTTTGAAGAAGTTGGATGGGAAGAGCAGGCAAGGTTGCGGATGCGGTGGTAATATAGACCCTGGGTAACGCCTTGGCACGTGCACCTTCCATAAGAATCATGTGCGGGGCTGGGCTTTCCTTTCGCGAATTGGTGTCACCCAATGTGAGTGTAAATCATGATGTAATCTTGGTATTCTTTTTTTACTTATTATTGTTAATGCGGACTTCATCAGTTGTGTGACGCAAGCCTGTAGTCCACTGCCTTTTGGCGGATTCTTTCACTTCACCAAGCCGGCTGGTTGCCGCACCGCGTGGAAGGCATTAGAAAATGCTGTTCTACTGCAGATGCAGTCCGGTTTCGATCTGCGGGGAGTAGGGCCTCGATTTCTTCCCGAATCTTGTTCCACAAATTGCCTTGCTCTATGGTATTGTCTTCAGCAGGTGAATTGCTTGCACTGCCAGGAGATATATCTAGCGTCCGCATAAGAGGACCATGTTCCTTTCTTCTCTACACGGTTCCGCAGAATGCGCGGACGAGCCCTCACCGCGCTGACAATCCCGGTAGATCCCATCTTGCTGATAATCTTCTTAGCAGTCAGGCCGTCTGTGGTGATAATAATGAGCATACGGCCCTCCTTCTTGTATGCGATTGAAGGCTGGTTGCTTGTTGTATCAAAGGCCTCCCTTGTGCTTTGCTCCTAACCAACTCCAAATCTATCCCAGCTGCTACACTTGCCTGCCTCGCAGAAAACCTATGAAGGCCATTGAATCCGAAAACAGGAAGAAAAACCACTTTCGCTTGATTCCAAGCGTAGAACCGTAATCCTTCTTTTTCTTCTTTGAGCGGGCAAATGAGTAAGACGATGCGTTCTCGCCGCCTGCGGGGATGCTGTTGTCGTTTTCGTTGTCATCAGCAGGAACCCTTTTCACGCCCTCATCCATGTCAGTGCGGAAAGCTTGCCGCGAAGCCTCCTCATCCTCGCGGTCCTGTCGCGCCACCTCACCGTCCAGGCCCACATTCCCACCAGCAGGATGGTGCCCTGCGAGTTGCTGCGCTCTGTCAAGTCGTGCATTCCGCATTCTGATTTCGTCCAGGGCGTCGGTGACGGCTATCTCGGTCTTTGCGTCGGACGTTTTCACTTCCAGTTCGGCCATGGCATCGCGCTCGGCCTCTTCGCGCTCCAGACGTTCCTCATCCGTCTCTTCGGCGAGCTTGGCCTCGTGCCAGGGTTCAAAGTTGCGGGTTGCGCCCTTCTCACATGTGTAGTCCATGTTTCGTGGGTCTGTTTTGAACAGGATCTCCGCAGAGCATCGCGTGCAGCGAATGTAGAAGCGGAATATCTTGATTGCATAGTACGACTCATCGGCCGTCTCCTTTCGCGCGTTGAATTTACGGCCCTTGCTAGATGGGAGATTTTGATATCAGTATGAGAGGATCGAAAGTGAAGAGAAGGGAGGACTTACTAGATATACTCGCCGCATGCATTGCATTTCATCGAAAAGGGGGCCATGAGTCGCACAGTCTGCACCTTGTAAGCAGCATCCTTGGGCTTGCGTTGTTGAGTGATCTTGCTAGGATCAAAGTCTGGTGGGTAATACTTGGACAGGACTTTGCGCTCCGACATAGTGATCGAACGCCCGTGTTGGGTGGAGACGGTCGGGTTGAGTGTGATTACGCTGTACGCAGTTGCGGCTGCGAGGCGGGCTGGTTACGGCAGGAGCGGTGCAAAGCGGGAGAAGTGCTGCAGCGTGGTGTGCAACCCTGGGCGAAAGTTGAAGGGGGATGGTGGCGGGATGGGCGATGGAATGTTGGTGACGGAGGTAGCACAGACGCTAGTAGAGAGTAGTAAATATAGTAAACGTGAAGACTTTAGTATTTTCGAAGGAGTTTAAAACTTTAATAGTATAGAGTAGCTAAATCATAAGGATGTTATAAATTAAACTCATTACCTTAGAACTTGTAGGTGGCACGAGTCTATACAGCAGACGATGTTAAAGCGAGAGTCCTTGTTAAAGATGTGAAAGGACAGAAAAAAGGACTTTCCCATGTATGGAGTGCGGAATATACTTACCCGGAGATTTTAGCGCCGAGCTTAGGGCGGCCTAGACCGCGGCTGCCTGAACAACGCTGGCTCCTTCACCGTTAACATCATCGTGGCCATCAGGGGACCATCAAAAATTTCAGCGTCTTCAAGGAGTCCTGCAAACGCATTCCGCCCTCGTTCCTTTCGCCGTGAGGCGTGGGCATCTTTTACTGCCACCAGGACTAAGTATTCGCATCAGATCACCAGGTCTCTCGGAGCGTCGAGTTGGCGATAGGATTACAAAATACCTTGCCGCATTTGGCTAATAAACAATCATGCGGACCAATCTGCCCCCGGCGTCTTTACCAAGCCTTCCGGAGGAGATGATTGATGTAATCATATCCTTCACTGATCGCGAAACACAACAGCAACTCCGCCTGTGTTCCAAGCAATTCGACCGCCTCACAACACCACGATATTTCCGCAAGTTTCGCTTTAGGCTCTCGCAGCTCAGTCTAGATGGGTTGATCAGTATAGCAAGGCATCCAGAAATTGCCAAATACGTACAAGATCTGGAGTTCAACAGTCACCAGCTGCTCTGGTTCTTCGATCTCGACTCTTTCCTAAGAAAGCTTGATTTGCAACCTGGTAAGCATCGCCCATATCTCCCTCAAGACTTTCCTAATGCCCAGATCAGGTCAACCTTGGCGCCCAATTCCGGGTCTTAAACACATACCCACCCAGGACTTCGACCGTTCACAACTCCACCAAATCTACGCCGCCTACGCCTCAGAGCGCGACACGCCGGCCGACTACGTCGAATGCATCCTTTCTCACCCTGAATCCAGCAACCCTCTCCTCCCCCACACCTACCCCAACCTCCCCCATGCCTTCGCCTCCCTCCCCAACCTCCACACCATCACCGCCACCTTTGGCATGCCGCACCAGCAATACCCGCCAACCTACGCTCACACCTGGCGCGGCCTTACCTTCACCCAGCCCGATCCAGACCCTCCCGGCGACCGTGACATCCAGAAAGCGATCGACCTCTCCTGCCTAATGCACGCACTGAGTCAAGCCGCCGCCAACCGACACTCTCCCCTCCCCCTCCGCACCCTCATCCTCCCCATCATCGGCTATTCAATCTTCGGCCCCAGCTCTCTGCGCCGCCTCTGGGAAGACTATTCCATCACTTCACACGTCATGCCCGACCTCTGGACCACCACGGGGTCCGGCAACGGCGGCATGCAGGCCACCACCGACGCCAACGGGATGGCGGAAGTTGCCGTCTACAGCCCGCGGTTCCGCGCCATCACGGCCGTCTTCACGGGGCTGACGCGGCTGGACCTGCGCATCGACTGGACGGGCAGCAACGTCGGCGGCACGATGAGCCTGGTCTGGGGGCTGGCGGTGCTGCTGGAGCGGGCGCGCGGCCTGGAGGAGCTGGCGCTGGTGGTGCAGCGCGACGTGGTGCCCAAGCTGTTCGGCTGGCGGCCGTGGACGCCCGAGGCCGAGCGGCTGTGGAGGACCAGGGACGTGCTGCTCGTGCTGGTGGGAGGCGAGCACCTGGCCGACGTTGACGACGACAACGTGCGAGACTGGCCGGATGATACGACGCCGCCGCCGGTCGACGTGCGGTGGCCGCGCTTGCGCAAGTTGACGCTCGGCGTGCCGACGACGCAGGACGGCTTGCTCGGCTTGCTGGGCCGCGTCGCCGGCTCGTTGCGCAGCCTGACGCTGTCGAACATGAGGTTCATGCCGCGGCTGGGCGATTGGGACGACGCGCTGCGGCAGATGAGGGGCTTGCTGGAGCTGGAAGAGCTGGAGATGAACTGGCTCATGCATATACCGGATTTTTCCTCCGCAGAGTATAAGCGTGAAGCTATGCTCATGGCTAGAGATATCGAAGCTGGCTGCGTGGAGGATGAAATGGCTGAGAAGCGGTACCGGATGACGTACCGGCATTATGAGGCGCAGGCGGTTGACTATGTTTTGAAGAGAAGCGATATTGTGCCTGAACTGGACCAAGGGGCATTCTTTCGGGACCATCCTGAAGACTGCGACTGGTGCGAGGAGAAGATTTTAGAAAGTGAATCCAGGTAAACCGTTGGGATACTGTGGAGTTAGTGGATACGGACGGTTTAATTGCGATGGCCAGCATGTAATATCAGTGATAGACAAATTGAGAAGAAAGCACGTCTTGGTGAAACCGGGCAAGAAAAGACATGACATATTCAATCAGAAGTAAACCTCGCTAGACGCCGGACTTCCTTGTCCAACTCCCAAACACCAATATCCTCTCTCAAATCCCGTGGTATCGCTTTCGTCACAAATTCCAGAAGTTATAGAAGCACGCCCCGGAGGGTATGCAGGGGAAAAAGCAACCCCGGTGGATGGCTCAAATCATCGGACGCTTACATGCGATTCCAGATGTAGTCGGCATAGAAATACCGCGAGAACTGCGGATCAAATGTGACCAGGTGCACATCACCCTTACTAGGATTGGTGATAGTAGCTTTGTTGTAGTTGCCGGTCGAAGGGTCGATCTCGGGTTTGATGCCCAGCATGCGGTAAACCCGGAGTTGAAGCCTACAATTCACACTATGTCAGTATCAGGAGGCTTTCTCGCCCATGGAGAGGGAAGCACTTACAAGATCGAGTCTTCATCGTTCATGTGTGCCCTTCTGACATCTCCGCCTTCGATACCCTGCGCGTCGACCTCTTCCAGCTCGGCCTTCAGACGCTCGAGCTCCGATGCCAGGCGTTCTTCCTCGATCTCCAAGTCAGAGACTTGCTTCGCGACCTTGAACTTCTCGGTGTCTAGGCGCAAGATCTCGGCGGCGTGCTCGGCTGGGTTGTGCGATTTGGTTGTAAGGTTGTGTTGGGACTGGAGGGAGCCCAGCTGCCGGGACAGCTGCTGCAGCTTGTCCTGTTCGACTTTGATCTGGCTTTTGCGCTGATTCTCGAGGTCATTGTAGGAGCTGGCGCTGCGCGAGATCGCCGCCTTGTCCGGTGCGACGTTGAAGTTCGAAACGCATTGGCCGATGATCTGTATGGAAACAACGCAGTTAGTTGGGATGCAGCGGACCCAAGATTGGGGGCGGCATACAACTGCGGGGTGCTCGTCAAGAAGCATTTTGGAGATTTCCGTGGGGCGCTGGCACTATTCGGGGTGGTTGTGTGGGTTGTGGCGAATGTGACGAATGTGACGGGACCTGTGGATGCGGAAGCGGAGGTTGTTTTGGCGGAGTTGTCAGGCAAAGCTGCGGTGTTTTGGTTTTCACGTTTGCGGGCTAGCGCGCTGCGCCACAGGTGGCGGGCGGTGAGCATCGAAGTGGCGCTGTACGTCAGCGGTCTCAAGGTCAAGCGCGAACCACGATCGGGCGGCGGCAAGCGCTTCCTGCGACTCACGAAACACCCGCAACCAAAGCAACACGCGCTTCCTCTCCCTAAGATCGTGACAATATGGCGCCTTCTCTGCCCTGTACGTCTCATCGCCGCGCATGCCGCTATCCTGGGCGCACAAGTTACCAGCCGCTGCTAACATGACCTTCGCAACAGATGCTGCCGATGCGGAGAGGTGAGACACCTCCGGAAGCCCGATGGCAATCCCGAAGTCAAGCGACATGCACTCTGACGACGTCCGACAGTCCGCTTAAGCCAGAGGAACTTCAGGTTCTCCGCTCCCAGTACGAGAAAGAGGGTGAATACGTAGGCATTCAGACCAAGTTCAACTACGCATGGGTACAACTCCATCTCCTTGCTGCGACCCTAGATTTACAGTTGCTCACTTTCGGCGCTCCAGGGCCTCATCAAATCCACGCAACGTAGTGAGCAACAAGAAGGCGTGCGCCTCCTCTCCGAGATCTTTCGCAACAGCCCCGAGCGCCGTCGCGAATGCCTTTACTACCTTGCGCTTGGCAACTACAAGCTCGGCAACTATGCCGAGGCCCGCCGTTACAACGAGCTGCTGCTCGACCTCGAGCCTGCCAATCTCCAGGCCGGCAGCTTGAAGACACTCATCGACGACCGCGTCGCGAAGGAGGGTCTGATGGGCGTTGCCATCGTGGGCGGCATCGCGGTGGCCGCAGGTGTAGTGGGAAGCTTGCTCATCAGGAGCTCGCGCAGGAGGTAATCTAACAGTAAATAAATGACATGGATGATGAGACAGGCTGGATAGCACGGAGGATGTTTGGGCGGCGTTGGGTTGCTGATACACGATCTTCTGTAGCATAGGTAGCGCTTTGTTTGCAAGGCAACAAGTCTCACTCAGCGTGCCTGTCCCTGTGGATTGCTCCGGAGGTTGCGGAGAAGGAAGTGGAAGAAAACAGAAGCAGGCCCCAACACGGAGAGAGATGAGTCAAGGCCGGCCAAGGCCGACGTGTCTCAACCGCTATAACACAGGGATAGAGTGGGTTTGCCGCAACGTGGTTCCGCAGCTGCAAAGCACAGTTCGAAAGTTCGTGGACCCTTGGACTGTGGGCGCGACTCGTGCGTCGGTCGGAAAAGCTTGGCAACAGCGCGTCACGGCTGGTCGATTGCGTTTCCATCAAGCCCGCACCCTTTGGCAATCCAGCTTTCCCGCCCTCCGCTCTCGTCCGCTGCCCCATCCTTAACCAGCTCCCTTTGCAGCTGCTCCCGTCGCCTGTACAGCATTCTCACCCCTCGCGCAACCTTGTGCCCGCGCCTTCCAGCTCACCTGGCCTCCCCGCAACGAGCACCCGACCCCGGCGTATGACATAACCCTGCCTGCTGCACTCCCGCCGCCAATCCGAGACATCGCAGCTACATACCCCAAATTCCAGACCAGCCTCGCGCCGCCTCACATCCGCGTTCTCACCTGTGTCGCGACCGTCTGCCATCTCCTCACCGCGCCTGGCCATCTTGGTCGCTTTTCCGGCCCTGCAAAGTGCCAAAACTGCTGCCCTTTGTTGGCCTTGCCCGCGCATAAGTACATTGCCACCAGCACGCGCGTCACGGCTGTGACCCGGTCGCCATGAGCACCCCGCAGGCAAATCGCGAGATGGTCTTCTGCCATGAGTGCGAAAACGAGTGGTATCGGGACGAGCATGGTCTGACATGCCCTGACTGTCATTCCGAGTTCACCGAAATTGTGAGTTATCAGCCGGCAGCTCTCCCCACGTTGGTCTGCCCACGTACTTTAGCTCCCGGGGCGCATAATCAGTCGCTGCTATGCGCAACGCCAGTTGCCACAACCGCTTTCTGCCCCAAAACATCCCCTGCTAACCGTGCGCGGTAGATTGAACCCGACCACGACCCCCGCGACGACCATCTGAACCTTGAGGACGACTCTGAAGACGAGCCTAATCCTTTTGCCCAGCACAACCCTTGGAACGCGCCAGACCCTGAAGAAGGCGTGCCCGATCCGATCCACGGCTTCCCACCAGGAATCCGTCTACAGCGCAACGGTCCCAACAGTTACTCCATTACCGGCACCTGGTCAACGACTTTTGGAGGACCCCGGGGACAGACTCATAATCACGGCGAATTTGGCGAGCCCAACGCCTTTGTAAACCCCTTATTCCGTAACTTCGCCACTATGATGCAGGGAATTACTGGGGCTTCACAGAGACCGAATGAGCACGGTGAGGAGGGCCAGCCTGGCTCGTCCACGAGAGAAGAGACTAGGTCAGGTAGCGGTCCACACTACACCTACACGTCAACCGCAAGATTATTCCCACGGGACGCAAACAACCCGGGACCACATGTTGAGCCTACCGATAGCCTTCATGAGTAAGTTTTCAGATTCCGGCTACTTTTTTGACCTCTATTTTAAGCAGCCTTACACTGGCGCTGCGTAATTTGCAAACGGGACCGCTGGTCATCTGCACTGTTTGTATCTTTGGAGCCTTCATCCTCCAGGCCTGAATTCCCCGCGGTCGCGAGACGTTTCTTGGCTTGCTATATGGCAAATAGGATTTCACTTGCATCTGCTAACTTAGCATAGGGTAATTGCCGGAATTCTGGGTGGTGGTGCGTTTGGTCCGCCTCCTACCGCACGAGACCGTGGTCACGGCCCCGGATCACCCGGTGGCGACGGCGGCATACCACCGAATCCGCTTGCAGCTCTATTTGCTTCTCTACTCAACCCGCAACTTGCCGCCCATGGAGATGCAGTGTACAGCCAGGAAGCTCTTGATCGCGTTATCTCTCAGTTGATGGAGCAGAATGCTACAGGCAACGCCCCGGGACCGGCCTCTCAAGAGGCAATCGCAGCTCTACCGAAGAAGCGTGTCGATCGCAAAATGGTTGGCGCTGCTGACTCTCCGCCGGATTTTCCAGACAGCGAACTTCACGGAGAGTGTAGTATTTGCATGGATGAGGTCCCGATCGGTGAAGAAGTAACAGAGCTTCCGTGCGGTCACTGGTTCCATGGTCAATGTATTGAGGCATGGCTATGCGAGCACGATACCTGCCCGCATTGTAGGAAAGGTATCGAGAAGAAGGATAACCAGGGAAGTCAGCAAGGAGGACAAGGCCCCAGCGGCGGAGCCGCAGGTTCATCTGGATCTGGGTCTGGACCTGGAAGCGGCAATTCCGGTAATCCCCCGGGAAGCAACAATACCAACAATAACAGCGGTAGCGGTGGCTCATCAAACCTCCCCGATGATCAGTTCGTTCCTAACATGCCCGGCGGCCTGTACACGACGTCCTTTTATTCTATCGGCGCCACCCCTCGCTCCCGTGCGCGCTCGCCCTTCGATTTCCCCCTCTTCGGTATCCCCCACTCCGCAACTTTCCCCCCGCCGCTCTTCCAAGATGCTTCGGACCAGCCGACCATGCGTCACCATCGCTACAGCCACCAGACAAATGAGCCATTCATGCGTATCTGGGAAGGTTCCTTTGACGATCACGACCGTGTCTTACGCGGCAGCGGTCACACCTCGCATACGCACGTCACCGTCGTACGTCCGCGTCGGAGACACAGCTTCAGTAGAGCACTCAGCAACATGGGACACAGCATGGCTTTAGCAGCAGGTGGTGGAGGTAGTGGTGGTGCTACATCGCACGGAGGTACAGAGAGGCCAGGAATCGGTGAGCGGCTAAGGAGTTTATTCCGCTCCTAAGAAGAAACAACACATGCAACAAAAAAAAATAACTTTTAGACTCTTTGAGGGCGGTTTTGTCTGACTTTTAAATTCTTTTCTTGCCTCTTTTTAATAAAGTGGCTTAGGGAGGAGTTTTATAAACTGCGTGCGCGCGCGGAAACAAAAACAACGAAACCCGGAAGAGAGCTCTCTTTAAAGTCGACCTCGGAGGGAGAGCGTTTTATTGCTTTCTCGAAATAACAGCGGTGGATTTAGCGAAAGGATTAAACCCGTGCGGAGATAGAAAAATGGGCGCAGGCAGGTTGGGCTGGCTAGGTGGCTGACTGGTTGCGTGGTGATGGTTGGGGGGTGTTTCACGGCTGAAATGATGATACTTTTCTTCTCCTACCTACTGAACTTATTCCTATCGCCGATGAACGAGAGTGTTGTGTCTAATGAGGAGAGATGGTATGGCGGCATTCGGTGACTTTTTTTTCCCCTTGATACCTTTCGTTTGTACACTTTGACCTCTTCGGATTTACATTTTGGTTTTTGGCGGATTTCTCGATATTGCAAGAAGAAAGCTTGGATAGGGGAATGTGCGTACCGGAGTGGATTGGGTTGCGGATTGATTGGTTGGTTATTTATACATGTAATGGAAAGAATACGGAGAGAGCTTCCGAACTTTCGTATTTTGCTTTTCACACGATCCTTCGTTTCTTCTCTTGTCTTCGGAATGATTTAACAGAGTGCAGTTCAGTCCGAGCACGTAGGTATGGATATGGGAAACGTAAATGACGGAGTTAGTGGGTTCCATGCTATTCGACTCCGTTCGTTGTTTGCTACCTTGTTTGCCATTGCTTAGTCATCTGGCGCGTATATATACTGCCCAGCAGATAGCTTAGGGATCATTCTGCGCACATTTGTCAGTAAAGCATTAGTCCAACGTCCAGGGAAACAAAAGGTTAAAGCAAGAGCAGGGGCATACGAGAGGACACCGTAGTATCCATACAATCGAGAACGCAAGTCACCATGGCGAAGAGGGAGACACATAGACACGACAGTAAGGATGAGATTGAGGTAATTTGATTGGCACTGGCCCTTTCCCTCTTCCACTCGTACCATCATGACATCTTCCCTCCAGTTTATCTTTCCACGAAGACCTACTCATGTGGTCCAGCCCTCGATTCCTCTCGATTATGTAACTTCTAGAGTGAAGACGAATACACGTGGTTCCAACATATTTTCGTATTCCCAAGACTATACTTTCTTCTATGACTGCTGAGTCCTCGTAAAGCAGGTTTATACAAGACTCTGTCCGTCACCCTCCGCTCGCATCGCCGCCCCATAAAGGACGTAGAAAAAAAAAAGCAGAATCATTCCCATATATGCAATGCTCATCCACGCTATGCTCGCCCTCCCCAAAAGTAGAGTAAAAACTCAAATGGTATCAAGAGAAATCAGAGAAAAAAGTCGACCAAAACCAGCCCCAAAACTTTGCGAACAGCTCACGCAATCGACCTCCCAGAACTAAAAACCCTCACCAACTCCTCTCCTTCCTGCGGACTCAAAATCTCGTCGAGCAGCTGATGCGCCATATCCACGACCTCCTCCTCAATCCCGGCCTCCAGCACCCTCGCGCCGCCGAACCCATCAACATCACCGTCACCGCCATCGTCCTCCTCCTCCCCGCCGTCATCATCGACGTCGCTGAACGCCAGCCGCGTCAGCGCGACCAAGTGCGCATGGTTAGCGCCGTGCACGGCCTTAAGGCGAGCCGGGCGGTCGACGAGCTTGCGCGTGGCGGGGTCGGTGGCGAGGACGAAGGCGATGCGGGTGCCGACGTTGGCGATGGCGGCGAGGGTGGCGGCGAGCGGCGTGCGCGGCGCCGTCGCGTACAGCGTCGCGACGGCGTCGTTGAGCAGCAGCAGCAGGCGGCCCAGGAAGTACTTGTGGGTGGCCAGCGTCGCCGCGGCCGCCGGCGAGTGCAGGCACGCTGCGAAGGTGTGCAGGAGCGTGAGGCGGAAGGACCACAGCGCGGGTTGCGAGGGGACGAGGGACGGCGTGTCTTGCAGGAAGGACGTCAGGTAGTCGGTGACGGTGATGTCTTTGGTGCGGTCCGGGGGCAGCTCCGCAGGGTCGAAGTCGGGGATGGGGCCGAAGGTGGTGGGGGTGATGCTTGTTGCGAGGAGCTGGACCGTGAGGGAGAGGGTGGAGAGGAGTGGGGATCTCAGGAGAGCTCTAATGAAGTCACGGGAGACGAGGGACCAGAACCGCGTCGTGGCTTCAGTGTCATGTACGCAGCTTCGAGAGACGGTAATCATGAGGCGAAGGCACTCCTGGAGGTCGATGTGTTGCTTGAGTTCAGGATTGTCTAGGGATGTCCAGACGACGAGATTTGCCGAAGACTGAACCAATGGTACGATCTCCTCGACCAGAGATGCCGTCTTCTCGAGTGACTCGAATGAGAGAACGAATTGTAGGGTGTCGAGGATGACATGCAAGGGTTTATACTGAGAAAATCAGCTTTAGATCTGGCAATAAGTGTTGAAGCATAGCTTACATAACTCTCCTGCGCACAGCGATCCCATAACGATAAGAGAATTCTACAAAAGTGAATTGAGAAATCGCTTGATTCGTCATGGTACAAAGATATCCCGTCATAAAGGACAGAGGAGAGGAGACGATCGGGTAATGATGGGAAAGCAAATCCGGTAAACGCCTCAAAGGTTCTCACTCGCGAACCCTTCGGCCGGTGGTTCATAAGCCTTTTGAGGAGCTACACAATTAGCAGAGCTTCAACCGTTGGAAATAAATTCTCACCTTGAACTTCTTGTCGTCTCTACTGACGTTCGCAAGAAGATCATCTTCAGGTTCAACATCCTGCATTACAACAAGTCCATCATCTTCCGGCACTTGAGGCGGCTGCGGCTCTGCGAGCGGGAGAGGCTTGGCCGGACTTGCTTCAAGAGCATTTCGCTTCCGTTTCGCGCCTTGCTTGGGGGTTCCATTTCTTGACTTGTCCCGCGATTTGCTGGGGGACACCTCCATGACACCGCCATCATCGAAACCGTCTCCGAACTCAGCTCTCCGGGTCCTCTTAGGCGTGGTTTCCTGGGTCTTTCTAGCATTGCCATTGACAGTACCATCTTTCAGATTCCGCCGAGACTTTGGCTTGCCAGTCTCCGTCTTGAAGTCCTGCTCCAGAAATTTGTACTCGCTCTTGGTCTTGTCGAGTTCCCGCTTCAGCACTGCGATCTGTGCCTCGAGAGCGGCAGCCTTTTCGGTGTAGGCCTTTTGCTTGGCCGCGAGCTCGTTCATGTGTTCCTTGTCTGCCTTCTGTAGCCTCATGCGCAAAATGGAAGCCTCGCCGGCCTTCCTCTGAACCTGACCCAGAGCTTCATCTTTCGCGCGAGCGGCATTGTCGATGTCATTTCGAAGCTGCGACTGTCAGCAATGGATTCCCACAAATGCGCGATCCTGTTATACCTCGTCAATCTTGGTTCTCAATTCATCTATGCTGGCGTCGGCACAGTCGTCGGCGGCGAGTGACTGTTGTACAGAGGGCGCAGCAAGGTCGTAGTTGCTGTTCCTTGCATGTCTGTTCAGGCGATGCTCGTAGAGAGGCTCGCGACGGTCGGCGGCCAGGTCCTGGGCGGTCCGTCGCGTGATGGCATTGTTGCGGACAGTATTTCCTCCGAAGCGCTGCGGCGGGCCGGTGACGTTAGTTTGGGGCAATTTGGCGAGAAGAGGCTGGCCGTCCAGCTGTATGTCGTTGGCGTCAGGAAAGTCATATTCGGATGGCGGCGGATCTGCCTGCGGCGGGGCTTGGTGCTCATACGCATCCGCGGCAGACGGCGCATTGGAGAGACGACGCTGGGTCGAGGCATAGGCCTGGGTTTCTATCTCGCGGACAGCTTCCTCGGGCAGATCGTCGAGGTCGTCGGCGGAGCCGAAGTCGTCGTCGTCCATGGCCATGCCATTGACGGGTACGGACGAGTAGCGGCGCAGATAATTGAAGAGGCGTCACGGCGGCGCGTCGCGGAGATGATAGGCGGCCGGGGTTCAGGCGTCGGGCGGCGTTCACATGTGGGCCTCGCTGCCAGGTGCTTTGCAGCCTTGGCGCGTCGTTGACGTAGATCAGCAGCCTCCGCAGCGCTCCCTCATTCCCTCACCTCGCCATCCGCCCTCAAAGCCTACATCGCTCGCCAGAGCCCCGCGCCCAGTCGCTCGTCGTCCAGACGCGCGCTGCAAATCACCTACCTTTGCCTCTGCTAGCGACCGCTCCGCCCTGCTCCGTGCTCCGCCCAAGCGCGAAAACGTTGAGGAGCGCGCCAGCTCCCATTTCTGCCTGCCAGCCCCCATTCGACGCGGATTTATACCGTCGGAAGCTTGCGAAAGAGCTGGGGCAAATCCGTGGTTGTTAGCACCACCGTGAACCCGTCGCAACCATGACAAAGCCGAGGAAGGACGTCAAGTTCCAACACCGCGGCAGCGGCAGCAGCGGCAAGAGCAGGAGAATGTCCATGTCTGAGCTCAGCGAACCGCACTCCGAGCCCGGCAGCCCTACGAGGAATGGCGCTGTCGCGAAGCCAGAGGTGGGTGTACCGCCATGCGCTGTGAGGTACCGGCGGCTAACAGGCAACAGGAACCGCCCAAGTCGGACTACGAGAAGAAGAAGGAAACCTTCATTACCCGTACCATCTGGACGCTGGTCATGATCGCCACCTTTTTCTGGGCCATGTTCGCCGGACACATCTACATCATCATAATCGTGACTGCGGTCCAGATAATTTCCTTCAAGGAAGTCATCGCCATTTCCAACGTACCTAGCCGCGCCCGGAGCTTGAGGTTTACGAAGAGCTTGAACTGGTATTTCTTGGGCACGACAATGTACTTCCTATACGGAGAGAGCGTCATTTACTACTTCAAGCACATTATCCTTGTCGACAAGATCCTCCTCCCGTTTGCTACCCACCACCGCTTTATCAGCTTCATGCTCTACGTCACTGGTAAGTACTACGAGCGCTTAGTCTGCCGGAATAATTCACTGACCTTACTTAGGATTCGTGTTCTTTGTCGCATCGCTCCAGAAGGGACACTACAAGTTCCAGTTCACTCAGTTCGCCTGGACTCACATGGCGTTGTATCTCATTGTTGTTCAGGCGCACTTCATTATGAACAACATCTTCGAGGGCATGATCTGGTTCTTCCTGCCAGTTTCCCTGGTCATCACGAACGACATCTTTGCCTACATCTGCGGTATCACCTTCGGCCGAACCCAGCTCATCAAGATCTCGCCCAAGAAGACGGTTGAAGGCTTCCTGGGTGCATGGGTTTTCACCATCTTGTTTGGCGTGCTCCTGACGAACATCCTGATGCGCTACAAGTACTTCATCTGCCCCGTTAATGTAAGTCCCAATCTTCTCGCCTCTTTAAATCTCGGCTTACAAAGAAATAGGACCTCGGAGCAAACATCTTCACCGGTCTGGAGTGTGATGTTAACCCTGTTTTTATCCCCCACACCTACCGCTTGCCTTTCATCCCTCCCAACTGGACCCACCTCCCTACCAAGGTCACCATCGCGCCTATGCAGTTCCACATTCTCGTTTTCGCGACCTTCGCTTCCCTTATCGCTCCATTCGGCGGCTTCTTCGCGTCGGGCCTGAAGCGCACGTTCAAGATCAAGGACTTTGGCGATTCGATTCCTGGACACGGTGGCATGACGGATCGCATGGACTGCCAATTCATCATGGGTTTCTTCGCCTTCATGTACTACTCGAGCTTCATCGCCGTGTACAAGGCGAGCGTCGGCGGTGTCATCGAGCAAGCCATTAACGGGCTCACTCCGGAGCAACAGATGGAAGTGGTGAAGGGTCTGAGCAAGCATCTTGTAAACCAGGGTGTTATTCCCTCTACCGTAAGTCTTATGCGAGTCGCCTCCCCAAAACGCGCCTTATCTAATCATCAACCCAGGTTCTCGAGTATCTTTCAGATGAGCTCAAGCGGAGATGAATTGAGGTTTGATCGAAGGATCAGCTCTTTCTTCCTACTAAGCTTTTTTGCACCACGTCGCGACCCGCGTATCCGAGACGCTAATATCCCTGGGTTGTCTGTGCGGGTCCCCAGTACCCTTGCTGCAGCAACGGCCGTGCGCAGCCCTTTTTGTGTGTAATCATACTTACCTCTTTCCTCTTCTCCTTTGACCGATGATGTTGAAGTCGGGGTTGACTGTCTTGGCGATCACAACCCCTCATCTGCCTCCACCTATCACAAACCGAGCGTTTTTTTCCTGCGGCTTGCAAAGGCACAATATTCTTAGGTGCTATTGTGTCTACGAGACACACGATTTGAGGCGTTGTAATTTGACGCGTACAAGCATGTCCTAGTGGGCATGACGCCGCAGCAAAACCAGCGAAGCGTGGAAGTAGTAGAAGGACGGCAGCCTTTGGCTGAGTGGATGGACGAAGAGCCCGACTGAGGGTGGAAGCTTCGATAGGGAAAGTGCTGTTTAGAACAATCCAATACCCATTTCTTTCTCGAACGCGCCTATACCCTTTGAGCATAAATTTTTTTTCCAGGCCCTGAGTGACGTAAGGTCAAGAAACAGGGTCCTGTCCGCGCTCGGTGTTTGAGGCGGCGCCAGCGCGAAGCGAAGCATAGCGGATCTCCGCATGACGACAGATGGTTAAGCTTATCCAGACCACATGGAGTGGTAGTCAAAGCATTGGTCTTTCGGCTGTCCATTTCTATCTAGCCTGTGATCAATGGACTAGAATGCTCGCGTTTGAAGACGCGATAGTTGCCAAGATTGGGCGTAAAGTGTTATTTTCAGCGGCATGAGAGCGGCGGTGATCAAAGTCGAGCCTTCCCAACTGTTGTGGGAAGCTCTTGCGCGTTCCATTTAGGGTAGCCGACCTGTTTATGTTGGCTGTTTGCTTCTTTTCTACGCTGCAGCCGACGCGCGCGCCTATCCACCAGCGTCCTATGGCTTCCTAAGTCATCATTGCCCGCTTATCGCGCCGTTCGCTACGCATTTCAAGGGCATTCTAGATTGCGGTCTCCACGAATGCGCAAGGCTCAGAATGAGAATCGTTCTTGATACCGCCGGCGGATGAGGCAGCGCGAATGCACCGGAAACAAACGGGTTGAGCACGTACGTTTCTTTCTCTACTCGCCTCACCTGAGTAATGCTGACAGCCACGGAAGACTGTGTCAAACTGGAGACTACCTCAGTTTAGTTTTGGGACAGAGCGTTCTTCTTGTTCTCGCCTTCCTTCGGCTTCTCTTAGGCAGCGCCTTCTTGGATTGAGCAAGTATGGGTTCTACACTACAATCTCGTCAGCGCCACGCGCTGCGTTTGAACGCGTCGATTACATCAACAGGGCGAAAATATCACGACTAGCTCGCAAATCGACGATAAGGACAATATGGGCGCAGGTGAGGGTGAGGCGGACGCGCAAAGTGTAAGTGAAGGCAGCCCACCTGGGGCTCGACGTCATTCACCATGAAACACAGCCAGCCACTAGCAACAATAGCGGTCATGTCGGCGGCCTGCTGCCTACTACTATTGTTCCTTGCACTGCTACTCATGACGGCGCTACTGTGCGCGCGAACAATTCTGCATCATTTCCTGTCTATTCGTCCACCGACCACACCTTCGCCGCTACAAACCCAGCCGACGCTGCGCCTTCATCCTCCAAGAGCTGTCTTTTCGGCCAAACCCTGACCTTCTCACTCCAAGCTAACTCAGCTGCGACCGCAAACATGTCGCCTGGATCGAGCGGCGCTGGCACGCCCGCCGCCACTCCTCACAAATCATCCGCGCCTCGCCTCGCTGACTCGACTGCTACTCCCATGGACACCGACACATCCAAGAATCGCTCGCCTACGAGCAAGAAGACGCCTCGCGCGAAACCCCGCCAAGCTCCCTCTCGCGATAAGCCTGCGACTGCATCCTCTCCATTCAGCTCTTCCATCAAGAAGCGCGAGCGTACTCGCCGCAAGCCCGCGCCCAAGCCCGTCGCTCCGCCCAAGAAGAAGGTCCGCGTCGTGAAGTACTACATCTACGCCCCCAAGAACCCCAGGGCCAACACCGAGTTACCCGAGCATCACGATGGGGCCTGGGGAGCCGTCTTCAACCCGTACGGACTCAAGCAGCCGAAGTTCCTTCTGCCAGAGTACTCTTCTCTCGGCCACAGCACTGCGAACACAAGCTCTGTGAGCGTTCTGCAGCAAGCTTCTGGTTACCAAGCCGCGCCTTCTGCCAGTGGTCGCCGTAAATCTTCTAGTCCTCTTTTCATAGAGCGCGCGAAGCCTATGGTCATCAAGAAGAGTAAGGCTAATGGGGGCATCAAGAGCGCCTCCTCCAAGACCAAAGCGAGGGCCTCAAGTGCTTCTCCTCCTAATACTACCAAGAAGGCGCGCAATGCTACTACCTATCCCGCCGCCAACGGTTCCGCTGGAAGCTCCACCAACAAAGCTATCGGCAAACACGCCGGTGGTTCCAAGAACACCACCTACATGGAGAACTTCGCTCGCTCCAAAGCCAGCGCCGCCACTACCCAAGACACTGCTGCCGCCAACGGCCACAAACAGCGCCGCTCTTCCGTCTCCACCAAGCGCGGTCGCTCTGCTTCCTCCGCATCCAGAGCCTCTGCCTCTGCTCAGGACGACGACAGCTCTCAGCTCAAGACCAGCATGCCCTACACTCCTCTTCGCAAGCAGCGCGCCGCCGTCGCGCCCATGACTTCGGCGGCAACCATCAAGGCCTACTCCGCAACGCCAGCCAAGAGGCGTTCTCGTTCTCGTTCCCTTTCCCGTTCCCGTTCTGCCTCGGCTTCGGCCTCCTCGACGGCCAAGACTACTCAGGACGACGACGGCGAGGAGGAGGAGCGTCCTAAGAAGAAGCTCAAGAAGGACATCGACACGCGCACCACGACCCAGGCTAAGCGCAAGGCTGACAGCACCTCTGACTTGCCTCGCAACACTTTCATGTACAGCAGCACTCCGACCCAGAGCGACGACGGAGGCAATGGAGCGGAGCAGCAGCCTCCTAAGAAGAAGCTCAAGAAGAAGATCGACACGCGCACGACTAAGGCGAAGCGCAAGGCTGGCGGCAGCACCTCCAACTTGCCTAACAAGTTCATGTACAGCAGTTCTCCGACGCAGAGTGATGGAGACACGCCGCAGAGCAAGCGTGTCAGGAAGGACAGCGGCGTTGGCTGTGGAGATTCTGCCTTTTCAGCTTCTCCGACTGCTGGCAAGGGTAAAAAAGACAAGGCCAGGTCCTCCGCTACTACTCCTGTCGACGGTTATGATGGCGCCAATGGCGATCGCGATGAGGAGTTGCGTGGGGTCTTGTTCTCTTCGTCGCCTACTGTTCAAGGCTGAACAACATCGTTGGATTCTTGCTTCGCCCCCTGCCTGGTCAATTGAGGCACAACTATGCTTCGACGCAATGATGAGGCAAGCAAGGATCATCGGAGAGGCCTCTGCACGGTTGCTGCTAGGCTTAACTTTTTCAAGTTACGACTCGTCATCTTCTGTCGAGATTTTCTTCTTTTTGTTTTCTGTGTTCTAAAGGATTAATGGTCTTTCAGTCAGGTCATGAACACTTCAGGTCTTCTGGCGCTCGGACAGCTCATTAGGACACGATACCCCCGGGATTCTATTGCTTTACAACCATTCTTGAAAAATGTATTCTCAGAGAGAGGGGCTCTCTGCTACTGCTGGCCAGGGATTCGACGCCTCCGAACACATGTATCCCTAGGCTATTGGTAGAGTAGAAATCAGGTAGAAAATTCAAAGACGGTGTGTTTCTTTACAGTTGTTGGACTGGTGTGTCTCGTGAGCGAGTGCTGTCAGCGGCGCGCATTTTCAGGGTAGGAATGGTGCATTTACTGGGTGCAAAGCTATGGTGTGGAATATGTATGCTGCCGAAAATGATTATTTGCATCCCATCAATTAACAAGACGTCTTGGAGGATAAATTAAGATCATCCCACAGAGAGTTTAATGGCGCAGGTGTTTATTAAAATCCCGCGTACTCAGCGCTAACAGGTACCAAAAGCTGAAACATGCTCCCCGCACTACTGTAGTAAGCATCCTACCTAGGGGCACAAGTACCATCGATGCGGACGAAGTCAAGTCCTTCAGTTGAAACACCGAGGCGAGGTGATTGGTCGGAGCTTCCTCCAGGAACAGGAACAGTCGATCTCATCGATCCAGCATTATTCCCCCAAGCAAATTCCGCTGCATTTCCGCACCTTGGCGGAGTCCAGGCACCAGCGTGAGACGGGTGGGATACATCATGGCTGGGAAGAAGTGACTTTCGAATTTCGTACCAGCGCGGCAGCCAACGCTCATCAGGAGGGCCGATCTGGCTGACTGCCATGCCAGGATCAATGCTGCATCTCTCGGCGCTGTTTGTGGTAGTGCGCAACGTTATTGGAAGACGGGAGATAGCTTGCAGGCGGAATCAACCTTATGCCCTGCTTAAAGCGGTCCTTCCTTTTTTTTAGATTTCACGAAGCTTGATTCCAGCAACCGCCCAACATACATGTAGACACACTTGAAGTTTTCACTTCAAAGCGCCGACGGAAGTGTTTCGAGCTGCCATCTCTACCTATCCTCAAGTGCCGCCGGCGCTTTAGAAAATTTTCTCTTACTTAGTGAGCGGTGTAAGCGCCGGTAACAGGAAGGTCAAGCGCTGATAGTGAATCCACGGATGCGGCTGGAAGTGGCACTGGACAGGTCCACTTAAAATATTCCCGTGCGAGTCTGGACTGGAGTTGGACGCATCGGGCAGTCCTGCGGTGGAGCCGAAAGGCGGACATTGAGACATAAACACAACATTGACTAAGAAGCTTGTATTACTGCTCCTTGTCACCCACGTGAGCAAGGGCCAAGTACGAGCCAAGTATGCAGGGCGCGATGAGCAGAGCAAAGCCAAAAATAAGCGCAACTTGGCAGCGGGGCCGCCGACGTACGCGGCGACGGTAGAGGCGCGCGGCTCCTTGGAGGCTCGCCCACTGCCAACGTGGGGCCGGGAGGTAGTTCGCAGGTTGGGCTAAAATGGTTCGCAGGTAATGACGCAACGTCAACCAATGCGGGGCAGCAGCACCACCCGAGCCAAGCAAACCATTACATGTCTCTGTCCAATGCGCGGCGGCGGGACCCCAACATTGCATGCACCTTGTCCTAGCCGCAGACAAGACTCTGCGAGCCGCGCTCACTCCACCACCCCAAACGGCATCGTGGGCGATACCTCTCTCCTCGGTACCCCTACGCCTTCGTACGAGTATCGCGACTGCGCCACTTCTCCCGCAGCAGTAAGCGCGACTTTTCCACGGGCCGGCAGTCTCGTCCTCGTGATACATCCGTGCCGTGCTGGCTTGGCATCAGCCATGTTGTGCTCTCCATCACGGCACTGCAGTCGGAACTCAATTGATGTTTTACGACAGCATTGCACAGCTATAAAGATGGCGGCCGGCCCAGCATGTTTGGTGTCACTCACCAGCACAGGCTTGCTTTCTAGAGCTTGCCTTTCTTCATTTCCTTGAGGCCAGGATGCACGGGTTCATCTCCTCCATCACCGGCTTAGCCGCCGGCGCTGCCCTTGTTGGGCATGCTGCAGGCATCAACCTGAACGTTCACACGAGCGGTGGCAATGCTACGTCTCCGTTCATGTACGGCTTCATGTTTGAGGTAAGCTTTGCTCGACCACTCTCCCAATACAAAGCACTGACGATTCGCCCAGGACATCAACCATTCTGGTGACGGCGGCATTACCGGCCAGCTCCTCCGCAACAACGGCTTCCAGGGTGACGATCAAACCCTGACGGCCTATGGTGCTGTTGGAGACACGACGCTGTCGGTCGACTCATCCAACCCGTTGACGTCTGCCATTCCGCACTCACTGGCCGTTGCAGTGCCCGACGGCTCCTCTGGCCAGGTCGGATTTAGCAACGAGGGCTACTGGGGTATCCTCGTCAACGCCGACGTGTACTTCAGCTCCTTCTTCATCAAGGGAGATTACTCCGGCCAAGTGACGATCAGTCTCGTGGGCAAGGACAGCGGCACCGAGTACGCCAGCCACTCGATCGACGTCTCCAGCAACGGTGGCGCCTACACCTACTACCAGTGCAACTTCCCGGTCAAGCAGGCCCCTGACGGCAACAACCTCTGGACTCTGACGTTCGATGGCGGCAAGACTGCCGGCGCTACCCTGCACTTCGACCTCGTCACGCTCTACCCCACCACTTTCCACAACAGGCCCAATGGCTTGCAGCCAGCCATTGCTAATGTTCTGGATGACATGGGTGGTACCTTCTTGCGCTTCCCCGGTGGCAACAACTTGTAAGTGAAGTATCCAAGACTTGAGAAGTCTCTACTAACATGTTTATCAGGGAAGGTGTCAGCCCCGAGAATCGCTGGAAGTGGAACGAGACACTTGGACCGCTTCAGAACCGCCCGGGCCGTCAGGGTACGCATCTCCCTTCTGCTGCTCAATCTCGTGTGCTAATATCGATCAGGTACCTGGACTTACCCGAACACGGATGCGCTTGGTAAGTAACCCCCGTGACTCTTCTCGGACTTGGCTGACTCCCCCTGACAGGTCTGGTCGAGTACTTCGAGTGGTGCATCGACATGAAGCTCACGCCCGTCCTGGGTGTCTGGGCCGGCTTCGCCCTCGGCTCTGGCGGCAACACGCCCATCACCGGCAACGCTCTGACTCCGTACGTCGACGACGTCATGGACGAGCTCGAGTTCATCCTCGGCGACCAGTCGACGCAGTACGGCGCCCTCCGCGCCTCGCTCGGTTACCCGGAGCCCTTCCAGCTGCAGCACGTCGAGATCGGCAACGAAGACAACCTCGGCGGCGGCTGCGCGTCGTACCCGGAGCGCTTCAACGCCTTCCACCAGGCCATCACCGGCAAATACCCGTCCCTCACGCTCATCGCGTCGACGGCCGACCCGAACTGCCTGCCCGCCACCCTCCCCGCCGGCACGTGGGCCGACTACCACAACTACGCCGACGCGCCGGACCTGGTCAGCAACTTCTCGCAGTTCGACCAGGCGGACCGCAGCGTGCCCATCTTCGTCGGCGAGTTCTCGACGACGTACGGCACGCAGGCCGAGGAGGACTCGGCCGACCGCGACCACTACCCGTACATGGGCGGCAGCGTCGCCGAGGCCGTCTACATGCTCGGCTTCGAGCGCAACGCCGACGTCATCATGATGGGCGCCTACGCCCCCTTGCTCCAGCTGTACAACGCCTCGCAGTGGACCCCCAACCTGATCCCCTTCACGCAGAACCCGGGCGGCGTCGTCCGCACGACCAGCTACTACGTCCAGCAGCTCTTCGCCAAGCACTGGGGCAGCACCACGCGCGCCGTCGACGCCGACGCCGGCTTCGGGCCCCTCTACTGGGCGGCTTCAGCCAACGCTGGGTCAGGCCAAACCTTCCTCAAGATCGCCAACTACGGCAACGCCGCCCAGAGCGTGACCGCCCGCGTCGCCGGCGCCTCCAGCGCCACCCTCATCACCCTCTCCGGCGCCGAGGACGCCCAGAACACCATCGAGGACGGCGAGGCCGTCGTCCCCGTCACGACTACCCCCTCCTCCGACGGCAACGGCGGCTTCAACCTCGAGATTCCGGCCTGGTGCGTCGCGGTCCTCGTCGTCAACGGCGGTAGCCAATCCGCCGGCGGTGATACAACCAGCACCAGCACCGTCGTCGGCACGGAAACCGCTGCCAGCGGCGAAGCCCAGGTCGTCACGCTGACCAGCACGGCCACCGGCGCCGCCGGCACCGTCACACTGACCAGCCTGGCCACCGAGGAGGCCGAGGTCGAGACGCTGACGCGCACCGCGACGCGCACGTCGACGATTACGGCTGGCGCTGGCAGCGGCGCGGCGCCGACGGTGGTCAGCCAGGAGTCGGTCGTCACGCTCGTCAGCACGTCGACTAGGACAGGCCCACCGACGAACAGGCCGACCGTCAGCGGGACGCGTGGGTGGTGGTTCAAGGAGGGGGGTGGCCCGCCTGGTCGCAGGGTTAGGAACGAGGGGAGTGGGTGGTTTGGGTGGTGGAAGAACAAGAAGGAGTGAGTGAGTGGAACTGATCGGTGTTATGTCGAGGCCTCGGGCAAAAGGCAAGGAAAGGCAAGGCATAAGGAAAGGAAATGTAAAGGCAAGAGGCAAACCGGGGCTGGGCTCGTTTGCCCCTGTTCAATGCAATATTTTCTTTTTTTTTTAAGATTTTTCTCCTCATCCTCTTTCGGTCTTTTGTGGCTGTGGTTGAGATGTGCGCGGCTCTCCTATCTGTGTGTCAGCGAGTCCACGGTTTATGAAAGGGGGATGGGAATAAGAAGAGGCAGAAGAGGAAGAGGAAGAGGAAGAGGAAGAGAAGGAGAGGATATGAAAACGACACCTGATCACGAAGTAAGTGCAGCGACTGCACTCAGAACAGCAACCGTTGCGACGAAAACCACAACAATTGCACCACCAAGTCACCACCAAGGACCTGGCCTTTGCATCAAAGTTGGAATTTCAACTACCTACTAGCCACGCGATCGCCCCCCAAGCCAGCAGTCCCCTAACAAAGTAAGCAAGCAAGCAAGCAAGCAAGCAAGCCATCGTTACAACGCTCTCCTCCCCTCGATTAAAACCACCTTCCAGCATACCTCCGTCTGGAAGTCCCCGCAGGGAGCCTGCCTCCTTTGCTGATTGTTGACCAACCGGCTGACAAGGCAGTAAATGACAGCAGACAGATATTCCTAAAGAACAGGAAGAGATGAGAAAAAAAAAGATTTATAGGAAACGCTAACGTACACGTTGCTTAGATACGAACCAGCTCTCCCCTCCTTTAAAACGTTGTTCTGACCATTTGAAAAGACCCCCGCCGAAGCGACCCGTTCGAAAAGACCTCCGCCCCAGCGACCCATTCGAAAAGGTCCCCACGACCCATTTCACCCGCGACCCATTTCAAAAGGCGCCCACAAAATTAACACCCCAAAATCCAGATTTCGACTTCCTCTCAAAAACCCATTTTTGTCTATCTTTTCACGCCTAAATCACAGGGTTCCTAAGCCCTATCTAAGAGTAATATTAACTTGCTAACCCTAACCTTAACTACTAAGTTACCACTAGAAAATCGCTACTGACGAGATCACCACTAAAACCACCAACTAGATAACGCATTAACTACCACCACCACTACTACCAGCGCATTTATCGCCACCGACGTATTCATCACTATCATCATTACCACCACCCATCTTAAGAACAACAAAACATTAGACGTAGTAATGCAATCGCCGCTTTCATTTCATTATCATCCATCCATCCATCCGTCCGCAGCCCAGAGTGTGTGTGTGTGGGAGGAGTAGGAGGGGAAAGGAAGCCCATATACACAAATTATTTTCCCCATCCAGTCCTCAGAAAGAAAGAACCCACCATCCTCTCTGCCTTCAGCGTCGAGAAAGAAAAGAAAAAAAAAGCAACGCGAACCTCCCCAATGTGTGATAACCTCTTTTTCCTTTCCTTTTCCTTTTCCCAACCACGACGACAACAACAACAGCAATGGTTCCAATTATTATACGAAGTGAATACGCGACGACATAACGAAGAAAGAGGGGAGGCATGCAGGATAAAAGAAAGAGCGGCACGAGACGAGACGAGACGAAAACGACGGACGTCAAACGCACACAAGAAAGCCAACGACAACGACCAAAACAGCAGAACACCCGAAAAAGGAAGGGGAAGAAGGGAGAAAGAGGTCCATCCGTTCGTTTGAGTTGTCAAAATGATGATACTCTTCTACTTCTGTCTTTCTTCCTGCTCTCTGCTTCGCGCGTGTGCGCGCGCTGCTGCTCTCTTCATCGCTCATGCTGCTGCTGCTGCCGCTGCTGCCTTTCCTTCCAACGATCCTATTTAACCAAGTTCCCTTTATCCAGTAGTTTGTCCCAAAAAAGAAGCCCCCCAACCATCCCCCAAGAAAAAGACAAGGCCAACAAACCCCCAAACCAAAAAAAGGTAAATTCTGCTTTCGACTGGGATGATGGTGCATCTGTCATCCACTCAAAAGTAACAGAAGCAAAAAGAAGAGGGGAAGAAGAAGAAGAAGAGAGAAAAAAGACACAAAGTCAGAGCACCTCCCTTTCTTTCCAGCAGACTCTAACAGTCCGCATTTCTTCTCCAACCCAACATCGAAGAAAAAGAGCAGTAAGAGAAAAAAAACCCATAACCAGAGGGAAAACAAATATTAAGACCCCCCTGTATGAACCGATGCTGATAGGATGTGTTGTCATCGTAGACGAAGAAAATATAACCAAATAGAAAAAAGGAAACTCGTAGCACTTCTATTCCCACATGAGTTTGATTGAATTCCAAAAGCACGCTCGAAAGTTCGCGGAAAAAGAAGAACAAGAAGAGGCGGATGAGGACGAGGAGGAAGAGGAGGAGGAAAATGAACATAGAGTTGAATTAAGGCCTCTTCTTGAGGAAACCACCAATCGGTGCCTCTCTCGGCGGCCGACTGCTGCTACTACTATCGAATCGGTGCCCGAAATTACGAGACACGGTGATGAGAGAGGTCGAGGATAGGTGGATCGCCACCAACCATGCGCAGAGAATGTTGGCGATGTGGTGGAGGAGGTAGGCGTAGGTGACACCATAGATGGCGGCGTAGCCAGCCAGGCTGAAGAGGAGGATGTTGGTGAAGTAGCGGAACCTGTTTGTCGACGTCAGCGCTGTGGACCAACCACAAGACCAGCAATGAACATACCTGTTGGTCACCCTGGGCACCATCCGGCCGGTACTCAGGGTCTCGACCAGAAGGATGAAAGGCATGATGGAGAGGATGTTGTGGTGGGAGGAGAATGGTGTCAACCAATGAACGGCCAGGTTGCGAACCCAGACGACTAGGACGGGGATGTTGATTGGCAGGATCCAGATCATTAGCACTAAGATAGTTTGGCAGTAATTAAAGAAGTTGTAGTTGGCTTCCGAGTGCTATAGTAGGTCAGTGCTTCCGTTCACGTGAACCTTTAGGAAAAGAGAACATACCGTCTCCCTTGCAATCCTAAGAGATCTCGTAGTCGTTGCAATGTGTACAACGCAGAGAACCATGTACGCAAAGTGGTACGGGATAGCAGTCGAAACCATCAAAAGGAGGACGCCGGTGGTGATTACACGCTGCTTCGTCGAACTAACCGCAAACGCCGTCGGAGACCGTCTAATAGCGATCAGCCCTGAAGTCTCTCTGCACGGATCATCCGAATCGTACCTTCCCTCATCGCACCGTAGTGCGGGTCTCACCCAAGTGTAAACCAGCCCAAAGACATGAAGGATGATGAGAGTAACGTAGTTGATCGCAACGCAGACGCCGGTGCACATCAGGCCGAACAACGGAACAAGAAACCAGAAAAAGGTGTCCTGCGAGCCGAGCAAAAGATCGTTCTTGGTGAAGTCTGATGGGGTTTCAGTAGCATTGCCATTGCGGGACGGGAACCAATGCGAACCATGGGATGATGACGAAGATTGACTAGCGCTTGCAAGAGACAAGCCGCAGAATGTAAGAGCAAGGAAGAGCACGGGGATAGACGAGCGAAGACATTGGTTCATGCTTTCAGCAAAACTCATGAAAATGCCTGGAAGAACAGTCAGTAGAGCTTCTTTGCTTTTGGTTGGCCAGTCATACCTGTCTCATCATAGACCTTGAATTGCCTCCTCAGGACCAAGGCTACTGCCACCAGAGGCAGAGTCGCAAAAACGGTCCGGTACCGCATCCAGAGTTTACCTAGGCTGCCGAAAAAGTCGACATTCAAATCAACCTTCACTGATGCCTCGCAAGTAGGGTCAGTCCAAAGCTGAAGAGAGAGGCCATTGAGCTCGCTCATAGACTTGTTACGCTTGAAAGACGGTGGCATGTACGGCGCGACTCCGTGGAGGTTGATGTCAGCTTCTTTGGCATTGACGTAGAACTTCGATTCATAGACCTCCTGGATGTACTGCCGCAATAGCGGAGCGAAAAGCTCTCCGCCATGGCCACAACCCTTGGCATTAGGGTTGATGTTAAGCTTGTAAGCCAACAGGCTTGAGTGGAGGGCCGGAACTTTTATGTCCATGACCATTGGCCGTTTCGCGGGCAGTTTCACATGGAGCCCGTTGGTCAAGAGCTTGCGGAGTCCCATTTTGGTCTTAATGAGAGCTTCAGATCGCGCACTGAACTCTGCCAAAACCCAACCATTGGTGTGCTCGACTGCTTTGTCCACAACCGCCACGAATTGGTGATCTGCAAGATCTTCCAAATCGTACTGAAGATATGAGAACGGCTGCACCTTGTCAAAGGGAAATTGAGAGGCCTTGGTCGATGCTGGGAGCTGGATCACATCGCTCGCTGCGTTCTTGCACGCAAGGCGCGTAGATCCAGAACTGTCTCCGGAAAGATCCATATCCATTGAAAAAATCGCAGCCGACTGCCCTGCCTGCAGAGGGAAAACGCTGCAGAAAAGAACCTCCAGCTTGCCATTTTCTCCGGTTGCATCAATTTTCTGGTCCGTCATGAGGGTGAATTTCCTTCCCTCTGGAGCACCCTGGGGAGGGACGGGGAGAAGATAGGCCTTTGGCTTCCGCTGCTGTCCGAATGATCGCAGAACCAGGCGTTCGCCCTGGGAAATGATGGAATTCGAGTTGTCCTCCAGCGTCAAAAGAGTTCTGGGGTCCTTGTGCGGGAGAGTTTTTTCGGCAATGTCCTCGAGCCCGGTCAAGAAAAACTTCTTAAAGCTCCGCATTCTTTCTGCTCGGGGGACTGTCTGCGTGGGACGTGAAACGTCCACAACATCATACAAAGCACGTATGACGCTCTTCCGGAATTGGTCGCACCACGTAATCGCCAAGTGATCCATTCCTGTCCATACATGCGGAATCGACGCCGTAAAGACTGTGAATCCGTGGGTCTCCGGGACCAGCGAGGCAATACTTGCGTAGTCCGAAGGCACCACGGTATCCAAACCTCCTCCAGCAATCGAAATGAGTGTAACGTGCCATAGCGGGTTGTCATTGGCCCAACGCTGCGAGTATGCCTGGCGCCAGTAATCGTTGATGTTTTTGTAGGTGCTGACAATGTCCGAATCGAACGAAACCGGGGGCCTGGCGTGCGGAGCGGATAATGTGAGAATGGTGTTGACCGAGTTCGCCTGGTAATTCGGCATGGTGAGCATCGTCCGTGCCACGATACCGCCCATTGAGTGCCCAACAATGATAACCGAGCTCGGATCCGGAAAGTCGGAGCTCCGCATCGACCGCGACGGGTTATGGTACAAGGAGAGAATGTACGCCACGGCATCGTTCAAGTACTCGGCCTGGTCCAGAAGCGTCTGTCCGTGGAATGCTGTGATATCTTCGTTGAAATCGACCGAGAAGAAGTCCAATGCTCGTTTTCCGTCGGCGAGGGCGTCGGGGTCATTCTGGATGTGGTCGTGGTAGTAGTAGGCAGCCTCTGCGGCTAGGGACCGGACCTGCTTGTAGCTGCCCGCATTGCCGGGGATGAAGAGTACGGGCACTCCCTTGACCTACAATTCGTCAGCTCCAACCTGGCATTGTACCTCAAACACGCCTACCCTGGTATCCTCATCGATTCCTCCTTCTCTGTACATGTATAACGAGTATTTGCTGGCGAAGCGAGTGTGCTCGGTGTCGAAATCCTCGTACTTGACAAAGGCGGCCCACATGCGAGACATATCACAGCCCTTGGGGTCCAATTGGCGGGTGAAAAACGACTGGACGATGCCGAAGAGCACGACAAAGGCGGCGACGGTGACGGCGAAGGTCAGGGTGGAGATGGACCACGGGTTCCGCCATCGCGAGCGGCGGCGGGCGTAGCCCTCGGCCATGTCGTCGGGTATTATGTCCTTGTCCAGCATCTTGCGCTGGAGATCCTTCTCGGGGACGGGGTGGGCTTCGGACCAGACGCGCGACTTTGTCAGAGAAGCGCGGGCTACAGTCTCATTATTCCGGCGGCGCTCCTTGGCCACGCCGTCGGTCGAGGTGCGAGGTGTGTAGGTGGTCAGGTCGTCGAGGCGCTTATCGCCATGCTCGGGCGAGCGCGACGCAGGAGCTGGCGGAGCTGGGGCGTCCGGAATGGCGCTGCTGTCGTCGTCCTCGTCGGTCGCAGAGCCAGACGACCGTCTCCTCATTTAAGCAGGTCGTGGTGTCGCAGCGATCGCCCGGGGAGCCAAGAGGGACGGGCGCTCAGCGTGAAGACGGGGACCGGAATCGGCGGTGCGGGTTTTTGGGGGACGACTCGCAGGACTCTGGGGAAAACGAGTGGCAGCTCTCTGGCTCGGCCAGTCTCCGGGGCACAAGACGGTCGGAGGGTCGCTCGTGGGACTGGGTCGCGGCCGGAGGTGGAGGAGGTCTGTTCGTGCCTTCTGAGCAGCGAGCGCGTAGGGACGGCCCAGCTGCGGTGCTTGCGGTGCGGAGCCCGTGCGAAGGGAAATGCGCGCGACAAGCTCCAATCGCAGCACGGCTAGACGTCCTAACGACTCTGCCTGCTCAGGTCGACGACTGGCGCGGCTTTAGCCCGGGTCGCGCGGCTCCCTCAAGGCGCGCATGCCCTGTTTCAGCGCGCTGCCGCTCCTTTTCCGCCCGCAAACAGCCTGCTGCCCGGCCGCCTCCGCTGCGAGAGAGGCCAGCCAAATTAGACCGGCCACAATCTCCGGCCATCTCGAAGCCCCCTACCACCGCTCGCTCGCGCACCCCAGCAAGCAGAGGCCACCCGCAGAGTGATATTTTTGCGCCGGCCCACCGCCCACCGCCCCTAGGCCGCAGGCCGTAGGGGATGGATGAACAAGCTCGCCATCGCGCATCATGCCCGCAGCGCGCCAACCGTGGGTGTCGCTCCCCCGCGACGCCTGCTGCGCGTGTGACAATGCATCTGCCCATCGCGATCGGTGCGCCTGCGTGTCACCCACCTGCCGCAGAAGGGAGCACACGGCCGCAGCACCCCGCGCCGTTGAGCCTTGATACGGCTGTCTCGCAAAACTGGAGTTGCACGGCGACGGTGATGCAGGACAAGAAAATACGCGTGGCCCCCCAAGCCGCCAGCGCTGCACGAATCCTGGTCGCTTCCGATCATCATTATTTTTATCCCGGTCGCCATCCCGGTCGATCTCGTCGAAATTATTGAGCTGGGATGCTACCTCCTGTCCTCCAGCCTCGCTGCTTTCCCTTGCTCGCTCACATATCCTGCGCCAGAGGCCCGACCTTGACCGTGGGGTTCAGCTTCTCCAGCTGCCGCCGCTCCCGCTCCTTCTCGCGCTCCCTCTTCGCAGTCTGCACCCGGATCTTCTCGAACCGTGCTTTGGCACCGTGTTTGATGCGCGTGATCATGTCCTGCGCCCGGCCCTTGGTCGTGTTCTCTTGCGTCAACTGGTGGTCCTTGTCCCGCCGCTTGTTGAGGAACTCGAGCTGCGCCTCTGATGCCGGCTTCTTGCGCCAGCCTGCCCACTTGTCGATGAACACCAAGGGGAAGGTTTCCCCTGCGAACGTGTCGGCACTGTGAATCGCGTGCTCTAGCGTATCCGCCTCGGCGATGACCTGCGGCTTGTAGAATGGAACCGAGCCATTCCTTCGTTGCCACAAAGGCATGGGTTTGGTATGCTTGACGATGAAAAGTCCCTCATCATTCCGCTCCACTAGAAGATAGCCGCTTTGGTTGCATGTGAGCATGAAGCGCTCTTCCCCAACGCAAACCCACGCGTAATTGCTAATCTTCCGTACGATTCGATCTTCAGAAGTGTCGTCAAGCAAGTCGTGGATAGAGCTGTACTCTGTGAATGTGACGGTACTTCTTATCTCGGTCGGGCCAGATGGTGTGCCCGGCCGGATCTGGGAAAGCTCTTGCTCGCGAAGCTTTTCTACCTCCTTGCGCTCCTTAATCTTCTTGGCATCATCCGCAGAAGCTTGGTCCAGCACGACGTCGGGATCCAGCCCCAGTAGAGTAGGCGTGGTGATGATTCCCGTTTCAAGCGTCGCAACCATGTCTATGATATGGCAGTTCTCCTTTCCGGAATGCAGACGCATCCCTCTGCCAATCATCTGGACGAGCAAGTTCCGCGATCTCGTCGGCCTGGCCAAGATGACGCAGTCGATATTCGGAATATCAGTGCCCTCGGTGAAGACTCCGCAATTCAAGAGCACCGGATACTCCCGCCGCTTGAATGCATCAATGCGTTCGGCTCGGATTTTATTGGGAGTGTCGCCGGTGACGAATCTTGCGTCAAAGCCGTGCCTGCGGAAAGTTGCCGTCAAATCTGACAAATGTGCCAAGTCAACGCAGAATACCAGCGTAGAATGCCTATCGCTGGCTTTCGCTAGCCATGAACGGACCGTGATCTCGTTCGTCTCGTTGGTGTTGATCGCTTCGGACAGCGAAGCGGTGTGGAAGTCACCATTGGCTCCGAGCTTGACCTTGGAAATGTCGGCCTTGGAGGCAACCGTAGTAAAGATTACGTCCGACAGCCACTTGTCTTCAATCATCTGGACATAATCCTTGTGGTAGACAACGTGGTCGATAACGGCGCCCAGCTTCTTTCCATCGAATCTTGAGAATGTCGCTGAAACTCCGACCAGAGCAGTGCTAGATTCTGTCTTGTGTCTCAGCCCGAACCATTCTAGAGCTTCCAAATACTGCCTAGCTACGATATGGTGGGCTTCATCGACCAGAACGAGTTTGAACCTTTTCGGGTCGAACTTTTCAATTCGATCGCTAGACATGATGCTCTGGACCGAGGCTACAGTAATGTCGGCTGCGCCTGAAGCATGGACATTGCCCATCTCAATGTCAACCGTCTTCTCCGGGTAGGCATTTGTGCAGTGGCGAGCAGCTTGTTCGACAAGCTCTCGGCGGTGAGCTAGAATGAGTGTCTGCGTCGCATCGTCGTTCGGAGGCGGGACCCGGTCAATTAGCTGGGTAAAAATGACCTGCGCATCGTCAGCGACGCTCTAATGGAGCTCGGGGCCAGCGCTTACCGTCTTCCCACTTCCGGTTGCCAACGAGACGCCGAGTCGCTTGTGACCTTTCTCTAGGTAAGCGAGGACGCTCTGGATGCATTCCTCCTGGTAATCGCGCAACTGTATGCCGGACCTCGTTATCGGCGGCGGCGGCGGCGCAGGCGAGTCTGAGACCGGAGGTTCGTCGGCGGGCACAGCGCGGGCTGCAGTCGTGGCGTGACGGATGCCAATGAGCCTGTTCCAGGACCGGGGCCCGTAGACGAAACCTCTCAACGCATGGCGCGAAGTGCGGAGCATGGGATGTGGTTTCGAGGGAGTGCTGAGAGAGATGGAAGTTCCCCGTCGCGTCGCGCTGACGTTGGTCTGCGGGAAGACGCGCCACTCCCGGCGCCCGCCGATCAACTTTCTCCCAGGGCCGCAATCCTCCAGCCCCTCAAACTATAATCTCAACTACACGTCCACAGTTGAAACACTTCACTGCTTGGCCTGATCAGCGCGCATACAATGTGTAATGTGGCACTGGCCGCCGCGCATGACACCGGAGATTGCACTGCGAGCCGACACTCAACAATACCTCAACAAGCATGCCATCTCTACTAAACTTGCGGACAAAACGCGGAGAAAAGAGCAGCCTGATAAGAACAGAAAGATGAGTCTGCAGAGGGTGACAGGCAGCTTGGACCACTGAGGTCTGCAGACGCCTAATAAAACGCTCCTGACCTCTCATACCGATAATCACAGCTAGTCAATCTTCAACACTGAGAGGTTTTGCAGGACATCGAAACTTCTAAATGGAGCCTATCTGGGCTTGTCTTAGAAGGTTCTCCTCGCCTCTGTTTCCCGCTTGTAGCGCTCATGGGAATCTTCTTCATAGGACCGTTTCCGAACCCCTCTGCCGATTTGTCAGCTTTTCGGTACATCACCATGAATGCTGGAGCTGCCACCCGTCTCCGAAGGTAACCCTGGACCCAATAATGAGGGGCGTTCGTATCGAGATGCGCGAAAAAAGGATGCTATACTCAACGTGAATAGGCATCAGGTCTTGTGCCTCTTCATGAAGCATTCACGCATTCACCGGAATTCGAATCGCAAATCATGCCACTCGCTCATCAAGAAGCTCAAGGCATGATGCTTAGCAGGAAGCTTGAGCGTGCCAAGACTGACGATGCGGAGAAGGCGAGGGGGATCGACCCGAATGCGGTGTCATGTCGTCATGTTGCAGGCCGCTTAGTGCATTACACAGCGAATCGGTAAGGTCGTAATGGTGGACGCATACAAGAGCAATTGGTGTCGCTCTACGGCGGCAGCACAGTTGTATCCCAAGCAGTTCATTCCGAGTATTCCTCCTCTCATCATTCTTCTATCTACCCAAACGAGACCATGAAATTCTTTGCGCTTGCTCCGATACTTTCCCTCGTCTGTGGCCAAGTCACCTACCAGGACGCCTCTGATACCACTCTCCGCACGGACAACGGGACATATGGCCCGTCTCTGGAGGAGTTTCATTACTACTACGACCAATGGCCCATCGGACTTGCCGTCTCAAGCACAGGCCGGCTATTCGTCTGCTACACACGCGGCGAATACGCCTACACGCTCGGGGAAGCAGTGAACAAAACCGCAGAGGCGCCATACCCATCAGCCGAATCGAACCTCCCCGTCTCGGCCCTCAACACGAGCTACAACGGCATCCCCTTCGGCAGCGCCGATTCCAGCGGCCTCATCAGCGTGCAGGCGCTCTACATCACGCCCAAAACCGCCACCCGCGACGAGACCCTCTGGGCCCTCGACACGGGCCGGCCATCCCTCACGGACTCCCAAGGCGCAGTCACCGTCCCCTACGCCCAGCCCGGCGGCCCGAAGCTGGTCGCCATATCCCTCGCCAACGACTCCATCTACGAGACCTACACCTTCCCGCCCGACGTCCACTACCCGGACAGCTACATGAACGACGTGCGCTTCGACCTCCGCGCGAACACGACCACCTCCGGCGGCGGCGTAGCCTACATCGTCGACTCCAGCGACGAAGGGCGCCCGGGCTTCATCGTCCTCGACCTCGGCACCGGCGAGTCCTGGCGCCGCCTAACACAAGACCCGTCCGTCCTGCGCGTCGACAGCGACGTGCCGAGCTACCAAGGTCGTCCCTTCTACCAGCGCAGCCCCGGCGGCCAACCACTCGGGCACCTCCGCGAAGGACTCGACGGCCTTCAAATTTCTCCAGACGGCCGCACCATCTACTACTCACCGCTAACCGGAAACTACCTCTACTCCATCCCGACCGCCAACCTCCTGCGGCGTGACGCACTGGCCGAGCGCGCAGCCAAGAACGCGGTGTCCAACCTCGGCCAGCGCGGCGGCAACGCCAACGGCTTCGAGGGCGATTCGAACGGCCTGGTCTACCAGCTGGTGCCCGAGCACAACGCCGTGTACTACTACGACCCGCGCGACCTGCAGACGCACGCGTTCGTGCGGGATCCGCGCATACTCTGGCCCGACTCGGCCAGCGTGGGCGAGGACGGGTGGTTGTACGTCAACGTGAATCAGCTGATGTTCCAGCCGGCGTGGAATGGTGGGCAGGATAGGCGGGTACATCCGGGGGCGGTGCTGAGGGCGAAGTTGCCGGAGGGGGGAAGGAAGATTATGGGGGTGTATTGATGGGAGGAGGGGGGGTCACTTGTTGTATTTGGGAAAAGGAATTGATTGCTGAGGAGGCACAAAAAGTTATCATGGAATTTTTTGGAGATGGGCTATCTGATTGATTTTTTAGGCCAGGCGGCGGCGCTTGCGGCTTCCCAGGTACTGGACCTCCTCCTCCTCATCCTTCTCCTTCTCCTTCTCGTCCAGCGAGATAACGGGGAGCTCGTCTTGTTCGGGAGGCGTGTAGTTGGGGGATGTCGGCACGTAGCTTGGAGAAGGTGGTTGGAAGTCGGGGGTGGTCGGCTCATTTCGAGGAGAATCAGGCTTGTTGTGCTGCTGGACCTCTTCTTCGGGCAAGGTGGTCGAGCTGTTATCGCCGACATCGTCTTCCTCGTTGCCGCTTTCAGCGTTGCCGTAATAGGCAGTCTTGAGGTTCTCCAGGTGCCTTTCGATCTTGATCTTGTCGCGGTACAGGTCGGTTATCATGGTGTAGTACTCCTGATGCATGCTCAGTGAACTGCGTTTAAAATATATATATGAGCAAATTCACCTCGAAGACGGGCCATTCATTGCCTGGCTGGTTGTAATTGTGCTCGATGGCCTCCCTGAGGAAGTCCATGTCCTCCGCGAGGCGGCGTCCGAACTTCAGGATTTCTTCGTTGGTGAGTACGGGCATGGTGGGCAGAGGAGTGAGGAAATGGCGGAAATGGCGGAAGAGCGGCCGCGGAGCAGAAGAGGCAGAGTATATATACCCTCCGCTAAACGATGCTCTCTATTGTGAACAATAACAATAGCATTCAGCTGCTATTGTGAATGTATCAGTGGGTGGGCGCCTGCCTGGTTGCCTTGGCACATGAAAGCGTCTACTATTGTGTGAGAACGGGTGACCATACGATTTATTGATCATTTTGGGGCAGGTGAAGCTATCGTCCGGACAAAAGTGTAAACTTTTAAAAATTTACAAATACGTCCGGACGATAGCTTCACCTACCCACGCAAGTTCGGTAATATACTTTTGACTGATTAGTGAATGCCGCGAATTGTAGTAGGATATACCCGCCCCCATGGATTCAAGCTGAGCCTTATCGGAAAGGAACAAATGCTGCATAGGTATCAGGCATAGTAGCAAGCTGTAGCAAGCCTGCAGCTTTGGGAAATCAAAGCAAACTTGCTGGCCCGCTCGCCGATTCGCAGTCAAACGTGCCTTCTGGCCGTGTCTGATTGATTCCATCCTTTGGCCATGATAACACAGACCCGCCGAGCACCTTCCTGTAGCAACTCACCTGCTTGCAGCCGTGGACCCTGACGATGCAGGCCATGCCCGTGCGCGCGTGCTTCCCTACCATCCAAGCACTTTTTATACCCAGCCCTTCCGAGCCGCACCCATCTTCCTTCCTCCACCTCCGCCACCCATGACCGAGGAACCCGCAAGTACGTTTCCTCAGCCCCGACAGCGCACCTCACAACCCTCTCTTACCTTGCTGACAATCCACAGGTGAGGACCCAACCGCTCAACCCACCACCACCACCACCATGGCATCCACTCCGGCCTCCGACGAGACGCACCACAAGCGCACCATCCTCTACCTCGGCTTCTCCGAGAGCACCGTCAAACACATAGAGGAATTCGAGGTCCCCGACTGCCTCAGCAGCCGCGCACGCGTCCTCTGCGCCAACAACCCGGCCACCGCCTACATCCACCTCGCCGAGGCCGTCAAGCCGTCCGCCATCCTGATCGCCGATGCCGCTCTCACCGACTATTTCAAGCTGATGGAAGACCTCGAAGCCGGCAGGCAAGGCCGCTACAACCCGATCAAGCAGGAAGAGATGAAGCAGTACGGCGCCTTCCTCGCCTACCTCAACACGTACGTCCGCCGCGGCGGCACCGTCGTCTTCTGCAACAGATTCGGCGGCGAGTCGAGCCTGTCGGACATGGAAAAGGTCTTCAGCACCGCCTTCGGCCTGGCCTGGAAGGCGGGCTACTACCACCGGTCGACCTTTGTGCTGCGTGCCGCGAACATGCGCCGCCACCGTCTGACTCCGGCGGTCGAGCTGCCGCCGCAGTGCAGCGTCAAGGCCGTGCACCTCATCGACGTCGAGGAGAAGGACCGACTGTACGTGCCGCGGAGCGATAGCTGCATCGAGAGCTTCGTCTTTGCTCCGCAGCCGATCGACCAAGATGAGACGCCCGTGGCGTGGGCCGACGTGGGCGAGGGTATGGTTGGATATATTGGCGACGTGAACTCGGAGGGTGAGGGCGAGAGGGTTCTGCTGGCGATGTGCGGACTCTAGGACGTGACAAAATTTCGAGATTTCCCAGGTCGGACAGGTTGGGCGTTAAGGCTGCGGATTGCTGAGTTACAGTGCCTTTTGGGTTCTCAGGCCGGTCTTCGCAATCGAACGAACCATTCTTGAGCAAGCCGTGCGGACCATTGAATCGTCCCGATCACAGATATAGTCTTCCAAGAGCATTCTCTGATAACGTGCCTGTTGCTCAGTGATTCAGTGCCGAGAAAGCTCGTTCTCGTGCAGGGCCCAGCCATTGAGGAGAGCGCAAGTCTCCTAGCTGTCCGACACTTGGGGCCTTCCTACTATGTGCCACTGACCACTTACCTCCAATTATGTCCCAATTATCCCTCTCGAGTATTTCCGACTCATTGAATCGTGTCACCGGGTCTCGAGCACAACGGGTGTGGAAGGTTCGCGGAGCTAGGATGCTAGGCTTGAGCTTTCATCAACGGCCATGGTGACTCGGGCAAGCTGTAATATCAGCATCGTGTTAGCCTTGTTCTCTTAATGAAAAGCAACGTGGTTACTTGCCAAATTCTTGTCGCTGCACGATCGTAGGCTCTTGAAGGCATGTGCAAAATCGGAATAGGAGGATACAGAGTTAGGTTGCTCCAAGCTCCTGGAAAATCTGGACGTTCTGGGAGTTGACAGGGGTTCAAGGAAATGAACAGCGATTTCTGCGAATGTTGCGAAGCTCGCAACCCCTCCTCCTGTGCCGGAGCGGTTCAGAGGGTCCAAGCTAGGTAGCAATGGCCTAGGGGACCAAAGTAAGCAGGACAGGAGCGAACGGCGCAAAAGTTTAGCGACCAAGGAATGAGCAGAGCGGCAGCTCTACTACTTGCGAAGAAGTCTTGGGTGGTGACTATTGCTGCGAGGCTGTGGTTGTCCAGTAGATCCTGCCTGTCTCTGCCCCTGTCACAACCTTTCCAATTGCGCTTTCCCAGAGGTCCTAGTCGAAGAGGCGAGAAGACGTGGACGGCGGGTTGATTTGATTCGACTACCGTGCGGCCTCGGTTTGTTCCGAGAGCCTATTGGCATGATTTCTCGAATTTGGTCGCTCGCAAAAACGCTTCGGCGCAAAGTTTTGGTTCTCACGCTCCATCCTTGGCTCCAGGCATAGAAGGGCTCACAATCGATGTTTCCTAAATGCTCTCGGCGTGTCTAAGAGGTGGTTTGAGAAAGAGATTGCAACGAGGCCCTGCACGAGTCTGCCTTCGAATTGGGTCATCAGGCAAATTGGTGGTAGGCGGCTAGGCGCGGCAACGGATACAACGGTGTTGGCGTCTGACTACGAACTGCACAGTCTTGATCAGCAGCAGCCAACCGGCCATGTTCGATCCAAGCTGTGGGCGCATCGAAAGAGTGGATCGACTTGAATAAGTGGGGCGGATTGGTAGTGTTTATCGAGGTAGTCTGGAATCAAAGTGGTCGAATTCGAGCGACGAAAGAGCATCGGGAGAGAATGGAAATGGACAATGCGGGCATGACGTTGACATCTGGATTGCAGGAAGGAAGTCATAAGAGAGAAGGAGCCGAAGGAAGAGATGGCGGTAGTCGCGGCAACGACTAATCCGAGAGGAGCAAGGCTCCCGCCGTTTCATTCAGGCACCAGCTGCCCACGCCACACTCACACATCCCCCGTTGTCCACTCAGTCTCGGATCATTTACAGTTCTTCGTTGCCGGGTTATGTCACTGATCTACATACGCATTGCCCATTTTCACGCCTTCCCTCTCCACCCGGGAGAAAGCTCACTCGCTCGCCTCCACCTCAGGAACTTCATCCAATCCAGGCCACTCGGTCGGCATTACTCCCGGCGTATTTACCGTGCTGAGCGCAACCACTCCCGATATTCGGCTGGAATCTTTCCTCCCGAGGCGGGAATTAGCCCTCCCTCCGACGCGGGAAGCTGCTGTAAGGGAAATCCATCACCCCCAGCAGTCCACGTCTTCCACCTCGCCATACCCTTTTCCAGCCCTGGGTTCCCTTCCATCTGCAATGTCTCTCCCGCTATCCCAGGGTATTCTTGGCAAACCGAATCTATGTACAGCTCCATTTCTCGAAGGCATCCCCTACTCCGAAGCTCATCAAGGACCGCCCACCACCAAGATGCGCTCCGGGCATTGCCTTCTTCGTCGAGTATTAAAAAACCCTCGCCAACCATAAAACAAGAACAAAGAATGACCTTTCGAAGACAGTGTTTGTTTCTGGATAAGAAACTAAACAATTCTAGGTCACCAAATTGGATATCGTAAAGTTGGATTTTTAGCAGCTGCTTGAAAGCGAGGTTTCGCAGCAGGTGGCATCCAGATGACATCCTTTGGTGGTGGACAAACTCCAGGTATAATTCCTGCAATGAGTCACGTCCACACCGGAGGAAGTCATTTAACCCTTGATAGTCGAACTCCGTACCATCGGCGTGAGTCACCGCTTCAGGAACTAGGCGAAGGACTTTCAGGCTTTTCGAAAGTTCTTTCAGCCGCGCCATGTCGGGACCATTCGTCAGAAAGATTGCTGACGACATCCCTTCTCCGCAATCGCAGCACATCGAGTGAATTCTGCCGCCCGGGATTACGGAGAATTCAGACACTTCTTTAAGCGTGTTCGTTTCGTCGAGGGTCCGAAGAATCGTACACAGTTCCCGAAACGGGTACTTCAAGGGTAAGGGGTGGAAACAGGGCATGCCAGGCCTAACCGAGAACCCTGTCCACCACTGCTAGAAGGCATTAGCTTTCGGAGACGGTACCTTTATATTATCGGAGCAAACTTACGTCGAGGCTGTGGCCAGAGTTTGCCATTTCCAGAATTTCCGGTAACTCTTCTTCCAAATTCATCCAGGCTACTCTCGGAAAAATCTCTTCTAGAGGAATCAGACCTGGTACACCCGGGTCATCGTTTATTTTTCTTTCCCATTCTCTCACGCTCCAAGAACGGGTTGGTAGCTGATAGAGTTGGTCGGGAAGATGGCCGTCAGGAGCATCCTCATTTTTCAGTCTAGGAGTCAGGCTGGTTATGATGATGCGGTTGACTTTCCATCCTGACATAAGGGCTTTCCGAAGCGCCTGGATGGCTCGGTTTGTTCTCCGGTTTTGGGTGTGTTTCTGGGCAAGTGGTTGAAACCATCGAAAAAACTCTTTTGCGGCTTCCATCCGTCGGGTAGTAACCAAATCAACGTCCCCGCCGCATTCCGTGGTCGTGGTTTCATACCACTGTCTACTCCTTTCAGAGTCAACGATGTGGCCGTGGAAGTTTGGATCGTCACGAAAACATCCTGGTGAATGCTGAGCCGTTAAATCGAAAATACAGTCGAAATTAAGGAGATCCTGGTTAAATGTGCTTGTATCGAATACCAGCTCCTTAGCGTGTTCTTTGAACTTAGGATGGCTGGTGATGCACTCGAAACTGTTGATGTCGCGCGGATGGTGAGAAAGGTAAACACGGTTAAATAAGAATCTGCATATATCAACAACTGATTGACTCTGCTGACGCCTCGAGGGGAAGCATACCTAGCGGACGTTACTCCAAAGGCGCGGGAAACACATCGCACGTTATGGAGATCCTTTTTCTCCACGAACTCGCAAACTGCATCTCGAAGTTCGACTGGAAGGTTCGACAACGTCGTCATACTTGAAGATCTCGATTTGCCTGGGATCAAGGTCAGTGCCTCTTGAATATGACATGGAAAATCTTGGCTAAATCATGGCGAATGAGGTCAATACCTGGGTGCTCACTGATGATGGACTTCTGGAATGTGCGTCTTCCTTCTGGACAACAAAAAACGATTAAGCCTCTATGTCGAAAGACTATGAGATTCAGATGCAAGTCTCTCTACAGAATCCGCACGCTTTAAATATTCCACCGCATCCATGATTGCGCTGGGAATCGCCCCTAGCTGTAAACCAAAGGATACTGAGTCGGCACCAGATCTCCGGTGGACTTGATGGCAGAGCACCCACCGAGGCCCCCACGAAGCGCGCAAGGAGTCCACGACACGCTTACCTTGCGAAGGCAAGTCGATCCCGACTGGTACAGGTAACAAGCGCGGCTGAATCCTTGGCGCCATTGCCACAGCCTATCAATTTTTGACACAGAAGCGCGGAAGTGGCTATTGTTACACTACAAGACTGCAGCGCGCTTCATGCGCTAAAAGCAAGGCGCCTTCACTTCACCCCCCAGCATCTTCTGAGGCTTTGTCTGTCAATCAATCGAGCAATGTGCGTATGCCTGTTGTGTGACGTGTGCGTCTTGCTCACGTCCCCTCGAGAAGCACGTACAAGACATGTAGCACCGGGAAGATGCAGGGGAGCATTGTCAATCCGGATGCCTTCCGAGGGTCGAGCAAAACATCCCCGGTCACGATATCTTGCGTCCGATCTGCGTAACCTTTGCGGCGTCTTTGTGATGCATCTTACCTCACCGCGAGATATTTCTCCAAGGTTCCAGATCCTGGGCATCAAGACACGCCAGGGATTTTGTCTGCACTCGCGTGGTGCACACCAGGTGCCGTTTCTGCAGTTTAACAGGCCCCATAATCCTTGTGCATGATCGACACACGTCTTTGTAATGAAATTTCACCGGGTATCCCTGATAATCAGCGCCTGCTCCGTGGTTCAGTTGGCTAGATTCGGACACCATGCCACTGTCAGAAGGCGATAGTAAGTGTTACACCACACACTCTGGTAAATCCGAGTTAACTCCTGCCATATGCCTGGGTATTGCTTGACGTTTGTAGACTACCGTGAAGCCATGTCGAACTGTTACGAAAGCTAACGTTGAAGGTCGAACACGCTAGTGACCTGCTGATTTCAAGACTCTGCTTCTTGCTGGATATAACAAAGAAATGCGGGAGGCAATTTGTTGGTGGTTGTGTGATGTGGGATTACAAGCAACTCAGCCGCCCGTCCAATGCTCAAGCAGCAACATGCGCCTGTCCGAGATCCCAACAAACGATGAATGATCACATTTTGTTTGTTGGGCTCTTTTTCGCAATCTGACCGCTACGTCCTTTGGCAGCTGACGAACCCCGGTAAGGAGGCTGGTATTAGCGCACTTGCTGTGCCGCAGTGGCAATGTGACGGCACTCAATGCACGACCTGCAGGAGAGCCAGCAGCTTTCTGTCCCAGATAGAGATAGCGTGAAACTTCACGAATGCCTTTACCGTGTGGTTCGAACTTTTTCCGTCACGTCGAGGCTTCCCTTCGAAGGGACGCCGAGGGGCGCTTCGTTGCCCCCCACCCCCCGGTCATCTCTCCATGGCAGACAAGGTAGCGACCGCCACTTCTGAATGCTGGAACAGCTGAAAGCTGCATCCTAATGATCTGGCATAGCTCTGAAGTGAAAGCCACCAGAAGCTCGCAACTTCTTTCCTGTTCGATACGCTGCCTGCAGATAACCAGGGGAGGTCATCGCCGCCACCGAGTGTATGGTATTTGCCTGACCAACAAACATGCATGAATCTACACTCACTTATTCGCGATTTGCATTCACATAGCCTTAGTTCGGCCCGAGGAGGCGGCCAATTAACTTGGAAGCAAGGCACTTCGTCTTGAATATATGCAGATAACGTTCGATATTTACGGCACATCTGAAAGCGTGTGCTGACCGCCTCCTTGGCAACCAGGGCTTTCCCGAGCCTCCGAATGCAAGAGATCCCCCACAGAAACCCCCCACGGGAAGTTTGATAGCCATACTGCTCATGGCAGCTTCCGAATAGACGATTTGATTTCGAAGGTATCCACCAGCTGGATATGCCTGCTACAAGTCTCTAATGCTTCGCTATTCAGCTACCTCTGAAGAACGAGTCTGACTTCATTGTTCACGATTGGCATTTTCGGATTCATGACTTCCGCTTTCTGCGAATTCGGACGAGCGGATTTATCATGAGAAACTTCCAACCCTGCAGCTCACCAGCATCTTGATCTAGGCAGCCACCGGGCCGTGCTCCCCGCCCAATGGTAAAGCACCCCAGAATCGCTTAATCACGCACTGAGCGACGCCGATCGGCCGGCAAGGCTTCGCGCTTAGAAACCGCAACAGACGACCTTTGAGTTGACTATAGCAAAATGCACGATGGCTGCACTGCCATCTCATTCCCTCGTGGAGAGGTCCAATCGACTTTTTTTTGTCAGGCCACATTGGACCAGAAGCGCCCCCCCCCCAAAAAAAAAAAACGAAAAGTAGCGGCCCGACGATCTAGAAATTGATGGGGACTGCGCCTCTCCAGCTCGATCATACACCCGTCATCGATGCTCGCAATTAGTGCAACCTCCCACAGGCCCTAAGTCTCCGTGCTTCTGGCTGATAGAGTGCGAACGTCGTGTGCCCTTGTCTTCCGCAGTTCCGAAGTCGGGGGGCTCCTTCCCTCCCCCGGAAAGGCAATGTTATGCCATGGCCCGGAACTTTGCATAACCTGCAGGGATTTACGGCTAGCTAGAGTGGAGATGGCGGCGAACGACGCAGCCGTTTGCCTGAAAAGGTGAGGCTGAGAGGCAACCAACGTGTATGTACGATCCAGACCTGAACTAACCACTTGCGTGCGACAGAGTATCTGCACCAACACAAGGATGTGAGGAACATCGACAATGGATCGCACATTCTATCTACTCCTCTATGACGGCTCGCAAACCCTTGCCGTGGAGTGCGTGTTGGCTGGTGTGGGTGTTGTATGGGTACGAGTATGTGATGCAGGCAAGAAAGTTCGTTAGCGCTGGAGGTTCTGGCTGTCTTCGTCAACATACATACATGATCATCCTTGTTGGCTCGGCGTGTAATCCGCGCGATGAGCACGGCGTGGAAGTTGGTGGGAGCTGAGCTGCGCCATGGAAAGCGTGCAAGCTGACAAGGGGTGCAGATAAGATGCCGGATACCGAACATTTGCCTTGCGCTCTGCGGACTCCCATACATCTCTCCTTCGCTCTCACATCCATAGTGACTTCCCTACTCTCATACTCCCGCTGATCAAACTAATTGTCACTGCAATGGAGTCGCCTTTCAATCAAGGTAGTTGGGCGCTTTGCCCCTGAATGTATGTGCGCCCAAACACTTTAGTGGATGCGGAAGCTGAATCTCGTCATGCATGACGCTGCTACTGCAATGCAGATAGATTCGTTCCAGATATTGAAGGTTGAAGTTAATAGCTGAATATGAGCAGCAGGAGGAGATGCCAATGGCAATCACTGTGGGTTGGTTGGTGGATGAGCGTTTCTGACATGCAAGACGCAAGCATCAAGGGAAACCCGAACCCGAGCCGTGACTCACCTCAAGGTACTGTACAACACACCTAAGTACGTTGCCGACAGAGGTCTGCGAGGAGAGTGGGTCGGGCGGAGGTGGATCGTGGTTGCCAAGGACACTGACGCTACTAGTAGCAGGTGAGGTTGGTACGGAAAGTTGCGGTGAGTAGAAGTATCGTGAGTCTTCTTGGAATCGGGTGGGCCTTTGGTGGAGAGTAGAAGTTATGGTATGCGGTGGAACTAACACGTAGTGATAGAAAGCCGTGGAACTGTCGGATGGTGAGTGCTTCCTCCAATGCAGTCTTCCGTGATCTTGGCAAATATGTAGAACTGAGTGGTCACGATAGGAAAGAATTTCCGCACAGCGGCAAGAATCCAAGGTTCTAGGGTATGGAGGAAGTGAAGTGAGCGGTTAGACTGACACTAGGATTGGGAGCTTCACGCAGGCCCTTTCAGGCCCCCTGCTGCGCCGCAGGCCATGTCTGCCAACTTCTCCCTCCCAAACGAGTAGCATTGGGCGACTACCGTAGAGCGAGCGATTGGTTTACTTGTCCAGTAGCAAAGACTCGGAACCAAACCCGAACTCAAACGTTTGGACGATCGGGAAAAGAGATAACGCAGGAAACATTCTTTATCCCTGTTTCTCTCCCTCTCTCTCTCTCTCTCTGCGGGACATGGATGCGGTTCAGGTTTGCCGCGCCGAGTGGGGTTTCAACAATAACATTCACATCAATTGTACGAATTGCTCCCCTGAGTAGTCAGTGATGGCTGGTAAGACAGTGATATGGGCAACGTAGTGACGCCACTCCAGAGGGCGTTGAGCAGATGTGCGCAAACGCACGCTCTCTTGTATCCTCTGTCCTTCATGTTTAGCTTTTTCAGGAAGAAAATACATAATGGTATCCCGCTTTCAAGACACGCATTTCGACAGTGACAAACAAATGCCTTTGGGCAATCCAAAGCAACTGGTCTGACACCACGACAACGCACCTACCGGTCACAGCCTCGAAAAGACACACGATGCTGCTCTCTTGCGGTGAACATCAAACACACCCAGAACAAAGGCGTAGCATCAGCATCAAGAGGAACACACAAGCACACACGCACCTCAATCAACCGCATCCCTTCCCTTCGCCAAAAATGCCCCCTCTCTCTCTGGCCAAAATACACCAAAGGGCACATATGTACTCTCCCAAGTAGCACAAAACACACGCGTAACGCCTGCACCACCACCAGCAGAATCACTTGTTTCTATGTATACCCGGACGCCCGGCTTTCTCCGTCCTGGCCTCGTTTTTGTCGGGTACTACTCCCTTGCTTTCCGTTTGTTTTCCACCCCTGCCCTCCCCTCAGCCTCCACCTCCTCCCCATCCACCTCAGACTCTGTCTTGTCTTCGCAAGTCCGCTGGTGTCAATTTTTTTTTTTCCCCCGTTCACCCCCACACACACACCGCGACTCCCCATCAACATCGAAACTAAAACAAGAACACGCTGGAACAAACCGTACGAGAGAGAAAAAAAAAACGTGTATTCCAGTAGCCCAGAAACCCCAACCCAGTCCAGCCCCGACTTCCCTGAATCTCTATGTTATCATAGCGAACGCCCAACTTCTACAGCAAAAGGCAATGACGCGAAATTTAGGAAAACACGCCCGTTCACGACGGACGTATAGGTAATCAAAACACACACCTACACACACCACACACCGAAGACAAAAACAAAGACAGAACCAAACAAAAGAAAAAGAGGAATTGAATTTTTAGAGGGCGAGGGGAAGTGGAGGAGCATTATCAGCCATCCATTCCACCTAGCCCACAGCCCAGTCCCAACCCAGCTTCCCATCTACTCTCACCCACTCACTCACTCACTCATTCCCTCCACAGATCATATCGGCCGTTCCGACCACCCATCATATTCTACCCAGAGAGACCCGTGTACAATCGCTCGTGTGTGTTTTAAAAGCCACACTAACCGCCCATCCCGTTCCCCCCAAAGCCGAAGCCCGAGAGAGACAAAAAAAAAACAAAAAAAAAAAGGGAAAAGGAGAAGAATCCGAAGGGGAAAGAAGGAGAACGCAGCAAAAGAAAAAGGAGAGGGGTGGTCAAATGCTTATTTTCGTAGTAGGTAGTCATCGTTGAAACAGCAGGAAGGAAAGCTCGAGAAGGCCTTTCTCTCTCTCTCTTCCCCTTCAAATGCAAGGAATAATGCATTGACCCCACATCCCACCCCACCCATTTCCCTTCCCATCAGCATTATCCATGAAAGAAGTTTCCCCGTCTCCCACTGACGCCTGCCCATGAATGTGCACAATGTACGAACGCCAGCGCCAGAAGAAGGTCGTTGGTCGTAGCAGCTGCAGACGGGACAAGACGAGCCGAGCTTGCGTCGCGGTGCGACTTTTCTAGTGCTCTCTGGGTCTCTTGTCCGCTGAGATTTGAAAGTATACTTGACAGAAAAAAAAAAGCACACAGCGCCTGCAGACGACTCAAGCCAAGTAGCCGAGATCGTTCTCCTCTCCCTCAAGACGCTCCAGGTACTCCTTCTCTAGCAGAATGTCAATGCACTTCTTGATGTCTGCGACCTTGGGCGTGAAGCGAGAGCGGATCTGGTTGATCGTCTCGCCGACGAGTTGCTGGTGCTTCATCTTCTTCCTGGACTTCATGATACGCACAATAGCCGACTAAGAGCAAAGTTAGTGAGCGTTCAGCGCTAACGGAGACCAGCGAACTTACCTGCATGAGGAGCTTCCTGTCCTCCTCGATCGTCTTGTGCGTATCCTCGACCTCCTGCTTCTGCTCGCTCTTGATACCGATGTTCAGGTTGACCTTCAGCTTCTTGGTCTTGAAACCGTGGTTGAGGGTGAAGCTTGTCCCAGGCTCAGGCTTAGACCCCTCAGGGCTAATAGTCAGCACCTTCGCCTTGAGGAAGACGGCGATGCTGGGATCCATAGTTCCTCTATCAAGCTTCGTTGCCTGCTCAATATCCTCGTAGTTTAGAGTTTCTGAGTCGTTGAAAAGCAACAAGATGGACATCTGGTAAGTGGAAACCTGGAAGATGGGAGAAGCCTTGCTGCCGGGAATCTTAATATAATTAGCGCGCATCTCACCCTTGCACAGCTGCCACAGCCATGTGAGCTTGCGGCCGGAGTGCTTGGAGCCGTAGAAGGAGCCGAAGCGCTCGTAAGTCTTGACGATGACCTGCGGAGGAGCGAATGGGGTGGTTGGAGGGTTGAGCGGCCAGAAACCGGTACCGAGAATGTGGTAGGTAGCATCGATAGCCCCCTTCTTCACGTCGTCGTCGAGGCCGGACATCCACTCCCTATAGGAGGAGTTCAGATCCTTGGAGATCTGCATGTCCTGGAACATACGTTGAAGCTTGTTCGTGTATTCGAAACCGCAGGCATCCTTCAGCTTGGCGATCATGGAAGTTTCAGCATCATCGGAAGCCGAGTTGGTGTTGACCAGACGCTTCGCAAGCATGCGCGAGTAGAACTTCTGGAAGACATCCTTGTCCTCGATGTACTTGAAGATGGTCATGATCTGTGTCAACTGCTTCTCCATGTCATCTTCCTCAGACATCTTGGCACCGGACTTCTTCAGCAACTGGTCGGTGTACTTGGCCAGAAGCTCAGGCGACTTGGTAGACCCTGACTTGCAGACCTTGTTGCGGTTGACAAACTCTCTGCATGCATTATCCAGCGATCTGACAAACTCCGACTCGCCTGCGAAAGCCTTGTTGACCAAATCCTGGTACTGAGTGTGGACTTCCAACAGTGCCTCGACATAGACCTTGGGCTCAAGATCATCCGTGGCTACCTTCTCGACCGCAGACAGGCCGGCCTTTCGGACGTGGTTCTCGAAACGGGTCCTGAGAGGATCGAGGCCTTGAGGAATCCGAGCGAGAAGCTTGTACATCCGTGCCAAATCATCGATGCGGTCCTGATCCAGAAGAAGCTGGAACTCCTCGCGAAGAGCTTGTGAGTGGTCGGCAATCAGAACCGTCTCGCACGTCTTCATGAGGGGAGCCATGATTTCGTCCAGCAGGTACAACGGGACGCGCTCCTTCTCCTCATCCAGGCGTGCCTCGGCCTTCTTCATGTAATCAACAACACTGTTGTCCGCAAGGAAGCGACTCGACTCTTGCTTGTAGTACTCGGCAGTGGCGTTGAGGAACGGCTTCTCGAAGAATTCCTTGTACACATCCAGGGTGGTCTTGGTGCTGTCCGATTCGTCCAGGCCGAGGGACACAAACGAGTCCACGACACTCTTGATTTGGCTCTGCTCGATTGTCTCCCCATTCCTCTGCTTCTCAACCAGCCGCAGCACGGACTTCATAACGTTCTCCTGCGTAGCCATGAACATGTCCTCCTTCCACCGCACCAGGTGCAACGTGTAGATGTCGTAGATGTTCTTCTTTCCCTCATCCATCTCTCGCTTGACCCAGTGACGGTTCAAGTACCGGAACAGGTGGTTGTTGTACTGGCCAGCGGTGGTGTAGCGATTCCATTCTTTAATGTAGAATGTTAGGAGGGCTTCGTCGGCGTGCTCGGTGGACTTCTGGTAGACTTCGGAGAGGTGGACTTTGAGGTACTCGATAAGGTGATGATAGAGATCCTCACCGAGCAGGTGTGCTTCCTGTGTGTCATTATCGCTAGTCTAAGACAGTGAGCGGATGAGCCGACTTACCTCCTCCCCGGTTGTTGACGCCACCAGCGCCACTGGGGGTCCCGAAGCCTCCGCTACCAACGGCCTTCTGAGCGGTACAGAAGTTGTGAATCGCAGTGTACAATCCCATGTATGTTTTCATATCAATACCCTCTCGCAGGTCCGTCATGATGCGGTCCACGCCGGCCTGGAGATATGCCCACCTGCAGCGAGGCAAGTCAGCAAGTGTACGGAGGGTCGGAGCAGCAACAATACATACGTGCCCGCGGAGTCATCCTTGGTGGGCATGGGCGGCATAGGAGATGGCATTGTGGATGGTTTGGGGCGGACTGCCGCTCAGGACAGTCGCAATCGACGCGGTGGAGTAGGAGGGTGGGCGACGCAAAGGTGGCGGCCAAGGATAGAGGAGAGGTGGTGTTCTCCTTGCTGTCGAAGCGTTGGCTTCCAGCACGTCAACGCCGACGCTAGAAGGTGCGGTTCGGCGAATGCAAGCACTAAGCTGCGCGTGTCCGGCGGTCCAGCGCAAGTGGTAGCAGGACGCAGCTCGGAAGCGACACGCGGGATCGGGGCGGCTCGCGCAAGATCTTGTCGCAGCGGGCGCAGGGCGGGCGACCGGAAGATCAGGGCGGAGGACTGATTAGAAGCGTCGAGGAAGTCGACGGTGGAAGAGAGGGGGAGGGTGTGGAGGTGAAGTTGTAAGTGCAAAGCGGCAAGCGGGCTAGGCGTGTCGACTCAACGGCCAAGGTTGCCGCCTACACAGCCCTACCGCCCGCAAACCCCAGCTCGCCGCAAACCCCTCCGCCCAAGCCACCGAGCTCCGAGTCACGCGCAATACAGCATTTCACAATCCGCATCTAGACTACATGGTGCAAGAAACCGTCTTGGCAAACCTTTGGGTACATTTCACCTCGCTGGTGGCGCATGTCCCCTTTCACCTTGGCCACGGCGCCGTCACCAAAGCCGCCGCCGTCCTTCCGTCATCGCCGCTGAACGCATCGCCGCCGGCACCACCTTAGGCTGCCAAAACTCAGGCAGCAGCCTCTCACATTCCCCACCGTCTCAGGCTTCCACCGCCGGGCCCCTTTCGCCGTATATTGGATCCCTCTCGAACCAGCTTAGCTTCTCGATCCCTTTGACCTTCTCTTCCTCGCCCTTCTCTCCGTAGCACATATCCCAGCTGCAGCCCTTGGGATAGCTCCCGACCATCTCAAAGCCACCAGCCTGATCCTCCAGGAGCCGGTGGCCAACGCCAGCTGGGACAATGATCACGTCACCCTTCTCAACGACAGGCTCGATTCGGCCGTCGTTGGCCTCGCCGCCAAAGCAGAGCCTCGCGCGGCCGTTGCTGATGCAGAGAACCTCGTGAGTTGTACTGTGAAAATGCGTCGTAGAGTACATGGTATACCGCCACTGCGGGACCACAACGTCGACATCGCTGAGATGGGATTCTATGGCTGAGGCTGACGCGGTAGAGGGTTCAAATGCCGAATGGTAGACAAGCAGCGGCTTTCGCTGGATGCTGGTGTTCGGAGTAAGGCTGTGCGCTGGAATTTGGTACTTGCTAACTCTCAGGCTTGCCAGCGGCGTCAAGGAAATTTTCGGTGCCATTTCTAAAGTGATGATGCACCTGCAAGGGTGATCGTGACAAGCTGATCTTCGTACTCGATAGCAAGCAAATAATGGGAATGTTCGAAAAGCCAACGGACTGAAATCGCTTTCGAGGCCCGCGTGCATGGGACAATGATGATTGCATTGCGTCTACGTCATCCCCGTATCGATATGGCTTTGCAAGGGTCCCGCGGCCAAGCTGTCCCAAGCAAAGCCAATCCGAGTCACCAAGAATGTGCACACGTCTAACAAGGACTCGACAACATCCACTCCAAAATCAGACCGCAGTGAAGTGGTCATAGGTCTCTCGAGAAAAGTCTGAACGATGGGACAAGGGGACAACTCCGCAAACGCCGTCCAACGCCGCCACATGTGCCCTCCCTTCCAGTCCGCCAGCGGCTCGCAATGAGCGCGATGATAGACGCCAGTTTCAACCGCCTTTGAAGGCCCCTCGAAAACCGCCAAGACAAAAGTCCAATGAACGATGCGCAGTACCAAGTATTCACAAACCAAGACGCACTTTCGTCAAACTCATCTCTTGAGCACAGCCTCATAGATGCTAACAATAGCACCGATACCTGCACCGATGAAGACACCGTTGTGGCCGCCAGGCAAAGCCTCCGAAACAGTGAAGACCGTCTCGTCGGCAACCAAACCACTGAAACGAACCCCTTGGGCATAAACCATGTACGACACCAGAGCCTTGGCAAGATTGAAGGTCAGAGGATCGACCTGATACTCGGGCTTCGATGCTGGGCGGCCATTGCCATTGGCCTTGGCCTTGACGGTAATGTTGAAGAAGTAGGCGAAGAAAAGCGGAATGAACAAGCTGGTGTTGGCCCAAAGCAAAGACGGGCTCCAGAACGCGCTGGTCAGGAGGGCGAAGAACTCGGGGATTTGCACAGAATACGAATTGGTGCCCAGCGCGCTGATAGCGGGAATGTCGAAGAAGTACAGCCATGGCATGACTTTCTTCTGGAGGTAAAACGCCTCAACCAAGATGACGGCAGCCTCGACGCCAACGACCGAGCTCAGCACCTCACGAATATACTCGGCCCAGTCGGTGACCCCCGAGTTTGTCCAGGCATTTCCAACCTTGGTCTTGACAATGGCAGTCTGACGCTCAATGGCGTCGGTGACGACAGCAGGAGAGGGCGGGAGCGGAACCTGAGCAGCAACGCGCTGAACGGCTCGAGGAGTACGCGTGGCAAGAGCCTTGGTCTGCACGGGAGTAGCCTGGGCCTCTGCCTCATCTCTACACCAGGCAATTGTTAGCTCTGTGTTGCATCGGACGCGTCCCCGAGTCCGAGTACGCGTCGCGCCATTCACGCGGACTTACTGCGATTCGATCTGCTCCTGCTTGATCTTGGTGACGCGCCTACGCGGGCGCGTAGAACGGGGCTCACGAGGCTCGCTGTCTGATTCCAGATTTGCGCGTGTCTTCTTCGCAGGCGACGAGCTGCGCTCGTAGTACTCGGCGAAGGAGCTCTTGCCGACGAGGCGCGTTGAATTATTCTTCAAATGCTCATCGAGGCCGGCGACGAGGTCATCCTTGAGCATGTTCTCGTATCTGGGTCGGTTAGTAATGGATGCGCTCATGCTCCTGACGCGTGGTGGTGCTAGCTGTGTACCCAGTAAAGCCGGCCTCATCGGCCAGGACGACAAGCTCGGCCTTGCGCTGCTTCTGTAGCCAGGACGACATGATAGTGTGATGAAATGATTGCGGTCGCGTAGCTTAAGCGATGCGATGCAGTGGTGATGGAGGTAAAGAAAATAGGGTGTGCGCAGATGGACAGGGTGGGCGGGTGTTGGTTGTAAGTGTGGAGCTGGAGTACGCGGGTGGGATGCTTCGAAGTCGCTGGGTAAACAACTCACCACCTAACTAAGCGAAACCCCGCACCGCATCCGGTAGTCAAGCCAAAACAACGCTGGATTCCTAGTCAGACCTCCGTCTGTAAGTCCATCGACTTTCATCAATGCCAGACGCGATCTCACAAACATAGATCAATGACTATTGTTCGCTTGAGGCGATCGCCTAAGCTAGCGTCCATAGCTGTCGGGAGCTAATCATGCCATGGCCTCATGCTACCTATTCACGTCTTCCTCATCAACGAGAAAGATTTCATTCCTGGGCAGTTGAGTCCATTGATATAAAAGTGGTAACTTGAGAAATATTATTCTAAATGAAAGAATAGTGGTGCTAATGTGCTGCCATCCGGTCCGCGACACCGACTAGCTTAAGAAGCGACTGCTGGCCAAGTGCTATTGGTGTATAACGAACTCTCAGAGTAGTAATACAGAATGTATGGTCAGCGATTATATTGGAAAATCCTGTTTTGAACCGCCAGTCATACAGAGGGGTATTGCGTCCAAGGGCTAGCGCTGATTTGTTTTCCGCTCATGCAATAGGCAGTTGAAGCTATCGTCCAGACATTTATGTAGAATTTTTAATTCGACATTCTTGTCTAGACGATAGCTTCAACTACCCATATGTTGTTTGATTTTTTTTTTTTAAGAGAAAGAAAACAAGCTGAGGTATAATGACCCTGGATTCGAGGGTGTTGCTATTCTTCGGCTGGCCTTTGACTGCAATACCCCTCCCGCACACTCACCTCTAATTCACATTGAAGCAGTGTAGATAATTTGCCTGTCAGACGGCAGAGGACAAGAGCCAAATTGTCAGACAATGGGCGCGCTAAATTACGAGCAAAATAACTACTACAGCAACATCAGCGAAGAATATGCCGATTATTTTCATCCACACCAGCCAGGGTCAATAATGTCGTCCTCGGATAAGTGGAGTTTGGAGTTGCCGTGATCTGCAAGTTCCTTTGTTCCGTGCCTTGCCCAGTCAATCGCATCTGTTCCGAGAGGTTCTTTGACAGAGTCAGGGGCGAATAAGGGTGAAGCGTGCTTCTCGGCTGAGGTGTGGCGGAGCAGGAGGCGGTTGGTGTTGACGGGAGAAGGCCGGGGGGTGGGTCGGCCGATGACGCGCGAAGCTAAAAATCGACTGCCGACTGGCCGCCGACAGGAACACCAGGGCCAGCCCTCAGCATCTTCGACATTTCCAATCCGCCCGCTCCTCCGCCGCTTCTCCCACCCCGCGCCCACGACCTTACTGGGGCCATCGCACCACCCCATCATCTCAGATATCGAGCGAGTACACCGACATAACGCGCGGCGCAGCGCGCTCAACCGTTGACCCTTCATGGTACTTGCCCGCGTGGCCGGCTTTTTCTCTTCCTCCGACTCGACAAAGGCGCAATTGGTAGAAGATGACCGGCAACTCGAAATCCCATCACCCATCACGGGAACAATGGACGCTGCGATAGAAGCGGAGGAGGAGGTCGACCTGGAGGCCAAGCGCCCGCCTTACATCCATGTGAGATGGCACTTGGACTAGCGCGCCGCGCAACGATAGCAGATACACAGGCTGACGGGCGCTGTTTAGGCGATGTTGGCTGGTGGCCTGGGCGGTCTCACCGGAGACATGCTCATGCATTCCCTGGACACCGTGAAGACCCGCCAGCAGGGTGATCCGCACATTCCCCCCAAGTATACTTCCATGGGCAATACGTATCGAACCATATTCCACCAAGAGGGGTTTTTGCGAGGGCTGTATGGCGGAGTTATTCCTGCGTTTTTAGGGTCTTTCTCCGGCACTGTCATTTTCTTTGGCACTTATGAGTGGAGCAAACGCTTCATGGTTGACGCGGGCATCGCGCCGCCAATTGCATACTTCAGCGGAGGTTCGCGAACCCCTTCCACACACTCTCTGGAACCATTTCACGCTAAAATACAAACTAGGCCTACTAGCTGATCTTTTCGCCGCACCCCTCTACGTCCCATCGGAAGTCCTCAAGACCCGGCTTCAGCTCCAAGGTCGCTACAACAACCCGTATTTTCGGTCTGGCTATAACTATCGCGGTACCTGGCACGCTGCGAGGACTATTGTGCGCTTGGAAGGATGGCATGCGCTTTTCCATGGATTCAAGGCTACCCTGGCGCGTGACCTCCCCTTCTCGGCGCTACAATTTGCTTTCTACGAACAGGAGCAGAAGCTGGCTAAGAGCTGGGTTGGGTCCAAGGATATCGGCCTCCCGCTGGAAATATTGACAGGCGCCACCGCTGGCGGCATGGCTGGAACCATCACTTGCCCCCTGGATGTTGTCAAGACCAGAATCCAAACGCAGCAGAGTCCGGAGGCTGCAGCGGCGTTTAATGCAAAGGTCGCCAAACAGAAGTCAAATGTCTCGTCAAGTTCACCAAGGCCCAACTCCAAACCTTCGTCAAAACACAGCACTCCTCCCGGCCCCGGCCCAGGCCATGGAACTCCTAAAGGCTCAAAGCGACCTATCTCAACATCCTCTCCTTCTACCTCCCTCAAGCAACACTCGGCAGCCACGCTCGATACATCGTCAATCATCAAGGGCTTGCGACTGATTTACAAGACGGAGGGTGTTTGGGGTCTGTTCCGTGGAGTCGGTCCAAGAGCGGTCTGGACGAGCGTGCAGAGTGGCACCATGTTGGTCCTTTACCAAACTCTTCTCAGATGGTTTGAACGGCATCCGCTTGTTTCTCAAGAGGAATTGTAGATTTGAAGACTTATCATGATTGGGTTCGGCATGCGGACGGGGGTTCAGGGTTATAGACCGGAGAATATTGTACAGTAGGTTGTATCATTCCCTTTATTAGACGGAGGGTCTTTTTTTATTCAAGTCAAAGCATTGGGCGGCGTTGTCACTCCCGACTCTCAAGTCTTACGTCATTGCGAAGAATCGTTGTTACAGGGATTTCCTCTTCCCCTCAGGAGTATCTTCTGCTGGTGAATTCTGCTTCTCTTACCTGATTGGTGTGGGTCTATTGATGACTGCCTCGTGTCAGATTTTTCTGCCGCTTTGTGTCGCCTGCGGCAATCCGGCCAGCCACAACGAAGCATGTTCTGATTCGTTCCTCCACCCCACTCTATCGTCAGATTCCATGCCCCATATCTGGAACTAGGAAGGCAGGAGGCTGATGTCTTCCCCCGCGTCAGAAAGCCTCATGCGGGGCACCGAGGTTCCTCCATATCTCCGTCCGGCAACCAAGTGGGCTTTATAAGAGACAGGGTCTCTCTTGGTCCCCGTCTATGTACCACTTTTCCTGCAGCTTTCTCACTCAGCAGAACCTACCTCGTCTACACTACCCATCATGGCACAAGTACTAGCCCACGCCCTCTTCGGGGTACCTGACTAACAAAAAGACAAGGAACAGCAACCACAAACGGAAATCAAGATCCCCACGACGCAGAAAGCCGCCATTAAAAGCGGCCTGACGGCGCCGATCAAGGAGATCGCGGTGCCTGAGCTGCAGCCGGGCCAGATCCTCGTCAAGATCAGCTGGACGGGGCTCTGCCACTCGGACATCGGCTTCCTGCGCGACTACTGGCCGGCGTTCGGCAGCGACGTGCTGGTGGCGGAGAAGGCCAACGGCGTGTGCGGGCACGAGGGCGCGGGCGCCGTCGTCGCCGTCGCGCCCGACGTCGCGGACCTGTGGCGCGTCGGCGAGCGCGCGGGCATCAAGTGGTGCGCCAGCGTGTGCCGCCGCTGCGAGTTCTGCTCCAACGGCGCCGACGAGCTGCACTGCCCGGCCCAGCTCAACTCGGGCCTGACGACGCCCGGCACCTTCCAGCAGTACGTCGCTACCGACGCGCGCTACGCGACGCGCCTGCCCGACGCCGTTGCGGATGAGGAAGCTGGGCCCCTCATGTGTGGAGGCGTCACGGCCTATGTGGCGTGTAAGCGAAGCGGGGTCCGGCCAGGGCAGTGGATTGTGCATCTCGGGGCTGGTGGTGGATTGGGCCATGTGAGTGGTGGATACCTTTTTTTTCTGTGTCTCGGCTGTGTGGTTCGCTGACTGTGTTGGCTGCAGCTCGGCGTGCAGTACGCTAGGGTCATGGGTATGCGGAGCATAGCCGTTGATGTGGGTCCGGAGAAGGAGGAGCTCTGCAAGAAGTTGGGCGCCGAGGTCTACATCGACGCGTTGAAATGCGAGGATTTGACGGCGGAAGTCACGAAGATTACGACCTACGGAGGTGACGAACCCCCTGGTTTGCCCGAATTTGACGTTCGTACTGACGAGTGTGAAAAGCTCATGGCACAATTGTGTTCGCCCCCAACAAGCAGAGCTATGACGTTGCTCCTTATCTGCTGCGCCCTGGTGGAACCATGGTGGCTGTAGGCTTTCCCAAAGACTCGACGGTCATGGCTGGCGCGCCGCCTACTGTTGTCGCGATGAAAAAGGTATGGCTCTTGGATTTTGACCTTTTTGACTTCAGTGTCATGGATATGACTAATCAAACTCGTAGCTCAACATCGTGGGAAGTGTGACTGGCACGCTGAAGGAAGTCGAAGAGATGCTCGACTTCACAGCGAGAGGACTCGTACATCCGATCTTGACGAAGGGTAAGCTAAGTGAGCTTGACAAGTACGTCAACCTTGTTGTTGAGGGGAAGCTGCAAGGCAGGGCGGTTCTCAAAGTAGATGAATAGGCGGGTTGCCCGCAGACGCCCTAAAGGGCCCGGCAATTCTCCTTTCTGACTTGTCCCTGACTGTCATGAATGCTGCAAGAATTCTATTCCAGCTCAACAATAAGCTTTATGCAAGCATCGCGCCTACTTACAGCGCTCACAGACGACGTTTATGACCCAGCTGCATCTTTCTAAAGCCGGAATCCTACCACATACACAAGGTCCAGACGTAGCTTCCTAAACGACCTTGACTATTCTACGCGGCATGCTTCGGGTCGTCACTTTCCGAGCTGGGAGGCAGCAGTCGCGATGGCTACGTTCATTGTAGGAGAGAGACTTTGCGCCCGGTGCTTCTTATAGCCTCTTCACTCTTCAACATTCACCCATCACCACGCATCCACATCACAACGGGTATCGATACAGCGACTAAGAACGTATTTGTTCCATTCGTTCAAGGCCACAACTGAACCAGACGATATCTTTTACATCGAGACCCAACCATGCCCGGCCTACTTGTGAACGGATATACCCCCCGTGACTTCGCCACCGTATCTGAACCGTCATCTTCCGACGACGAACGTCCGAACGGAAATGGGGACGAATATACCTATATTGACGTCTTTGACCTGCCGCCTCCCCGGGATGGTCACTTCAACCTCCTGCTGGTAGACGCTTGCAACACAGAGCGAGCCTTTGCCAGAAGGGATTGCATCATCGGCATGAGATTGGAGGTAGTAAAGAGGCTCTTCCTCTTCCACCGCTATCATGCTAATTAGGTCAACAGGCCCTCAAGCCGCTTGCTTATCGATTCCTCCGAAAGGACCCCGCAACTTGGGATGTCCACTTTCATTACACCAAAACTTGCATTGGCCCGTTGACACACCCCCAATTTGAGTCGCGGTTCCTGCTGGCATTTGCGATTGGAAACGCCACAGTACCGGTGTATGCTCACTTCTATCAATACAGGCGCAACCCAAATGCCATAGAACTGTTCCCTCGTTCCAGAAGAAGTATCCAACGCGAGGCACGACGCGAGAGATCAGGGGAGGTGATGCAGGATGATCCAGGGAGTGAGCAGCTATTTTAGCCCACGCGGCGGTCGGCGGTAATGTTGTATGTACAACCGCATGCATGTTGGTGGACAAATTGCATCGTGTTCATGTGCAGATTTTGTGTGTGATGCAACGGGTGAATATTTTCGTTCATGCCATGGGTAGTTGAAGCTATCGTCCGGATGGGAATGTATAATTAGTTACAATGGCTCAGATGTTTCGGCACCCACTGCGGTGGCAGAAGGAGGGAGCAGCTGCCGGGAAATGAAGGTACAGGGGGTATTACAGCCGATGGCTAGCGTTAGTTTGTTTTTTTGCACATATCATGGGTAGTTGAAGCTATCGTCCGGACGTGAATGTATATTTGTTAATTCGACATTCACGTCCGGACGATAGCTTCAACTACCCATGATATGTGCAAAAAGCAAATCCACGCTAGCCATCGGCTGCGAGAGGGATTGTAGAAGGAGCAATTAGGATGGGTAGGGGCATTTTGGTGTTGCTGATCAACGGCTAGCGTGTGGGGGATAGACGGGCGCTAGCACTAGAGAAGGCGGGGTAGCTCAGGTGAGCTGCTTCGACCTTTCAGGCTGTCCCCAGACAGGATGGCTGGCTTCCTGCGCTGACATGCCACAAAAACCCCGCACTGCTCTCGACACCTGTTCCCTCGTTCGAGTCTTCCCCCTCACCCGTGGTTTGCAGGAAGGCCCACAGAGCTCAGAACCCGCCACCCTCTGCCCAATTTCCCAATTTCACCGAGTGCATCAACTGTGAACCGTCAAGATGAGTGCGGTTGCCGAGACCAGCGGTGGGCCGACGCCTCCGATCCAGGTGCTCTTCGCCCTCCACCCTGGGTTCGACACGTTGGACGTCGCCGGTCCCGTCGAGGTTCTCCACACGGCCAGGCACAACCCTAGCGACCCTGGTGAGTGATTGCATACATCAATTGAGGAAAACCGGGGAACGGCGAACCAGCGGGAACGTGCCGTCTCCTCTTCTCACGTGCGGCTGCTGACATGACGTCGCCTTACTATAGCCGGCAAAGCCTTCAACATTAAGTTTGTCTCGGCCACCGAGAACACGGTCTCGGAGCAAGGTGCATCCTTCCGCGCGCACATGGACTTCGAGGATGCGCACGAGGACCTCAACGACTTCGATGTCCTCATCGTCCCGGGCGGCGGCACCGACCCCGTGCTCGAGAAGAACGAGGAGCCGATGAAGCTCATCAAGGCTTTCGCCGAGCTGCAGCAGAAGGACCTGACCAAAGAGCGCACTCTCATGTCGGTGTGCACGGGCTCGCTGCTGCTCGCGCAGGCCGGCGTGCTCCAGGGGCTGTCGGCGACAACTCATCCCGACTACTACACAAAGTTCGAGGTCATCTGCCAGAAGGCGGCCCAGCAGGGCGACCTCCAGCAGACCAACGTGATGGAGGAGCGCTACGTGGTCAACAACGCGCGCTTTGAACTGGGCGAGAACGAGGACGAGAACCCCTTCATTCTCAAGGCGCGCCCGGACGGCCGGCGCAAGAGCATCGCGCGCAAGGGCAGCAATGCGTGGAAGGAGGGCCGCCGCCGCGAGAGCGTCGCGCGCCGCTCGAGCCTGCGCCTGGGCGGCCTCCGTGTCATCACGAGCGGCGGCATCACGACGGGCTTGGACGCCAGCCTGTATCTCGTCGGCGCCATGGTGTCGCACGACTCGGCGATCGAGGTCGCGCGCGTCATGCAGTATGAATGGAACAAGGGCGTGACGGTTGACGGCATTGACGTGTGATATTGGCTATGACGGAGCGGCGTCGCGCGCGCGAACCAAAAAAAGATGGCGGGGCATATCGGAAACCGGGCAGTGGCGACGGCGACAGTGACGCGCGACAAGAAGTGAGGCGTGTGAAGATGGTCACGGACTTAGCATGATGACTGTAAGTTTAGCTTCAAGATGCTATGAGCAAATGGACAGGATGCAAACAAGCTTAGCTGCCGTGTTCCCCTGGCGGAAGGCACGCTGCCGCTCCCGCGTGGCGGGAGGTGGGCCCTTAAGCGCCATGCTCTAAGGGGCACAGCCTCAGCCACTGACGGCAGCTTCGAGAGCTTCCAGGACAGAGACTGGGCGCCTGGCAAGCGCGTGTTCCTGAAACCAGAGGCGCGCGCCGGCCGGTGACTGGCTGCGAGCGAGGGTGCGGAGTGTTTCTGTTTCGCTGGCCGGGCCCTGCGTTGTCCCCCGCACTCGCTTGCTCCCGATTTGCGGCGATCCTACATCAGTTCTGGCATACCGACCGTTGCTCAAGCCCCTTTAGGCCAGCGCCTCGAGCCACACGCCCGTCCGCCACTCACACCTCGTCCTCGGCGATTGCACCGCCCGCCCTGAGCGCTGGCTGCCCCACCTGCTCATGCCATCCCACCACGGAACTGGTGCAAGCTGGCAGTGGGTCCGTTCTTCATTCGTACACGTCGTGTCAGCGGAGAGCGCCGTTCTAGACGCTTGAGTCCGTGGGGACAGGTCCACCGGTGAGGTCCGGATGCTGCCATCCCACCCGCCCTCCGTCCCTGCGTCGAGCCTTTGCAACGCAAGCGCTTTCGTGGATCCAACTGGCGCTGGGAAGGGGCCAAGCGCTCATCCGTGTCGATGTTTCGCGCCGTTCGCGGGAGCGGCGCCGCGCGCAACGCCCATGCCATGCTTGCCTTAGCTCTCAAGGCCAACACCCGCTTCGACTTGCTCTAGAGCAATCCAGTCTCCCGTATAAATGGGGTGCTCGCAGTTCTCGAGGTTAGCTCCAACTGCAGGTACAGACTACAACTTGCGGTGAGAACAGCTACATCTTATCGCCCTCTTCTCCTATCACCACACATCTTTCATCTTTGCCCACCACACATCACCTATCTTTAGAAGCAGAGCTTCGAGACTCGCTGCGTATCTTCGACTGGATCAAGATCAGCATCACCTCAACCTTAAACGCACATCCCCCCCCCCCCCCCCCATCAAATCCGCCATCATGTCTTTTGCTCGTCTTGCTGGCAAGACCGCCGTCGTCACTGGCTCCTCGACCGGTATCGGCCAGGCCGTTGCCTTTGCCCTCTACACCGAGGGCGCCCAGGTCGTCTGCGCCGACCTCGAGGAGAGAAGACAAGGCAGCGACGACACTGAGGTCCCCACCCACGAGCAAATCAACAAAGCTGGCGGCAAGGCCATCTTCGTCCAGACGGACGTGACCAGAGCCGACAGCGTGAAGAGGCTGGTCAAAGAGGCGGTGAGCCACTTCGGCAGGATTGATATGTGAGTCTTCCATCTCTTTCGAAAGCACCTTCCCTATGAGGTGGCCTCTTCACCGATACTATTCTTCCCCCTCTTGCTTGGCATTCCCTTGTCGGGTGATGTCGTCGTCATCGGATCGTCCATGCTAACCATGTGACAAACAGTTTCATCAACAACGCTGGTGTCACTGGCCAGGATGGCAGCATCATGCTCTCGAATGAGGCCTGGGACAGGAATTTTGCCATCAACGCTCGCGGCACCTCCCTCGGCTGCAAGTATGCTGGCGCCCAGATGAAGAAGCAGGACAAGCTCCCCAGCATGGACCGCGGCTGGATCATCAACATCGCTGGCGTTCAGACCGGCTCAAGTAAGCGCTAGCTCTACCATCGAGAAGTGTTGCGAATACTTACATTTCCACAGCGGGCGAGTCCCCCTCGAAGCATTCCCTGGTCACCGACATGACCCAAACCATCGCCCAAGAGCTCCGCGACCACGACATCCACGTCAACGCCATCACCCCTGGCTGTAAGCACTGCCCTCGACGACTCGTAGTACGCAACCCGAACTGACAGCGCGCAGATACCAAGATGTCGATGCCGGAGAACGGGCTGGAGACCGAGGAGGCGCTGGCGGCCATTGCGAAGCTGCCGGAAGACGTCGCCAAGATGGTCGTCCAGCTGGCCACCGAAGAGAGCGGCTGGATGGCCGGTAACTCGGTGTCGGTCGACAGTGGTAACGCCACTTTCTAGACGTCTCATTTGTTCATCTTCACGTTCACGTTCATGTTTGATGTATAACCACCCTGTAATGATGTAATGACGATATAGAATGTATATGATCAGATCTCCTCATATTTAGTCGAATTTGGAGTTGTGGATAGTCGTACATTTGCACAGAAACGTTCCCACTTACAACATCAATCGTACATCGCGTTTACTACTCGCCTGCGCCAGCGCCGACGCCGTGAACGACCAGCATTATTTCTCGGACTTCTTCGGTTCCTCTGGGTATGCCGTTGCCTTTTCGATCTCCCGCTTTTCCTCGTGGAGCTCTTCTTTTGCCTTTATGGAGCTCTCAATCTGTTCAACCGCCCGCTCGATTTCGATCTCCATTTCCGGCAAATGATATCTTTCGGCTAACAGCTTGCCATTCCACTTTTGCAAAACCATGACATCTTCTGTTTCGTTGTTCGTCTGGCGCCTGACAATCTCGGCGACCGCCTCGGCCTGCTCTTTCGAAGGCGGTGCAGCATCGCGCGACAGTTGTCGGGTAGGGTGAATGAGGCCAGCAGCATATAGCTGATCGAGCTCATCAGACGGTTTCGGCTTTATAAGATTATTCTTAAGCAGAAATTCAAGGTGTTTCGAGCCGGATAAGGCCTTCCAGTGAGAATATGCGCGGAAGACGAGGTAGAAAAAGGGGATGTTCGGTATTCTGGAGGCGGGTCAGTTTGGTCAATCCCCAGGCGCATGGTCCACTTACATTGGCACCAGGGCGAACGGTGCGGAAATCGGCATGCCAATGATACTCCACCACAGGCGTTTGCGATGCAGCGACTGCCGCTCCGTCGCCAACTGCTGCAGAATTGGCGACACGCGTTCCGACTTGAGGAACAGGCCCGGGTATTTGACCTCGAGCACCTCGCTGCCCTCCAGCTCTGCCTCGCGACGCCTACTGCTCAGCGCAGGTATCGTCTTGAGTCCCCATTCCTGGTATGGAATCCGGCGCAGTACGCGGTTGCCTTGGACGGTGACGGTTTTCTTCCAGCCACCTTTGTACCAAGGCACCTCGGCCGATACCTTCTCCCAGTCTGCCCACGTCTGGTTTGCCTTGTTTGTGACCTTGTCGAGCACCGACGGCTTCTCTCCCGCCGCAGCGGAACGACGTTCGCAGTAGATGAGGGCGCGGCGGGTGGAAATTGGAAGGAGGAATAACCGCATGGTGGCGGGCTGCGACCGTTGGCAGCGTCGTCGAGCTGGCGATGGTGAATATCTTTTTTGTTTTTTGTTGTTTTGGAGGCTGTTGATGCGCGCAACGGGAACGTTCTCGCTTGCCTTACCTAGTAGCTGACAGCCTCGCGTTGTGGTCGGCGGGCTGGCTGTGCTAAACCTAACGTCATTTGCATGGTCCCTGCGACAAGGCAATCTCCCGGACGCGATCTGCACAGGCAACATCCTCCCAGCTCCGGCCACCAGCCGCCTGTTATTGGAGATCCTCAGCCTCCCCCAAGGCCGGTCTTTTCTCACCCGTCGGCAGCTGGAGGCCTTCCCTCCACAAAAGCCGCCCAAAACCACCACGCTCGCTCGACTCGCCCTCGCGCCCGCTCTCACCACTCTGCCGGTCGCCCAAGCTATGGCCTCGGACCATGAGACGCCCCGGACGGTTCCTCGTAAGCCCCCGTACATCTTCAACTCTATCACACTCGCGTGCTCACTTTCACCCGCTCAGCTTGGGTGCGATCTGCCCACAATGATTCCTCCGACGAACTCCGCCTCGATACCCAGGTGACGCCGCTATTGCTGCCGAAGACGCCACAGACCGCCCGCCCTGCCTCACACAACTCACACCCCTCTCCTCGTCCCGGCGCTCCCGCCGGCCGCCGCTTCGATCACGCACGTGAGGCTGCCCCGCCACTCCCCAACACTTCTCCAGTCGAGACAGCGTCGCGCTGGCGCGCATTTGCACTCGCCTCCAAATATCCCGATCCGCCGCAGACGTCCGCACAGCGCGAGGTTGCCTCGCCGGAATGGATCCGCGACAACTTCAACGATCTCGACTCGCCGTGGGAGCCGGACGAAGCGACGAAGGCGGATCTGGAAAAGCAGCCTGGATTCTGGCTGTTCACTCCCTCAAAGCGGAAGAGCCGCCTCCGCAAAATCCATGTGAGACTTTCCCCGGGCCGAGCTGCGACCCAAACACCCGTCACGTTTCGCATGTTTCCTCGCTTCCTCCTAGTTTTGGACTTGTGCGACGCCGCCGTTGCGTGACCGGCTCTTCCTGCGTGTTTCAGATTGTTGACATTGCTTGCAGCGTATTCTTATGCGGAATCCCTACATTCCGCTTGTCATTCGTCTTGTCGTCCTCACCTTTTCGGCTGCAGCACTTGGAATATCTGGCCGCATCTTCCACCTTACCAACCGCAGCGACTGTGACGCTGGCTCGTCCACCTACATGGCCATTATCGTGGATGTGATTGCTATTGTTTACCTTTGCTACATTACCTATGACGAGTATACGGCCCAACCGCTTGGCTTGCGAAATCCCAAGTCCAAGCTGCGTCTGATCTTTCTTGACCTACTTTTTATTGTTTTCGATTCTGCGAACCTCAGTATTGTGAGACAGTCCCGCATTCATGTCAAGCACAATACAGTTAACAATGACGTAGGCTTTTCAATCCTTAACAGACTCAAGCTGGGCGTGTGTGGACAACACCGAGCGCGACGACCCGGAAGTCCGGACATGCTACCAATCCAGCGTGTGCGACCAGCAGAAATCCTTAACGGCCGTTTTATTACTAGCGTTAGTGGCATGGCTGCTAACTTTTGCTATCAGTACGCTCCGGATTGTGGAGCGAGTTGCGCGCTGATGACGGCTGACCCTTGCTCTTTTGCTTGTTTATATTTGTTTAATCGGTTCGTTATACCCCGGAATGCTACATACCTTTCTCTGTTTCCCTTCTTTCTCCTGATCATCGTCTTCGGTCCGATTTTGGTGAGAATGCGTTGTTGAGAGTGGGTACGACCAAGAAATGGCGGGACGCTCGTGCACCAGGGAAATCGACAAAGATTTGCATCAGCATACAAAAAGAGGACAGCGGAAGGTCCGGATATACCTCATCGGTAATTTCCGGAAGATTGATTGGAGGCCTTCAAGCTTGAGATCTGGTCCTTGCAAGTTTCCTTATGCGGCTGACTACAGGTTTGCTTCACGAAGCGAACTGACATTATGCCGCATCACCACCTCCGAGCTTGGTTTGAAGGAAAGACGCAAGCATTTGCCGGATAACAAATGGGCAACTATTATGTGCATTCTCGTCACAAACACTTGGACGGAAAGTATACGTTCATGGATACCAGACCTTTTGCGCGTCCAGCAAGCTGCTACGGTAGGTAGAAATAGGTGTGATATCCGGTAGGTTTTCACTGGATATCTCCTTGCTTCCGTCTGCTCTCCGGTTATCTTTCTGGATTTGCTTTTCTATTTTTCTCAGGCGAAGTCGAACCCTCGTACTTCGGGTTTCTCTCCTTAAGGCCCTCGCCTTAACATCATGCCGATAACTCTTCACCGCCGAAACTCCTCACCTATACCCCATTGGGACTTTCCTGCTCACCACCATCACGCTATCCCGAAACATCACCGCCGTTGGGAGCGCACGCACCGGCGCCTGATCCCCTGCTATGAGCAACCAGGCTACCATCAAACTTCCCAAACGCATCACCAGACCCCCTTCGACTCTATTCGGAGCCGGCGACTCATCACCGTCCGCCGCCGCGTCGCCCCCTCTCACTCGTTGAGTCACAGTTGCAGGTGCAGTCGCTGGCGCTGGTTGTGGCCATGCCTCCACATCTACCAGAGCGCTCCTCGAAGCGAGCGGAAAGACCAGGATAAGCGACGGAGAGAACATCCCTACTCATACGTCAAGTATGACGACCCTGCGGACTACTTTGGCAGATCGTACGAAAATGGCAGATGGAGGGAGGGGGGCGACGGCGTCCGGGGTCGCGACAGGAGGGGGTCGTTCATTGATTCGCCTTACCTTCCGCCCCAGTCATTTTCGTCGCGTCCACAACCGCCGCTACCGCCGCTACCTCGTCGTGCCGCACCGCCATCCCCCCCACCGCGCTTCGGCCGTCCCTATCAGAGAGAAATGCGGAGGGAAATGCCCAGCAGAAGTGGAGCCTGCTCTTGCCCTTCCTGCGTCCGAAACGAACCCGACCTTATCGACCAGCTCTGCACCGGAGTCGACTCGCTCCGCCTCGCTCCGCCGCGCGGCAGACCCGCCTTACTAGCTACTAGTAGAGGCGGCGGCATCATCGCGCCTCCCAACTCGAGGTTGGCGTCGAGGGTACCGTCCGTGGCGCCGCGATCTCCCTCCAGAGCGTCGAGGTTGGGCAGAGGTCTGAGGTCGAGGTCGAGGCGGCCGTATCATCGGAGGGGCCAGGACTCGAAGGCTGCTGCTGATCTCTGGGGGGATGGTGGGAGGCATGGCGAATGGCAGCTCGGACGGCCGTCGTTTGCGGGATTGTTGGATACGCCGAGTGATGACGATGAATGGCAGGACAGAGGACGGCAGCGGGAGAGGAGGAGGAGCGATCGGAGAGAGGGTGGGAGGGCTGCTGCGAGAAGGACGGAGGAGGTTCTGGAGGAGAGCAGTGATCTTCAAGCATGGAATGGAGCTCTCGTGAGGCGAAGAGTACGGTAAGAGGGGTGTGGAGATTCGTGGGGGTACGCAAAAAAGCATCGGAGTTCATTGTCAAGTAGTCAAGGGTTTGCGAGCTGTTTTTTACGAGGGGTACATACTGCCTGGGAGTTTCACGGCTATTGGGACTGTTTGGATCTGGGGCTGTCCTTTTTTCCTCAGCCTAAACGATCACAAAATCCTGCAAAGAGGATATTTTACGAAGTACATTTGAAAATGAGTGTTGGCAGAGAATGGTGGGGGGAGACAATGACGATCCTCACAAGGGTTTCGGCGTAGGGCTGAGGCAGTGCGGCGCGGGCATGAGCTCCAGCCAGCTTGCGCCTTCCTTCAACTTCACCTCGTTTCCGCCGCGACAGCTGCCTAACGTCCGCCAGCTGGAAGCAATCCATTCCTTTCGCCGCGCAAGAATTTGCCAGACTAACCATCTCTCGCTGACCACTGACGCACACACCCGCTTCGACCGGCTCCTCAATCCTCAATCGTCTCAGTTGTTGCATATCGCGACGACCCGCCGCTACTGCCGCCATCCGCCCTGTTGCATCTCTCGCCCACTCCACCCCACACACTATGTCGAAGATCACGCACATCAGCGGGATGCCGCAGTGGAACAGCATCCTGTCGTCCAACACGTACGTCGTGGCCGACTTCTACGCCGACTGGTGCGGGCCGTGCAAGGCGATCGCGCCCGTCTTCGAGCAGCTGGCGCAGCAGGAGGCCAAGCCCGGCCGCCTGTCGTTCGTCAAGGTCGACGTCGACGCCCAGCAGGGCGTTTCCGGCAAATACGGCGTTTCTGCGTACGTCTCTCCCACGTTCTTGTTGCCTTTACCCTCCCCCGGACCCCTCCTTTCGAACGATATGAGGAATTCGGAAGCTGATTGAGAGGATTCGATTGTTTCTAGTATGCCTACTTTCCTCGTCTTCAAGAACGGCTCCGTCACCGAGACTATCCGCGGCGCCAACCCGGCCGCCCTGCGCGCTGCCGTCACCAAGGCCGCGGCCGACGCGGCAAAGGGCTCCGCGCGGGCCAGCACGGCTTTCCAGTCGAAGGGACACGTGCTCGGCAATGCCGGTGGTGCATCGTCGTCGTCTTCGGGTACGACGGGAGACTGGGCGTGGAACCTGACGCAGAGGCGCGGCGGCGTGTTGGACACGGTGGTGCGGTTCGTTGCGCTGTACGTCATAACGCTGTTCTCGTTCGATGCGTTCGCGGCGGCGAGGGAGAGCCCGTTCAATGTGAACAAGAAGAACCAGTAGAGTTGGGGGAATGAGCTTGCATGGAGAGGTGCTGCATGGGCTTCAGACGGGCTGCGGCGTTTATGCGTTTGTGATGGTGGGTTCTTATCTGGCCGCTTTTTATACCACGGCCAAGGTCTTTTGGAAATGCCCTTTCTAAGGGTATAATTTATTTGATGCCTTTTATTACGTGTGTTCTGTTGTGGATTTCCTTCAATACAGCTTGGTATCCTCGCTGCGCTGATTCTGATCCCAGAGCACTGGATGTCATGGCTCCAGTTTTCCTATCAGAAACCAATGTTTCCAATCAACCATTCTTTCCAAAAACGCCAATTCCTGCTGCTTTTAACCAGTCCATGTCTCCATCCGAATGCTCCTGAATGCAGTCTATCCCAAGTGACCTCCAAATTTCCATAACGCCTCAGTATAGAAGCATTGAAAACCGATTATGTCAAACCCTCACCCAATCTCGCCCTGTTAACACCATTCTCTCTCTCTCTCCCTTCCCCATCACTTGCAATACTCATCCTTCTTGACGAAGTGCGCGTAGATGACGAACTTGCGGTCGCCGCGGATGCGCAGCGCGACGCCGTGGTAGACGCCGGCGGCCCAGAGGCTCATCTTCAGGCGCGGCTTGCCGCTCGTCGGCGAGGCGCCGTCCCGGAAGGAGTCGCGGTGGAAGTGGACGGTGTGCGAGGCGCAGTCGACGCTGAAGGTCGTGTAGGCGACTTGGTGGAGTTTCTGGGCGCGCGGGAATGGTTTAGTTGGAGGGTTCGGGGGGCGGAAGGTAGAGCCTCACGTACCTCCCAGCTGATATCGCCGCTGAGGTGACGGATGCGCGGAGTGGTGCTCGTGGCTGTGGTTGTGGCGGTGTTGGCGTCCCATATGCGCAGCTCGACGGCGACGGTGGAGCGGGCTGTGGTGCTTTTGCTATCCATGCTTATGCTTATCGGGGTTGAGGATGCTGAGAGTGACATTATGAAGGGCTTTGTGGGATGTAAGGTTTGGAGGTATCGGGACGGTGATAGTGTCAGAGGAGGAGCATGAAGGGTGGTCGGGCATTCGCGATGGAAAGCAGAAGGAAAGCATGACTGAACAATAGTGCGATCGGGGCTGAAGATGTGGCATGTGATGTTCTGGTACGGTAGTTCTCTGGGATCTCAAGGCCAGGTAGAAAAGCAAACAATATGATGGCGTGAAGGTGAAGTTTGATATTATCTCTGGATAATAAGCAATAGCAAGCTACATTGAGATTGAAGGTGAGATTTCTCCAGGTATATGCGCCTTTAAAGGTTTGTGCGCGTGAAAGTTGCATTTCCTGCAAGCAAAGTTAACGAGCCTCTGGATAAGCATTTGTATTTCTGGTGGAAATCACTCGGTGATTTCGTTTTTAAAACTGCTGGGTGGTTGGAAACTTTGGAGAAGACATTGATTTACATGTAACTGAGGTGTTGTGGGCTATTTCTAAGCTAATGCACCATGCAGGGTTCAGCTGTAGAGTAGGTTTGGTAGTTGATAGGTATCGGTTAGCTTATCACTCTTCCCTAGATCTCATCATTCCTTTCCAAGCCGAATTTCCGCGGATGCAAGGAAAATCCTCAAGCTAGAGAGTCAACGACAGGTGGGGCAAGGTTCCTTGCTTCTGGTTGGCCATTTCCGAAGATCATGCAGCAAAATCACCAGGATATTTTGTCGAATCCGGCATTCGGCACGTGTATCATTGCTGTCATACCAAGGTACCTCATGATCGACTATCAGCTCTGACATCATTCCTGGCCCATGCTCTGAAAAGTGTCTGTAGGGCAGCAATTCTGTGAGAGAGCGCAAAAGTGTTGAAAACGGCACCAAAGGGGCTCGTAAAGGCGTGCTACGAGGGTTCCGGCGAGCTGGACCTCGAACGTTAGACTAGCCGACCAGCCGATCGTAATTAGGCCGTAGAAAGCAGGTCAGAGTCGGCAGAAGAGCATGCTGGAGAGCGGGAGGGCGAGAGGGAAAAAGTGGGACGATGCGACAGACGGCGGCGGAGCACAGGCCCATAGGCGGCTCTGGGCATGATGTGCACAGGGGTTCAGCAAGGAATGGGGCTGGCTCTGGACCATTAGCCACAACTCGGCGCGTCCGTAGCGGCAGCCTGCTGTCTGCGACCACGGCACCTGCTGGCCAGCTGCGTGCGCGACTCCAAATTCGCAAGAGCGCCCTGATTAATGTCTAATGTCTCCTGTCGCCATGCTGCTTGCCTATTTTGATTTGTAGGGTGACGTGCCCCTCTTCCTTGCATCCACCGCCCGCGACCCGCCCTACCACATCTCTCCATCCCCCGCTCCAGTCGCCGCTCACGGCGCGCCTGTCTTACGCCTCCTCGCCCCAAGTTATGGACGCGAGTGCGCTTGATCCCAACTCCTATACTGCGCAGCGCCTGGTCCGTCGTCTTCTACCGTGTCCACTTTCTCCGCTCTACTGACCGCCTCGAAGCAACATGCTACTCCCGAACATCTCTATCTCACCTCGCGCCGCTGCTTCATAGGTCCGATTCCTGAGGGCTGGCTTAAGTCGCACCGCCACGATTGGTACAAACACCATCTGCACATCAATTACTCCTCGCGCGCTGCCACCTTTTCAACCGACCTCCGTATCACCCACGATCGCCGCACCTCTGGCATCGACGGGCCACGTACCTCGAGACCATTCCGCCCGAGTTTTCCACAACCCGCCGACATTGACGACAACGACCATGCTCATGCCAACGGAGATGGGGCCGCCGACACGGGCGCCATCGTTGTCGTGCCGCGGGCGAGCGAGCCAGACCCCGAGATAGTCGACGAAGAGCTGGCAAGACGGCACAGAAGGACACAATCACGATCCAGCACCGCAAAAAGCCGCGTGGAGATGCTGAAAAGACCGGACTACAAAAGAGATAATACAGGCTCTTATGTCACGGCCCGCGAAGAGATTCGTCCGCCTTCAATCCAGGAGCCGCGCGCCATTTCCGTGGCCGAGAGCAGCCTGCAGATCCCCTCGTCTCCACGTGTTGACGGCTCTACCTCTTCGTTGTTACCAAAGGCTCACACTGCTCCCCCGGAACCTGTGCCAACGCAGCCCGAGGAGGCGAGTAATACCAGGCAAGACAGTGGCCGCCCCTTGGTGAAGTTTGATATACCCGAGGATTCGATGAAGGCTGAGATCCAGGCAAAGGCACAACTTGCTCGGACTCACCTGGGCCGGAAAGGCCGTCGTCTCAAGAAAACCAAGCTTCGCGATGGCCAGATAGTCAAAATGGACAAGATGCTGGTGCGCGTGGATACCACAATCTCCAAAGTTGGTGAAGAATTTGACGAGAATGAAGCCCACAAGATTGAATCACGCACCAGTGAAAAATGGCGGGAGTACATGGTTGTGTGTCGCGACAATCATGAAGCTGATGAGGATTTTCCTTTCGTACTCCAGATGTACAAATCACGCGTAGGTGCTTTCCTTGATTCGCTTCCAACTGATGCATGCGAAAGAATATGGTTTTGGTTCAAACTTGACTGACCGACACAGGTAATCGCAGCGGTTGAAGGATCAAAAAATAAAAAGAAGGCAAAGCATGAAATTCGACTCGGCCCTAAGTACACTAGAGTCAATCTCTATTCATCACTGGACAAGACGGTTGTCATATGGACGCCCTGGCGCAAAGGGACAAAGATTTATATCATGCGCCCGCGTTCGGGCTCCAGCGCTGCTGAGTGGTATACCTTCCTCAGGAACATCCTAGGATGGAACCGAGCCTCGGAGCTACAAGTCAACGTGCCCGATCTGGATGTGAGCCTCCGCCTGGAAAACCCGTTCCAGGAGCTGGAGTCATCCAAGGAGCTACAGGAAGCCGCCAAAGGGAATGAGGAAGCAATGGTGAAGGCGGTCCAACAGGAGCAAGCTGTTGCTAAAAACATCATTAACCGTGCCATTGAGATGCTAAGCCAAACCCAAGAATATTCTGAGGTTGTCAAGAAATGGACCTCATCCGAACGAATTGGACTTGCTTGGAAGCGGTATGACCGATTGGAGTGGATACATGGACCCAACGAGAAGAAAATGTACGGTTCTATTGCCATGGCGCGAACCCACGAATTGGAGCTGCGTCCCAAGGAGCATTATCCCACCAAAGCAAGGACCAAGAAGAACAATATCATTGAAGAGCCTGTCCCAGTCGAAGGATTCTTGGTCCGACTGACAAGCCAGAGGGGACTCGATCAGAGGCTCGGCCGTATGTTTTTCAAACGACTTTATTTTTCGACGCACGACAACTATTTGGTATTCTCCCGGCCAGCAAAGGCCGTTCCCCCACCGCCACCGAAGTTACCATGCATTGGGAGCTCGCGACTACCCACACCAAAGGAGATCACCGACGCAATACCTTTGGTGTATGCTGTAAGTTTATGAGCTTTGAAGCTTTCTCTATGATCTCTAACCTTGGGCAGGTTAATCCCTATCCCGTCAAGGACGGCGAGATAGAATGGCTGGCAGGGGGCGACGGGAGCTCTTCAGAAAATATCCGTTACCGTGACCGGGACGCTGAAGATGAAGCTGAGAGGAAGACGAACCTGTTGCTGAAATGCGATGGTTACATCAACCTCTGCAACATCAAAAAAGTCCGCAAAGTACACCGCGGTGCATCTGCGGCTGATGAGAACATGGATGAAGGGTCTGATGTTGATTTCGATCTGGATGTGGATGACTCAATGGAGGACGATGGCATCACTCATGAATTTGATGATGAAAGGACGTTTGAGCTGGTCCTGAGAAATGGCCTTATCATTCGTCTTCAAGTAAGAGTTTGACAATCCTCAGGGAGCCTATAATTACTGACAAACACAGGCTTTTGACAAAATGACGAAAAAGGAATGGATGCACCGTCTCCGTAAGCTTGTCAAGTACTGGAAGTATCGCACAGCAACCGACATTCAACTCTACAAAACGATCCGGAAGTACAACCTGGAACTTCTCAAAATCGACGAAGAGGCGGAAGCAATTGTGGGACAGTTCGCACGAAAGTGGGAGGTCTTGCATGCGCACGCCAGCTCCGAACTGTACAATATGTGCGGAATTTCCGCCTGTCGTTCTATTCATGTATGCCGCACCACCCTTAAACCGATCCACAGCAATGAATCCGTCTCGTTTCCTAACCTAATAGCAGATCTCCGGCGTCCTCTTCCGCAAGCCGCGACGCCACGCGACCTTCACGCGCTGCTCAGTCATCCTGTCGGCGGGAACGCTGCTGATCTTCCAGGACTCGGTGCGCAAGAGCACGGGCAAGCAGCTGGCGCACATCCACCACGAGCACATCTCGACGCTGGACCTGCGCGACTGTTATCTGTATTCGGGCCTGCTGACCGAGGCGGACCTGTTGTACCAGAACCGCACCTTCGACAACAACCGCCCCGGCCACACGGCGCTGCCGCGCATCTACCTCGAGGACGGCTGGACCAGCACCGACGAAGACTACATGACGTGCTTCGCGCTGTGGCACGGCCGCAAGAAGAGCTTTTTTAGGAGGGGCCATGGTGATGATGAGGTGCAGAAGGAGGTGTTCGAGAAGGAGGGCGGTAGGCGGAGTAGGTGGAAGTTGGTGAGTCAGCTTGGCGTGCCTGGGAATACGATGGTGTTCAAGGCGCGCAGTCGTGCGGAGAGGGACCATTGGGTGCTTGCTATCCAGACGGAGTGCGAGAGGTTGGCGCAAGCGGAGGAGGTGAGGATTGTGGAGAGTGCTTGAGGGGGGTGAGGCGTTTGGGTTAGGATTGCGGGTGCGGGTGTTTGTTCATGGTTTAATGGATGATGTTAGTGGTTGATGTCTGGATTGGGTTGGGGGGGTATTCTTGTCGTTTTAGGAGATGAGGGTGGCGGTTTTCCTGTACTCTTTTCCTTTTCCTTTGTTCCCCTTCCTGAGATTCCCTTGGCTTGGACCTTTGCGTCTCATTTTTCACGTCTCCTTTCCCTTATTGTCTCTTCACCTTGCCTTGTTCCTCTCCTTTTCATCTGGCATACCACTCGTTTTCTTCCTCGCTGTACTCGTAGTCATAATTATTTCTTGGGAGCATACGATACTTGACACTAAATTCTAATATTTTCCGAACATATTTAATGTTCTTATTTGAGAACACGATGATGAATAGGTTTTCGAATATGGTCTGGCTCCTGAATGCATGACTGGAACGCTCGAGGAGATCGAAGCTCGGCATGCTGATGAAATACCCTTCAAAACGCAACAATAAGATGACTTTGTTACCAATCCAAAAATGGAGGCATGCATCTCTCTGACTTCTAGACAACCGAAAGAAGACGAAAGTTGGCCATATTTCTACTGCAACCCCTTCTCTCTCATTCCCCACCTCTTCTTCTTCTCCTTCACGCCTTCGATCCAAAGATGACGCGGTCAAACGTCTCGACGAAGCCCCTGATCTCGTCCTCGGTGTTGTAGTGCACCATGCTCACACGAATCACACCTTCAGGCGCCAGCTGCAGCACCTCGTCGCACAGCCTCTTGCTGTAGAAGTGGCCCCAGCGGAAGCCGTAGTCGGACACGGCCTCGACGGCCTCGACGACCTCGCGCGCGTTTTTCCCCTTGACGCCGAAGCTCACCGTCGGCACGCGCTTGGCGGCGTCGGGGTCGCGTTCGCCGTAGATGGTGATCTGCTCGCCCTTGGATGCCAGGTAGTCGAGCAGCACGGCCTGCAGGCGCTGCTCGTGCGCGGCGATGGCGGAGGAGACGCCGGCGGCGTTGCCGGCGGCGTAGGGCCCGCCGAGGTAGGAGAGGAGGATGGGGAGGGTCTGGGTGAGTTCGTAGTTGGATGCGGCGAGGCCGAGCTTGTCGGTTAGGGTGGTGGTCGGGTTGAAGTAGTGCGAGAGAGGGGTGAGGGAGGATTGGGCGCTGCGCGAGCCGTAGAGCATGCTGATGTGCGGCCCGTAGACTTTGTACCAGGAGAAGCTGTAGAAGTCGACACCGAGAGCTTTGACGTCGATGCGGCGGTGCTGGGGGTGGGCGGGTTAGTTGGGCGGTTTGAGAGAGGGGTGAGGTGGGTTGGACTTACGGGAGCGTAGGCGACGCCGTCGACGCAGAAGAGGGCGCCGGGGACGGTGTGGACGGTGTCGGCGAGGGAGCGGATGTCGTGGATGGTGCCGAGGATGTTGGAGGCGTGGGTGCAGGTCACGAGCTTGGTCTTGGGGGAGAGCAGCGGCTTCAGCGACTCGGGCGTGAGCTTGGGGTTGGTGGTCGGCGGGACAGTCCACCACTTCAGAGTGAGGTTCTTCTGCTTGGCGATGGCGACCCAGGAAGCAATGTTTGCTTCATGGTCCAGGTTGGAGACGACGAGCTCGTCGCCGGGAGAGAAGTTGATGGCAATGGACAGGTTGCGGAAGAGCTGGGTGGTGGAGCCGCCAATCACTGGACAAAGGTCAGTCTTCAGTTGTAATATCATGAGTGCTGGAAAACGGCATACCAACTTCATCATTCTCGGCGTTGATGTACTGGGCGCCAGCTACAAGGCCGTCGCTGAAATGCTTGGTTGAAGCAGCACCAACGGGATATGAAGCACCAAGCTGGACATTGTTGGTGGAGAGGTAATCGGAGATGCTGAAATGGAGTCAGTCCTGCGGTTTTATTTCTCCCTTGCTCTTTCGCTCTCACGATTTGATGACATCGCCCAGGGCCTGACTACCGCCGGCATTGTCGAAGAAGACCTGCTTCTGGTTCAAGGCAGGGAATTTGGAGCGCGCATTGGCAATGTCGAAGGTAGAGGCCATGATGAATCGTGATGTGAGGTTAGAGCTCAGAGGCAGACTGCGGGGGATGTCGAGGAGAGCTCGGTGCGATTTGGATGACGACCGAGATACATCCCACTTTCCGTATCCACCCAAGTGCGGGGCAGCCCGATAAAAAGTGGGATCACCACATCAGGGCTTCTTCCCCAGTCAAATCGGCTTGCACCATGCTTGTTAAGATTACATAAAATCAATCCCAAGAAGGCCATGGTTCGGATGCGTGTTGCACATGCGCGGGGAATCCATTCGGATCAATCATGTCTATGATAAAGAAAAGGTCTGATCCATGATGATAAGCAATATATAGACAGGTCTTTGGTCATAACCAGAGTTGCATACAAGAGCGAAGGCATTCAGCTAAGAACAGGCAGTGACCAACATCGGACCAGGGCAGCTCACGCATCTTTTCGAGGGCAAAAAAAAAAGAACCAGCATGGCAGACCAAGAGACAGGGCACATTCTGGAATGTGTCTGAGAAGAGACGATGCAACATAGCTAGTTCGAGAGAGATGCAAGGGCGGGTGCAGCGTGACTGGGTGTCAACCGCGTCGCAAAGACCCGACGAGTGGCCCAAGCGCAGCGCGCATTCGGACAAGGGACGCGTCCCCCGGCGCAGCGTCATCGCATCCATGGCATCATGGACATAGACATCGAAGAGCACACCGATGCCTTCGCCGTCCGCGACCTGTGGCGCCCTTCGCGCTTCGCTCTCCCGGACCTGCAGCGCGATGCGACTCTCTTCCCAGAGCTAGAGCTCGACAGTGAGTCGTCCCAGCCCGACGCGTTTTGCGACTCACCTAACGCGACAAAGTCAACCACATAAAAATCGACAACCCCTACGCCCCTACGAAGAGCCTCGAGCAAGATCTACGCCTTCCAGACCTTGATAACTTCCAGTATGGCCCGCTTGAGGACCTCGACCTGCTCCAGGAGTCCGCCGTCTCCGCCGTCCCTGCCCAGTCGCATCCTCAAGACGAAGCCCAGGATGACGACTTGTGGAAAGATGCGGCCGCTCAGGGGCCCATCAAAGACAGTATAAGGTTTCATACTTGGGAGTCGTTCGAGAAGCCGGGCTTTCAAGAACCGAGCCATTCCTACATCGCTGAGGCAGGCCCGGAGGTTTTCGACGCCGCCCTGCTAAGGATGCAAGAGACCGACCCCTCCAAACCAGCTGGCAGGATCGTGAGGTCGGATATACTGCTTGGGTCGCTCTTCAATCTCGGTCTTGGTCGCTCTTCTGTGCTGTTCAGGTACGAGCAAATGGAGCATACCTTCGCTCAGGCTATTCATGACCAGAGAATGTCTGGCTTCTCCTTGGTTTCTGCCCAGAACCTGATCCGCGACTTCATCCAAGGCGGTTCTACTTTCAAGATCCTTCGTGAATTTGCCGATCGAACTTGTGGAGCCGAAAACGCGTTTCCTTCCAAGGTGGCTCTGGCGACCGCAATCGGAACCATCGTGTCTGCCATGGAAAACCACCTCGGCAATCAGAGGAGTTCCGTGTCGACCCTACTGCAGCTTCAGCAGCTATTTCGCAGGCCTCATCACATATTATTGAAAGTCAAGGCCGTTGCCGAGGCGGTGAAGTCTCTGTCCACGAACGAGGACCTGATCACTATGTTGTACATGCACGTCCATGACATGGAACAAGAGGACACGTGGTTGAGGTCCGTCTTCCTGGACATCCTCAAGAGCGTCAGCAACCCCTGGCTTGAATTTGCCGCTGAATGGACCGGGCTGCGTTGCGGCCTCCGGACTGGTTTCACCAACGAAGACGTCAAGCACACATTCGTTGGCATCGAAGAGACGCCCGAAGATCAGAATGAATCCCGTCCGCTGCCAGAACACTTCTACAGGCCGGAGAACATGCCATCGCTTATCCCCGAGGAGGACGGCCATACTATCTTCGAAACTGGAAAAAGCTTGCGCTTCCTCGAAGTCCACCATCCTGGCCATCCTCTATGTGCACCTCACAAAGTGGGCCTGCAAGCACCGTCGCTGGATTGGAAGTTTGGTTGGGAGGATATGGAAAGCATCGCCACCAAAGCCAAGCAATATGAGAGAAGTTTGGCCGAGGCCATCAGGAAGTACAAGCATACTTTGGTAGATGACGACCACCTCGGCAGGAGGTCTTCGGATGTTGGTATGGGCGTCGGGCCAAACGTCGAACCGGCAGATTATGAGCGCAACATCTACGATACTGTTGAGCTTTTCGACCAGGTTCCCGCCAGCGAGGAGAGTGGATCAGCAACGACGCTGCACTCGCTCGTCCTTTCATCTATATCCCCACAAAATTCGGACGAAGGCCTCTATACATTTGCGCCACCCATAGCGCTGACCCCAACGCTCTCCCTGACGCCGTTGTTTCTTGCACAAGCCCGTCTCGTCAACGCAACAACACTTCGGCTCTTCTTCCGATCACACGACTTACGTCTCCATCTTTCCGTGCAACGGCAATACCAACTCCTGGGCGATGGAATGTTCATGTACCGCCTGACTTCAGCCTTGTTCAGCCCGGAACTCGAGACAGCAGAACGAAGGCGCGGCACCGTGCGAACAGGCGCCCCCATGGGACTAAAGCTAGGCTCGCGCTCGACCTGGCCGCCCGCCAGCTCGGAGCTGCGTCTCGCGCTCATGGGCATCCTCAGCGAGAGCTACCACTCGTCCCGGCTCTACAAGAAACACGTCTCCTCTTCCCACAGGAAACGACAAGATCACAAGCGCCTCCGCGAGACGCCCGACCTGCCGGGCAACCTCAGCTTCTCGATCCGCGTCCTGTCCAACGCCGAGATCGAGCAGTGCATGGACCCGAACTCGCTGGCCGCGCTCGATTTTCTGAGGTTGCAGTACGCGCCGCCGCCGCCGCTGCACCTCGTCATGACGGCGGCCGCGCTCGACAAGTACGACCGCGCCTTTCGCCTGCTGCTACGCATCGCCCGCATGCTGTTCGTCGTCAATCATCAACTCGTGTTACCCCGTGATGGCGACGGCGCGGTCATTCCGGGCGTCTGGGAGAGCAGGTGCTTCCGCAACGAGGCGCACCACTTCGTCAGCGCCGTTGCGGCCTACTTCTTCGACGAGGCCATCGGCGAGACGTGGCGCGCGTTCGAGGCGAGGCTGGACGGGCTGGAGCGGCGGATGCGGGCGGAGGATGAGTATGGCCGTGGTGATGAGGAGGAAGAGTCTTCATCTCCTTTCGGCCGGTTGGTGGCAGAGGGCTTGGAGAGCGTGCGCGCGGCGCACGAGGACTGCCTCGATCGCATCCTGTTCGCGCTGCTGCTGCGCCGCCGCCAGGCCCAGGTCATGCGCCTGCTCGAGGAGATTTTCGAGACGGTGCTGGCGTTCGCGACGCGTGTGAGTGGGTACAATGCTGCGAGCAGCGAAGGAGTCACGGCAACCGCCGTCTCGCCGGAAGAAGCGCGCGAGGTGCGCGAGATGTACATGCTTTTCCGCAGCAAGGTCAACGTCTTCATGACCGTCTGTCGCGGGCTGACGGGCAAGCGGGGCGCATATGGTGGGGACAAGGCTTCTTCATCTTCGAGGAAATTCGGTGGTAGTGCGCTGCTCGGGGCGGCGCGTGATGATGATGCGGTGGCCACCGAGGGAGAAGAGAATACGATCGATAGGCTGCTGTTGAAGCTCGAGATGAATGGGTATTACGCCGCGCCTGTCACGACGGATTTGGGGGCTTGAGTTGGATTGTGTGAGGTGGCTGGCTCTTTGCCATTGGATGATGGGGGGGGGGTTTGGATGGAAGGAAGGAAGGAAGGAAGTGGAGCCCAAGACAGCGTGATGTTTTGCTGTTGATGACGATGATGACATATCTGAAAAAATGACTACACAGATCTCTATCTCTCATTCACCTATGAGGCCAGGCAATTGAGGTGTGCACGTAAATACGGGGCATGTCGAACCGAACAGGCTGACGATGCGGATCTACATCGTCGTCAAAACTCGCTCATCCCCAGCCAACGAGATCAACAATCATGAAATCTTCTCCGACGTTGTCTGACAAGTTTCACCTTTTTCGTCGATAGCTTCATCAACCCACCCCACCCCAGCCTTGCAACTTTTCCTCTTGCCAATAATCGATAGAAGCAAGCACGACGATTATCACACTAGTACTATGTTTAGCGCCCTCCCTCGGACTTATGTATGTGCAGCGAGTCAATACCGGTAGGGCCGGCGGCCGGGCGGCGACGGCGGCGGGCGACTATCGGGGGAAGAGTAGCCATACCACCGGAGACACACACACGCCTTACACAAGCCACGACAAGCTTCGGACGTTCGGGGATAAATGCCTGTCGACATCGGATGATGAAGGGGTCAAAACGAAGCTAGCAGCACTACTGCACAGCGTTCTAGAAGCCCAGCGGCGCAAATAGTCAGTCGCCAGGCCGGCCACGCTATGCCCGGAAGGCGGCCGCGCAAACCCCACGCCACACACATTTGCTAACGCCCAAAACAGCGCCCCCCGATTCGGGCGCTGCTGGGCCACGTACTTCTTTTATGCTTGATGACGGCAAGTAGGGAGGCTTAGCTTGCTTCGCTAGCCTTCCCGGGGGCCGGCAAGGCCTTCCACTACATACACAGGGGGGTGGTGCATTGGGAGGTGGTTGGGGAGGGGAGGGAGGAGTGGATTCGTGGTCACGAGAGTGAAGGATTGCTGATGATGATGATGCGGCCGTTTTTTCGTGGCCTGCTTGTCCCGAGGTTCTGGGAAAACGGGGGAGGAGGCGCAGCAGTTGCTGGTAGCGCGGTGGGGAAAAAAGAGAGTCGTTTTGGTTTTAGGTTTGTTTTGGAAGGGATCTGTTATTGGTTTTGTTTCCGTTTACAGAAGAAATCGCGAGCGGGTTTAAGAAGGTGTTGGGATCACACAGGCCTGTATGTGTACAATGACGTTAGTCGCTTCGGGGAAAGTCAAGGGTAAGGGAACAGCACTACTGTGCAGGCAATGAAAGGAGAAACATAATCTAGATCAGGGGAAGCCCCAAGGCCGCGGGAGGTACGGTAATGCACTGCGGAAGCCAAATGCAGTTGTGTAGTGCAAACGTAATGGTTGATCATGATATTAGTTGACTAGCTCGCATGCCGAGGCATGTGGACGTCGTGTGTCTGTATCTTACTTTACGTGCCATTTGCTACTTGCTGCTAATGCAAGATTACGAAAGAAGATTGAAGAGAAAACCATGGCTATGCCACCCGCGCGTATGCATCTGCGCGTTGTCTGTGGCTGAAGAGCTCTTGGTGGATTGTTGCTCTTTGAAACGAGGCTTACGCGGCCTTCCAATACCCACTCCTAGATAACGCCACACCCAAACTCATGAAACTCCGTGAAAAAAGCCATAACGTTTAAATCCATGTCCCAAACATACAGACATACTTACCTATTCCGAGCATATGCGTGCCTACGGATAAAGTGTTTGAATGAAGAGTAAAAAAATTTTGTGCATGAAATCAAGTCGTCAATTGGTCTCGTGAACTGCACAGTCGCCTCTGATGTGGGCCATATCCGGCTCTCTTAGTCGTCTCTCCTCTTTTTCGCCGTGATGCTAATGTGCGCCCCCGTCTTGAAACGTGTAGAATGAAGTGTTAAGAATTTTTAGAGAATTGCCTTCGTCGACCGAAACAACCCTCGAGTGTCTCTGTTTCTCGGAGATACTCCTGGGTTGAAGCGAGAAGAGCTTAGTTCTTCCTGTCACGGTCCAAACCAGCAGACTCGGCAGTGTCGGGCTCCACGGGCTCCCTCATGGTGTCGAAGCTCGGGCGCGGAGAGACGTCCGGAATGCTGCTTTCAGGAGTGAAGACGGTAGTGACCGAAGGAGTGTACTCGCGGAACCCATCGACGACAATGTCGCTGCTGTCAGCATCCTCTTCGTATGCCGGAGGAGCATCATCAGTGTCCACGCTTCCAAGGTCCGACTTGTACGAAGGGAGGCTGCTGGTACGGGACATGTCGTGCGGCGGGGGCGGAGTGTACATTCCGTGGCCCATGTGATGAGGTTGAGGCATCGGCTGCATGTGAGGAGCCGGGTATTGGTGAATCTGAGGGTGAGCATGGACGTGAGTGTGGGCGTGAGCGTTGACACAAGGACAGGTCGATGGGCCAGGGGAAGCCGGAGAAGCTCTTCCCTGCTCAGCCTGGACAATGTCATGAGCAAGCTCATGAGCAGTCCTCAAGTTTCTGATTTCCTCCTGCATGGCCTCCTCGAGCCTATCCTCCTGGTCCAGAATCAGGGCTCTCTTTTCTTCGTAATCGGCCCTGCGGTCCCAGTCATCCTCGCTTCCGTTCCACCATTTCTTCCAGGCGTGGCGGCGAGCAAGGCGGCGGTATTGCCTGGCGGTGCGACGCTCCTCACGAGTAGCACGGCGTTCGGTGCGCTGGCGCAGGGTGCAGCAGTTGCGGCGGATGAAGCTGAAAATACAGGCCAGGCCGGTCAAAGAGGCGAAAGCCATCAGAACGCCATGGACGGGGCGAGGGCCATGGTGGTGGTGAGGCGGAGGAGGAGGAGGGGGCGGTCCGCGGCCACCTGGACCATCGAAGGGAGGCGGTGGGGGCGGCGGAGGTGGGCCATCGAAACCATGCGGCGGTGGCGGCGGAGGAGGGGGAGGAGGACCCTGTCCGTGCGGGCCACCGAAGGGAGGAGGTGGCGGAGGAGGGGGCGGGCCATAGCCTCCAGGCCCGCCGAAAGGCGGCGGTCCATGGGAATGGTGATCGTACTTCATCGCGAGGGGTCCAGGGTGAGGCGGGCCGTGAACAGCGTCGATTTCAGCGAAGGCTTGGTCGTGATGACCGTGGTGGTAAGGGAAATGTGGGCGGTCCATGTCTTCGTCGTGATGGTGTGGACCGGGGCGCAGGTGGATGTAAATAACGCGTACAGCGCCGTGGGCCTTGTGGAGGAAAGCACCGAAGATGCAAGAAAGGTTGTCGCAAGTCTTCAATTCGTCCTTCAGCGAGTGTGCATGATCTCTCATGTGCCGTTGGATGACGTCTTTCTGTTCACGGATGCGCTCCTGAATCCGCTTCTCCTCGGCCTCGAGCTGACGGAGGATCTCAATCTCGTCCTCAATGGATGCGCTTTGGTGGAAGAAGCCCTCGGGGAGGTCTTCGAAGTCGACAGACACGAGCCTCAGATCGGCGGGCGGGTCGCGCCAGTCCTGGCCGTCAAGAGCGTCGGGGAGGGGGACGGGGTTGGTGGCAAGCCTCAGGAGCTCAACCTTGCGAGCGGCTTGCTTAAAGGAGACGGAGAAACCAGCAGAATGGCGGACAGCCTTATCGTCGACCTTCTGGATGTTCACGGTCAAGATTTGAGCGACATCGTCTCCGTATTCGCTCGCGTCAGGTTCCGAAAGAGATTCAAACAGACAGGCAGTTTCCCAAGATAAGGTGATGTCGTGGTCAGGCTCATGTTCGGCAGTGGCCTTATTAGCACTCGAGATGGAGCCGTTGCCTTCAGCGCGAATTCCATTCCACTCCTGGATCAGTTGGTGGCCATTCAGAGTGATGTTTGCTTCGCCGCACGGCTGGTCGGACGGAAAGACTTGGAAGTCGAAAACCTGAGGCTAGTGTCAGCGAGGGCGACGGCGTGTTTTAAGAGCGCGCAGCATACGAGAGATTCGTCATCGGAGGCGCCAAGGCAGCCTTGGCACGGTACGCTGAACGTTGCCTGAGCGTTTTGAGCATCTGGCGATCATAAGCAGGCGCATCGTGGAGATAGGCGGAGAGGGAAGCATACCGAGCTCGAGCACGACAGGCTTCACGTCATCGAGCGAAGACGAGCGTTGGTGTGGGCGGTGTGTTGTCGGCGGGAGCACTGCGGCTGCGGCGAGGGCCGGCAGCAGGGCGACAGCGTGCTTGAACGAAGCGCGCATGGCAGAAGGGAGGATATCCCCGCGCAGTGGAGAGCGATAGCCGGCACGGGGAAGATTTGAACCAAGGCGCAAAGACAACCAACACACGAGCAGTAGCACAGCGACAGGCCAAGTGGAGCTTGAGGGAGCGGACGGTCGAGCAGCAGGCAGCAGGATTCCACGGGGTAGGGCTGTCACTTTTTAACGCCAGATGCCGCGTCAGCCTCGGGGGGCGAGGCGCTGTTGCAAGAGGCCCTTAGCGCTCGGGCCACTGGCGCTGCGAGCACTGCCGACCAGACGATGCGCCCGGAACGCCCAGCTCAGCGCGCGAGCCACGCGTGTTGCGTCGCGGAGATGGTCGCTCGTTGCAGTGTCGCGCGACAAGCAGCGTGGTGCCTGCAGGAGCGCTGCGAGTGTGAGCAGCAGCACTGGACCGCCCGCCAGGGGCCGTACCTAGCTGATGAATGGAGGCACGTGAGAACCCTGTAAACGGTGAGATTCTTCGCCGGCAGGCCCGGCAGATTGGCTGGCACCACTGCCAGGCTGCACGGCCCCGGCCACCTACCGGAGCCTCGTCGGCCCGCAGGCTCATCATCGGCCGCCAAGCCGCAAGCTAGCTGTGACGCGGGCGCGCTGCTTGCTAAGGTTCCTTGTGTACAGCACTTGAAGCCATTCACCACCACGCTGATCTTCCACCCCCGCCCACGCGCTAACCTACGCAACCGTTCCCCACACTCGGCTGTCACAGCTGCCGCCGTCCACGTCGAACTTCTTCTGATACGCCCATCCGCACCCCGACAGCGCACCCTTCGCAATGGTGAGCCCACCCCCGCAGCTGCCACCGCCGAGCTTGCTATTGAATGACGCGGACATGCAGGCGCTGACTTGACGTCTTCAAGCTGCCTCTAGGCCTCCTCAATGCCGCCCAGGGCCACCCAATGCTCGTCGAGCTCAAGAACGGCGAGACGCTAAACGGCCATCTGGTCAACTGCGACAACTGGATGAACCTGACTCTGAAGGAGGTTGTGCAAACGAGCCCCGACGGCGACCGCTTCTGGCGGCTACCCGAAGTCTACATCCGCGGCAACAACGTATGCTGTCCTGAAACCCGATTGTCCGGCTGACTGCCGCTAACCTGGAAACAGATCAAGTACCTGCGCGTGCCCGACGAGATCATCGACTTGGTGAAGGAGCAGCAGCAGCGCGACCAGGCCAACCGCGGCGGCCGTGGCGGCGGCCACCAACGTGGAGACCACAGCGGACGGGGCGATAGGGGTCGCGGAATGGGCCGCGGAGGTCGTGGTGGCCGCGGCCGTGGCCGTGGCGCATGAGCCCTCTACGGTTGCAGTCAATAGGAAGATATCTCCGAGCCGGCCTTGAAAAACAGGACGCTAGGGCGCAGGGGCTTGTGAAACATCATGGGTTGGGCGTTCGTGTATACCACAGGGGCCCCATTGGTGGGAAGGGCTGGCGTCAATGAGACCTGAATGATCATGAAAGAGATGTGGCGGATGCGCACATGCGCAAAATCATATTCACGGCCTTGGATTTAGCTAGCATTGAAGAGCTGAGCATGGAGGGAAAATCGTAGACATTTCGGCGCTCATATTCCAAAGCCGTCAATGTCGTCACGAAGTTTTGCAATACCATAATGCGCGCATTGTCGCAACACCGCTGCCCTTGGCTCACCAGATTTCCTAGTCTTGAAATTATCCCGCAATGTCAATGAGCACATTGGAACGTACCTGTCGATCGAAATGCTTGCTTGCCGCCGGCAACTAGTGTTGCGGGCGGAGAGCTTCCGCGCTATGTTCCGCAAACTCCAACTTCGAACGCTTCAACAACACCACAGGCAACCTAATCAATGACCACGCCACCCTTCATTGCTGACTGGCTATGGCACTCCCTCTGCCCCGCATATGCGCGCCTCTCCGCCGGCACCCGGCGTGCCCTTCTGAGGACTTCAACCCAACACCATAGCGTTTCTCGCCCGAGAAATGTTTCTTTGCCGGTGCAATGCGCCCGACACTCGAGCACCACCGGGACCCCCATTCGATTCATTGCACCCGGGAGCGCAACCACCAAAGGCGGAGAAGTCTTAGCATTGAAGCAGAAACGGAGATATGAAGAGAGGCTCAAGTCCACCGCCGGTGATGAGCTGGATGGCGTCGAAACGGCACAAATCTACCATCGCCTGCGTCGACTGGCGGCAGACGGAGACATTGACGCGGTTGAGCACATAATATCGTATCTGCTGCAAAAGAGAGGGGAGGTGCCGAACGTGGCCCTTTACGATGCTGCTATCCTGTCCAATGTGTCTGCGGAAAAGGGCTCGGCGGCGAGAGCTACCGTGCTGCTGAAGGAGATGGGAGAAAACGGGCTGGAGCCGACAGCAGGAACATGCCACGACATACTTAGGGTATGTGCGGGCACCACGCATAAACATTTCCCTACATGACTAATTCTAGAACAGGTTGTCGCTGCCCATCCGGACTATCTCCTCAGAGACGCGATCACCCAGTACATGCGCCAGAGATGGTTCAATATTACCGACGAAGGCCGCCATGATATAGCCGTGGGTCTTCTTCGAGAGTCACAATTGGAGCTGGCGCTGAGTTACATGGATACCATGGTCTCTGAAGGGATTCCGATCAAGAGCTGGTTGTACGACATGGCGATCTACACGCTCTGCGACGTTGAAGAGGTGGATGAAGCACTCAAAATTATGCAGCGGCGGGTCGAGTCTGGCGAGCAGAATATTTCGAAGCCGGTGTGGTACAGCTTGCTTGATGCTGCCAGCAGTGTGCAAAATGTGAGCTTGCATTTCCACGGTAATGCGGATTTCTCAACTGACAATTTCCCAGCTTGCGGCAATAGAATATGTTTGGAAACGCCAGGTTGGCCCCGGACATCTCAAACCATCATCCGGCATCTGTTTCAACATTCTTGCTGCCGTTTCGCGAGTTGGAGACACCGACCTGGCAACAGACGTTTTTCGTGTGCTGAGCGAGCGGAAAGAGGTGTTTACACAACAACACTATGAAATGCTCGTGGACACGTACATTCAAGCTGGCGACATGCAAACAGCCCTTTCGGTGTTATGCATCATGCAGACCAGTGGCGCGCCGCCTGACGACTACTCGACGAGGAAGCTTTTCCAGTGGACGCGCGCCGAGCCTGGTCGTCCAGTCGAACTTTTCGGCCAGCTACGGAAGTTGAAGGATGACGGCCATACGATTCCCCTCGCGGCAATCAACGTGTTGATTGAGGCAGCAATTTTCCGCGACAATTTCGATGCGGCCGTGGACATATACAAGGCTCTGCATACATTATGCGAGGACGGACCTTCGACATCAACTTTCAACACTCTCCTCCGAGGATGCCGTCACCGCAAGGACCTAGCCATGTTTCTGGCGGCCGAGATGGTGGAGAGGAAAGTGGAACCGGACGCTCTGACGTACGATCGGCTCTTGTTGGTTTGTCTCACGGAGCAAGACAACTACGACGATGCATTCCGGTACTACGAAGAGATGCGCAACCGAGGGTGGATACCTCGAGCCGGTACATTTATTGCAATGGGGCGTCGGTGTGCACGAGCGCAGGATGCACGGGCGTGGGAAGTGTTGAAGGAGATGAACGAGTGCAAAGTAGATACAAACAGCATCAAGGTGATGAGTGATTGGCTAAGTAGGAATTGGGGTCGGGCGTCGGAGAAGGACGCGGAGCTCACGCGATAGAGGGGTTTGAGACATGGATGCAGGGAGCTACCAATGAAGACGGAACTTGACCCCTGCGATGACTTGCCCCAACATTGCATGACGCTGCAGAATAGATGAGGCAACAAGCACAGAATGCAGATTTACTAATGTCTTGGCACGGCTTGATGTGGTGTTGATGACATGGATGGCCGGTGTTATGACGTACCGAACGGCGCATCGCCTATCAAACAAGCTACAAGCTCCGGTCGACAACGCCTGCGACTCTCAGTATCCTACACTCCACCCGAGCCATGAGCCCGCCCGCGTGCATTTCAACACCAAACCAGCTACGCCGCGCGGCATGACCATCGTCTCCCCACTAAACCTCCGGTTCCAGCTTTAAGAATTCCAGCTTCAAGAATTCCATCTTGCCCTTGACCGCGTCATGGTGCGTAGCCTCAGCCTTCAGCCCTCAACCCCCGTATCGCTTCCCTCAGAGTCTAACACGGCGAAACGAACAGGCCTCTCTCCTCCGCCAAATCGTCGCAGGCCCGCGCGCGCGGCACCCGGAAGCCGGGCTCGACCTGTGCTACGTGACGGACTCGATCATCGCGACGTCGGGCCCGTCGGGGACGTACCCGCAGCGGGCGTACCGCAACCCGCTGGACCAGCTGGTCAAGTTCCTGGACAAGCACCACGGGCAGCGGTGGGCGATCTGGGAGTTCCGGGCCGAGGGGACGGGCTACCCAGACGAGGAGGTATACGGGCGCATCTGGCACTACCCGTGGCCGGACCACCACCCGCCGCCGTTCGCGCTGGTGCCGCGCATCGTGGCGTCGATGCGCAACTGGCTGCGCGCGGACAAGGACAACGTGGCCGTCGTGCACTGCAAGGCCGGCAAGGGCCGCTCCGGCACCGTCTCGTGCTCCTACCTCATCGCCGAGGAGGGCTGGAAGGCCGAGGACGCGCTGAAGCGCTTCACAGAGCGCCGCATGCGCCCCAGCTTCGGCCCCGGCGTGTCGATTCCCAGCCAGCTGCGCTGGGTGGGCTACGTCGATCGCTGGACCAAGGGCGGCAAGGTCTACGTCGAGCGCCAGATCGAGATCCTCGAGGTCCACGCCTGGGGCATCCGGAACGGCGTCAGGGTCAGCATCGATGGCTTCGTCGACGAGGGGAAGGTGATCAAGACGTTCCACACCTTCAGCCGCGCCGAGCGGCAGATCATCCGCGGCACCGTCAAGGATTCCGGCGGCCTCGCCGACGTCGTCAACGAGGTCCTCGCTTCGCGGAGGCTGGAGAAAGTGGCCAAGGAGGACCAGTCGTCGTCGGGCTCGTCCACTCCGGTAGACCGCAAGGCCAACAAGGAGCTGCCGCTGAGTCCAGAGGAGCAGGAGAGCGGCGGAGACGACAGCCCGTCGGAGTATGGCGATGTCATATTCAGGCCGTCCAAGCGAGTCGTGCTCCCGACCAGTGATATTAATATCGATTTTGAACGGCGGAATAAGGCCATGTACGGCTACACCATGGTCACTTCGGTGGCGCACGTCTGGTTCAACACATTTTTTGAAGGCAATGGTCCTGAGCAGAAAGGAAAGGCGGATGATTCCGGCACCTTTGAGCTTGAATGGAGTAAGATGGATGGCATCAAGGGCAGCAGCCGCAAAGGCACTAGAGCATTCGACAAGGTGGCGGTTGTTTGGAGAGCAATCCCAGATTCGGAAACGGGCCACCCCGATGTCGTCATCACGGAGCCGAAGGTGGGAGAGGAAGTTCCACAGTCCAAAGCTGCCGACTGGAAAGGAGGGGAGCCCTCGGAACGTAATGGAAAGGAGCTGGGCTTGCGCACCGAGACGCCTCCTGGCGGAAGTCCTAGCCTCTCCAAGGCGAGCAGCGTGAGGACTCAGAACAGTGCAAACAATTCAGGCATGGTATCTACGGAAGACACGATCAACGAGACCATGGGCTTGAAGACGCATGGGCGTGACGGCGAGCAAATCATTCAAGCTACCAGCAGCAGCTCGGAAGAGTCGTCGCCTATCAGGACTGAGAAGGCGCAGGTGATTCCGACCATCTCGAACCCTGAGCTCGCGAGCAATGGGATCGCCGCCAAGGATCAGGCAGCCGCACCATCTACAGAACCGACGGCGGGAATTGTCCAGGGGAAAGAGCACGTTTCGACGGGCTCGTTACCAGGAGGAGTACCTGAAGAAGAAATGAAGACGGCACATCCGCACGGGCTAGGCCACATGAAGTCCAAGAAAGATTCGGAGACAAGCTCGTGAGGCGCAGTAGAAGGGGAGCCCTGTCAAATTAGACGGAGGGATATGCGGAGGAGCGGCACGGGGAGGCGCGGCAGCGGCATGTAGATGCAGGTCGGGACGATTGGAAACAGTAGATGGTGCCAATGCAGGCCCTCCGTTAGTGTATTTCTTTTTCTCTACGCGCGCTCGCTTGCTCGATCAAGCAAGCGCTTAAGCAAGGGAAGTAATGGCCCCGGTTGGTTCAGCAAGCGAAGCATTGAGAACAAAGCGGGTCTGGAGTGTGACAGTGTTTGTTGCTCTGAATGGATGGCAAATTGGAGACTAGCATGATCGGCGTGACTTGGGCCAGACCCGTTCGGAGATGTATCTCTCGTTTCAATGGCGATCTCTGACTGCAGCTGTCGAGATGGTTGCATATGCATCTGTAACAAGCGCTGAGCGGAGACTTGAGGCAAGTGGACGATCATAGTGCCGGTCGATATGTGATATATCGGTCGGAGAGGCCGCGCGGGCAGCCTTACAAGTGGCAATATTACGGCGTTGTCGGTGAGGCTGAGAAAAGAGGTCGAGTCAAGAAGCCGGGATGGAAGGAAGGCTGCAATACCGCAGGGCCGGTAAGCAGGCGGCGATTGGCCAGGCCGCGAAACTCTCTCGATGCATACGCACGCCGCGGGAGGCAGCGGTCGAGTGCGGCGTCCGCACGAGGCAGCAGCCAGCCCTGTAGCCTCGCGCACGCGCAGCCAGTTCTCGGTTTAGCATGTATTTAACCACGGCGGCGCCCTTTTCGCAGCACCGTTACCCACGCCTTCGCATGAGCACGCAAAGCTCATGCAGTACGCAGCCTTTTCCGAAGCACTACAGGAGCCAGCGCAGCAAGCCAAGCTCCGTCACTCTCGAGTTACACAATCCCTCGTTGCCAGCGGCGGGGGCCCCCAGCAAGCTTTCTTGCATTATCGCCGGCGCCCTTTTCGTTTTCTCTCTTGATCGGATCACCTGGTCAGCCTGGGTTCTTGCATTCAACTCCATTGTTGTTTTCTCCGTCAGCAGCCACTGCCGCCAGCCCTGCCGCAACCCACCCTGCACGCGCTTGGTCTGATGACTTGAGCAAACCCGCTTCAGTCATCCTCCCATTATTGGAGGCTTTTTTCCGCCAACATAATAAGAAAGCGCGTCCATCGCTGCTCTAAAAAAAGACTTTCACTTTTCCCTTCTTTCCACTCTTCCTTCCCTCCGTTCAGGGTCCTCCCATCTTCAATACGAGTTTTGCCGTCCCGCCACTCGGTCGACTTTCCGCTTTTCCACTCCACGCTTTTCCCCACACATTCACAAGCGATCATCATCAATCCCGACCCGCGCACCCGCCCCGCCCCTCGGGAAGGTTATCTTAGACCGGGCTGCCCGGATCATTCTTTGACCAGTGCGCCAACGGCCCACGCGACGCCTACCCGTCGACTCTCACCACCATGGACAGCGCGCGAGACAAGAGCGCCGACGAGAATGTCGTCGTAGACATCAAGTCGCCCTCGGCCGAGCCGGCCACGCCGTCGTCGTCGTCACAGCCACCAGCTTCCTCTGCCGAGCTTAACGCCGGTGGCGGCGGAGGAGGAGGCGTTGCCGATCCCAAGTCGAATACCAAGGAGGGCGGCAACAAGTCGGCAGCGGCCGCGGCTAAGGGGAAGAAGGGAAAGGCGGCCGCAGCGGCGAAGAAGAAGAAGGCCGGCGCTTGCTGTCGCCACACCAAGCATCACGGGACGAAGAAGCGGAGCAAGCACCACGGCAAGAAGAAGTACGTCAGCGACGACGACGAGTCTGATTCTGCGGACAGTGATGACGAGGACTCCGACGACGAGGGGGAGTCGACGGCGTCGTCGTCGTCGAGTGAGAGCAGCGACGACGAGGACGAGAAGCAGCAGCACCAGCTCAAGTCGAGGAAAAAGGCCGCCGCGAAGAAGGCCTTGAAGGCGCGGAAGGCGAAGGCGAAGAGCAAGAGCAAGAGGAAGGCCAAGAAGCACGGGAAGAAGTCGAAGAAGTACGCCTCGTCGTCTTCGTCTTCGTCGTCGTCGTCGTCCGGGGATTCGTCGTCGAGCGAGTCGGATTCGGACAGCGACTCGAGCTCGGCCAGCTCCGAGTCCGAGTCCGAGTCGGAGACCACCAAGCGCCGCTCGCGCCGGCGCCACAGGGCGGCGAAGGCGCGCCGTGCTGCGAGGGAGGCGGCGGACGAGTCGGACACGTCGGTGACGGCGGAGGAGGGCTCGGACGACGGGTCGGCGCAGACGGATGACTTGTCGCCTCAGGATCAGAACCAGTTGTTGCTGCTGAAGCAGGAGCTACAGGCGCAACAGCAGCGTAGAAGAGCACTGGCCCCGCCGGATCCCCTTGATCTTCCGGACCTTTCGAGCCTGCAGAAATTCACCAGTAGCCTCAAGGCGTTAGAGAAGCTGAAGAAGAAGAACAAGGGTAAGAAGAAAGGAAGGAAGTCTTCTTCGTCCAGCAAGCGTGCCAGCACCCTGGAGTTCAAGCGCGTGGACGAGCTGTGGGACAGCAAGATCCACAACTACAAGCTCACCGAGAGCGCCGAGGATCCTGCGGACGAGTTCAACGCCTATATCTTCACCGTGCGCAGGAGGTTCGATTGGGAGAACAAGTACAGGAATACCGTGGTTGACATCAAGTCCAAGCTCCTGAAAGAAGCGCTGCAAGAGGTCATGAATGACGTGAAGGGCGTCTCGCTCGTGGAAGAGCAGCCTTGCATAGATCCGAACATGCTGTTCCTCTACCTTGAGGAGCTTCGCCGTTTCAGCAAGAAGACGTTGAAGTCGAGGGCAAAAAAGCAGAAGAAAAAGAAGACCAAGCGGAGGATTAAGATGATGATTGCCCACTGCAAGATCATGATCAGTTATCTAGACGAGGACTACGACGAGACCAAAAAGACACTCTACCCCATGCTTGAGGCTGGGAACATCACTTTCGATCTTCTGTGGGCACTTTTCAAGCCAAACACTATCGCTTACACCACGACATACGGAGCTGTTGAGCATCCCCGTTGCTTCAAGGTCGACTACGCCACTAAGGAGTCTTCGTTCATTCGTGGAGACTGGTATTCCATCGAGGGACGTTACCTCGAGTACGACGGCAAGACTTTCGGATTGGGAGAGCTTGAGATCAACGTCGATTCCTTCAAGGGCCCCCGTAAGATCACGAGTCTTTCTACCTACCCGCTGCGCTACCACAAGGATCCGGATGGCATCAGAACGCAGCTTATCGAGCGCGGCAAGCGCTTCGTCACCATGACCGGCATGAACTACCGCTTCCACAAGGGCCTGGCGTTCGAGAAGCGGAAAAAGATGGTTCTGAAGCACAACATCAACGGGCGCGTCATGATCGATCCTGCAATCTTCCGCCGCATCAACCCCAACTACCCCATTTCGGTGATCAAGCCCAAGGACCAGGATGATTTGTACGACTTCGGCAGCTGCGGGTGCAGCGATGACGACTCTGATGACGAGAACAGACCGTACGAGGGTCCTCAAAATTACGGCGAGGACGGAGAGGAGCGGCAGAGGTACAGGTTCAAGGTCGTGTATGACGAGAAGAAGGAAGCGCACTTGGTCCAAGTCCCCGTTGACGATGACGGCAACGAGATCAAGACGGAGAATCTGGAGAAGCTACCGGAGAATGGTGAGGATGCCAATGACGAAAACAAGACGAGGCAGGAGTTCACCGAGGAGGAGCTTCTGATTGCCTCTCCTGTAGTCCTGGGGTTCGCTTTCTCCGAGAAGCGCTGGATGGAGTTCTCGCTCTCTGCCGTCCGAGACATTGAGTGGAATGAAGGTGCTTTCGAGTCCCTCGTGCTTCCGGAGAACCAGAAGTCCATCGTCAAAGCTCTCGTGTCGAGCCACAAGTTCCATGCCGCGCAGACGATCGACGACGTTGTTCAAGGCAAGGGCAAGGGTTTGGTCTTCGTGCTGCACGGCCCGCCTGGAGTGGGAAAGACGCTCACTGCCGAGGGCATCGCCGACTACCTCAAATGCCCCCTCTACGCAGTCAGCGCCGGCGAGCTGGGCACCGACAGCTGGCGCCTGGAGCAAGAGCTGCAGAAGATCATGGACATCGCCCACAGCTGGGGCGCGATCCTGCTGCTCGACGAAGCCGACGTCTTCCTCGAGCGGCGCCAGGTGCACGACATCCACCGCAACGCGCTGGTGTCCATCTTCCTCCGCTTGCTCGAGTACTTCCAGGGCATCCTCTTCCTGACGACGAACCGGGTCGAGACGTTCGACGACGCGTTCCAGAGCCGGATCCACATGGGGCTGCGCTACGAGGAGCTAGGCCACAAGGCCAAGCGCGGCATCTGGCAGATCTTCCTCAAGCGCGTGCGCGAGATGGAAAAGGCCGAGATGGCCGACTTTTCCGACGACGACTACAACACGCTCGCGCGCAACGACCTCAACGGGCGCCAGATCAAGAACGCGGTGCGCACGGCGCAGGCGCTCGCCGTCAACATGGGCGAGAAGCTCAGCATGGAGCACATCAAGCGCGTGCTGGCTGTGGCTGAGAGCTTCGAGCGTGACCTCAAGGGAGGCACCGGGTACGAGGATGCCATGAGGAGTTATACTTGATTTCGGTATTGGCATCTCCTCTTTCATCTTTTTACTACTTTTCTTATCTCCTTCTATACGGTATTCGGTTTTTCTCCTTTCATTTCCTTATCGTCCAGCGAGCATGGGAAGTACGGCTGGTGTTGGAGTGAAAGATGGGTAGGGAATTTTCCCTTCCTCCCTAACGGTTCATTCCTTTCTTTTTTTTTTTCCCCACTTTTCTCTCTCAGTCACTCTCCCCTCTTCTGGAGTCTTCCCTTTATAATCGATGACTCGGTTCGGTTTTCATATATTGGAAAATGGTAGTAGTGTCTAAAGAAAGTCTTGATCTTGGTAAAAGGGTTGGTACGGATGATATATGACGAGACGATTGATTTGGGCTTCGGGGAGACCGGGGAAGAAAGGGAAAAATTAGCTAGCTCGCCCTGTTCGTCGGATGGGTAGCACTCCAATCTCAAATTGAAAGATATTAGGACAGACAGGTTCTTAGCAGAGGTGGTTTTCATGTCTTTGTGATCTCGTCTGGAAGATAGCTTCAACTCCCTATCCCTCGCAGCAGCAGCTGAACTTCATTGTAGCACGGCTCCGCACGACTCGTGGTAGAATAGGCAATAGCGCTCTTCCCCTATAGAGTATGAAGATTTGTAGTGGAAGGTGGAACATTGTGATCAGGTAAGAGAGTGGCTGCGGATGAGTTCGTTGACGGACCACTTCTTGTCTTGCCAAGGGGCGAGATAGGTATGACTGTAGAAAGCTTGGAGGGAGCAGTGTCACCGGAAACGATTGGATGAAAGAACTGTGCGGAGCATAGGGCGCAAGAGGAGCTGTATAGAGCGAGAAAGGAGGTGGTAGGTGGGGCAGAGCGGCTTCTGCGGTGATTGGATGGAAAAGGGGGAAGAGGATGGCGAGAGGGAACAGAGGCACTGTGATACCTGAACGTGAGGCTGGCACAGGGGTGAGGTAATTGGAGAGAGTTTCTTTGCCCGAGAGTGGTGCGGCATCCGGTAGGGTGTTTGTTCGGGCGGTGGCACGGCGCTATGCAACAACGCCCGGAGAGCCATCGCGTCCGCGGCATCAGGAATAGATGCCGCGAAGTTAGATGCCGGAGGAGATGAAAAATGATCGCGTGCTCATGCTGGCTCGATCCGAAGGGTGCCTTCCGCTTGTTGATATCCGTGCTCCGCTTTGGGGCTAGCTCCCGCTACGGCGTTGAGGAACGCCGCACCTTCTTTCCTTGACACTTCCTCTTCCGCTGTCCACCACGTCCAACTTCGAACCATTCCCAAGCACCACTGCCCTGATCCACCCTACCAACCTGCAGCTCACGACACTCGTGCAAGCAAGACATGGTCAGCGAGATTCCTGATGGCTCAGCAACGCTGCACGCGACAGCTACTCCGAACTGATTGCGAGCCCCTCCTTCGTGTGGTATGTCAGCTTCCTGAGTTCAGAAGTTGAGGTATGCGCACGACTGGCCCCTGATTGAACCCTCCGCATGGCCTTTATTGGTTTCCCCACACGGCAAAGCAGCTCTGCTCCGAGCTCGACTGTGGGGTCAAGCCATCCAACGCCGGCTTCACAATTTGGAATGGAGAGCCCGTCAATGCTGAGAAGAGCGGGGAAGAGGGGTCGACGAAGCTTGTTGCGTTTTATGGCATTTTGAAGTCCACGTGGAAACGGCCGATCCAGCACATCCCCTTGGGGAAGAGGAGGAAACGGGCCGTCAGCAACAATTACGATTTTCGGCCGATCACCTGACGGCGCCAGTGTAAACGACGCCGATGTCTCGATCTGTTTCGCTCCATTCACGTGTTGCCTATTTCATCACCGTCGCCAGATTCGGGTAGTACGGGTTGACGTACTGCGAGTGCACGAGCATGACGTCCATCCAAGCGTAGTAGCACCAGCCTCGACTTTTGGGAAGCTGATCCTTCCGAACACCCGGGGCTACCGGAAATAGCGGAAGACAAGTTTCCCGCCGGCATGCTTCTTGCCACAAGTGGTGGAAACGCGGCCCGCCTAGCTAGAGGCACTGACGCGACTGTGCGCAGGTTCCGCAGGCCGAGACTCGATGCTCGCGAGCCAAGAAGGCACTATCTCTTGCAGCTCTGGGCAGCAATGCGAGGCGGAGCTTGCAGCAGCGCAGAAAGTGCATTCTGATACAGCGGCATGCTTCCGACTTGGCATTGTGGGTCGAAGAAGGCAGCTACACCAAGGACTCGATGTTTTAGTTGGGCGAAGCGATCACCATGCCCAGAGATTTGAGGGCATCATGCACAGGGCCGCTCTAAGCATGCTAACCACAGCACCGGAAAGGGGGCGGTACCTGCACCATGTAAAGCGAGGTTGGGCACTGAAGATCGGTCCAGCGCTTTAATGAGCTTACGCCTGCAGGTAGGGAAGGTGTGCAGTGGGTGGCCCAGAGGCTGCCCTCGGCTCGTGTTGCAAGATTTCTGACACCGCACAGGAATAGAAGGTCTTGCGTGACGGGGAATGCGGATGATGAAAAGGGCAGGGCGATGATGAAGCAGCTTAGGATGCGGCCCGGGCAGGGGGAGGGGGAGTCCCGTGCGGATCTGCCGCCCGCCGTGTCGACAAGCGATCGGCGCCAGCCTCCAACACCACCACCAAGGTATACCCATCAACGCTGGAGGCAGTGCAGCTCGGGCCCACCGCGTCCGCGGAGCCCGGCCGACGCCTGGACGAAACGTCACGGTACGAGCTGGACTTTGCACACCGACGCCTGCCAAGCGCTCTGTGGATACTGGCCATGCACGAACGCGCAACACCGGCGGAACCTCTTGGCATCAGATGTGTGGCTGCCAAGCCGCCTGTAGAAGGCGATACATGTGTTTCGTTCATTTGCGACACGCTGCTTCTCCACCCCCTGCTGCATCTCCTGCCCCTTTCGAACATGGCGGGAAACAAGCGGGAGCCGATCGCTGAACAGACCAGCCTATGAGGTAGCCTAGTTCCGCCGAGAAGACGACGTTTTTAGTGCCCTAATTTGAGCCTCCGCCACGCATGCGCGGACTCCGCCCACCGGGAGTACCGGCCAGCCTACCGCTCCCGCCTCCGCCGCTCCACAACACCATGCTACCCGCCTACCGCGTCTGTTGTGCCATCGACAAGCTGCCAAATGGAGTTTCGGTACGAGAGTGCGCCTTTGTGTGCCCGTGGGCCCCTCTGCACCCGGCGGCAAGCCTTCTCCCCTTACTTCCAACCATATGCCGCACGTCCACCATGACTCTGCGATCGGCGCTCAGCAATGCGTGCCCTTATCTCGCCAAGCAAACAAGTCGCAGTGCCGCTGCCGCGTGCGCCACTCCCGGGCATGGAAGCTTAGTTGTTTGGCACTATGACCACACCCTAGCGTATTCCATGCTTGTTTTTTGGGCTCGACCGTGAATCCGCGCCAGGAGATCGCTGTTGCACTTTGACCCAACCTGTCAGTGGAGGGTCCAGCTGGCGTCCTTAAAGGATCAAGATCCGTCAAGAGCCCAGGCCCAGCGTCCATCTGCCGCCTTCGACCTTTGTTCGATTTTCCCTTCTTTGCGACCTTCTAGCGTCGCCAAATTATGCGAACACAAGATGGCCGACCACATCTCTCCCGCTAGCTGCGACTCTCGCAGGCCTTCGACCTCTGGTACTATTGAGTTCGAGAAGGAGAAAATTAGAACGCCCGACTTTGGTCAGTGTCCTAAGCCGACTTGTCTGGGCAAACATGCTAACATGCGCCACAGGCTTGAGCCGAGTCGTTACGCCTGCCTCACTTGAGGCCCAGGGTGATGCTTCATACGACCTCGACGCCGAGCTCCTCACCCTCCCTCCTTCGAAGCGCTGGAGGGCCTACCTCAACCAGCAGATCGCCGTCGATACTCTTCTGGAGCTGGAGCTCTACATGTTGAGTTTCGCTACTGGTATCCAGGATGCCATGACCTTCGCTTTCTACGGTGTCTTTTGTTCCAAGCAAACCGGGAACCTCGTCACCATTGCCCTCTCCGCTTTGGACTCCGACGCTGTAGTTCAGACCGAGACTCATATTGCCACTTCTTTCGTCTCCTTCATCACCGGTGCAGCTCTGTTTGGTCACTTCAACAACTTCATTGGAAAGAAGCGTCGCGGCTGGTTAATCTTTGTCAACGCCTTGCAATCCATCCTGGTTATCGCCGCCTGTGCCATTAGAAAGATCTCAGTAGACAAGAATGGCATCGATGGAGAACAATCCGGTCCTGACCCCTTCGCTATCGCAGCCATTGCTCTGCTTGGCTTCGCATCTGGTGGCCAAATTTCGCTCGCTCTGTCAGTCGGAATGGCTGAGGTGAACACTACAATGGTACGTGCTGATGAATATTCACAAGTTGTGCTTTTCTAACTTTGTCGAACAGGTTACTGGCGCTTTGGTTATGCTCTCACACGACAAAAAGATCCATCACAAACACAACCCAGGCCGCAACCGTAAGCTGTTCTTCATCGGCAGTATCCTTGGCGGTTCGTTCCTCGGTGCCATTACGAATCGCTTCGCACACTCGGCTCTTTCGCTGCTCCTCGTTGCCATCTGCAAGACCGTCGTCACCTTCATGTTCCTTTGCAACCGTGGCGTCAATAAGAAGCCTGGATCATCCGAGACCGCCGAGAGCTCTGTGGGCCTGAGTCAGATCCTCTGGGGCGATTGAGTCAACACTTCTGGCCATTCTTTAGGCCAAAACTTAAATACCATGGAGAAGGATTCTCCGCCCTGAAACACGGGTCCATGTGGTACACGGGGAGACCAGTGACCAAGCATCTACCCCTTCTGCTGGCTGGTACCAGCGGAGAGCAAAGCACAAATCGTCATGTGCGTGGAGACTACATTGGTAGTACAGTTGCCTTAGTGGAACTGGTGCACACCGACTTCTAGCTGCTGCTTGTTCCACATCTGCCTACTCACTTCCCTCTAGTGAGAGCCAGAGACCGGAACATTATGCCTCACTCGGGCCTCACGTTATTTTCGTGATGGCCAAAAGAAAGTTTTGGCCGTCAGGCTACTCCCTTCAAATTGCGATGTTCTTTTGAACATCTTACGAGAAAGCTACAGGGTGCTGGTACCTTGACTTCTCTGACAATCGTTTCTGCTTTCATTTCATTCGATCTCTCATCCTTCATCAACTAAAAGCAAGCGACATGTTTCTTCTCTCGATTTTACTCGTAGCTAGCGCAGGCGTTGGAGTGTTTTATGATTTTAGACGTTTAGAGTCTTCAGAAAAAATTGCGCACCAGGCGACGGCGTTGGAAAAGTCTTTTGATTATTATTCACACTCACATATTTCATTATACCCCCATCTTTTTTGTCACGGTCGCCTTCTTCTCCTGCAACTTTTTCACATTCTGCTTGCTTCTCTTCAGATATATTCTCACCAGATATCCCAACTTCACCAACTCTTTGTCACTTCCATCTTCTTTGGAAGTGCTGCTTAGACAAACTACAACATAAAAAAAATATGCAGCTGCTCGCAGCTGGTTGACAAACTTCTGTGCTCAACTACACTGCAAAGTCAAACCAACGTGAACACCATGTTGTCCCTTCCACTTGGGGCTGGCCAAGACATGCTGACCCACCCATCAGGCATGCCCAGCACAGAGAACGGTCTCGAGAACGTGCATACGAGCATATGCCTCGCTTCCGTCACGTAGCCAAGACCATCTCTGCAACAAGAGTAGCCAAGGAAAACGCTTTATCCGGATCTACAAGATACATGTACGCAGTTCTCCGCGGCGAATGTGTCCCAGCCAGGCGGAGTAAGACAACCCGCTCCGGATGAAGTTTTCCATTCAGTTCTTTCCTGCTGTAACCCTCTCATTCGCGTAACCCACGCTCCACTGCCCACTTCGTCTCCGAGCATGGGTCCATTGTGAGACGTGCCAAGTCCAAGAATCACTCCTCGCTTGAAGTCTTGTCCTTTCGGCTCGTTCCTTCCGCCCCATCTGCTGCTCCCGCCCCCGGCACGCATCGCGCCGTTCCGCTCTATCCATCCCAGCCCTCTCCACTTGGTTCCCTGATTCCCTGCTTTTTCCTTAACTCCTTGCGGTGTGTGATGTGCACTTCTGCAGAAATGCCTAGCGCCGCTCGGCATTTCTTACTACCCACATTCCCCACCTAGCTCGCACCTTGTTCAAATCTCGTATCGTAGAAGAGAGAGCGCTCCCAGCTGAGAGCTGCTTCAAACAAACCATGCATCTCCAACTCTAGACTTCTGACCTCGCATATGCAGTCATACCCACCCATATTCCACCCCACCCCACCCACTCATCTCCGTCATATCACATCTTATCTCGGTCCGACAGAGATAGAGAGAGAGGAAGTGACAAAGAGAGACGATGGGAGGGGCGAGAGCGGACTCCCCGCTCTCCCCTCCCCCTCACCATTTCCTCCTCTCGGACGCCCCGAAGGCAACGTTCCCACCCCCCACAGCCAAACCCCACTCCTCTTTCCGCCTTCCTTTCCCTCCTTCCCTCCTCTTTCCACCTCTCCCTCGTTCCGGACTGTGAAACTGCGCTGTTTTTTGCTCGCTTCTCCCGCCCGCATGGTAATTACTGGTGGGGGAGTCGGAAAGCGCGGCCGCCGCGGGCACTTTGACCTGTCCCACCACAACTAAACCGAACCAACCAACAACATTACCGCGATATCCACCAGCCATGCATCGTAGAAGTATCTTTCTCGCTTGCCACACACAGCGCTTACCAGTGTAGCAACCCGCTACTACCTAACCCAGCCCAGCCCCCGTCAGCCAGCCAGCACAGCATTACCTAAACTTCTCGGTAGCTTCGCTTCCGCCGAACTGGATGGAAATGGGGGGGTTTACAAGCGAGCTATGTAGCTGGCAGACAAGCTAGCTGGCTAGCTAGTAGCGGGTGGAACACGGGATGGTGGTGGGGTGCCGCGCTGTTTTTTTTTTGTTTTTTTCCTTTTCTTGTTTTGGTTGGTTCTCTTTGCCTCCGTTGTCGGAGACCTCTTTCTTACTACCTCTATAGTATATCTTATTTCTTTCCATTCTGATTCGCTCGTGGGAAAGTAGACAAGAAAAAAGGGTTGAGAAGTAGTGAAACGGGAACGGAGGTCCGTTCTTCCACCTTACCAAAGGAGGAAGGGAGAGGAGGGAAGTGAGAGTAAGGTTGCATGCAGAAACCAGTAAGCACGCGCTGACAAATTCCGTGAACACCATCACTACGATAAGGCTGCCGTGTCAGAAAACATCATCCCGAGCGGCATTGCAACGTCAGAAAAAAAGTCCCGCAGTCCGAAAAAAATAATTCCCTCAAGTCAATTTTTTGGATTGATTGGTATCTCCTGTGCCCTCCCTCCATCCATCTAAGTGTACCGCTTCCAAGGTCGCCACCACTCCGGGGCGAGAAAAAAGAATAATCGGCCGATCCCTTACAAAATCAGGAAAAGACGCCAAGAGAAGTCGTAGAATATGGAAGAAAGGAGATAAAGAGGCAGAAAAAACATAGCACCCATTTTTTGTTGCTGTACTCAGCAAAGACCCGACGCCGGTACCCCGCCAAAGGGCACACGCATCATGCATGCAACGTGACTTGATGCGAGCCCAGTCCATATGCAAAACAGAATCGAAATAATCAGTGAAGCAGAGTGCCATTGCCTCAGTCGTGGCATCAAGTTTTGGCGTTCCGAACCTCCTTTCGGCCTGAAGCTTTGCGGCCTACAGGTGGAGGATCATGCGTGGTGTTAGGGTATCAAGCAGTGGCCTCCTCGGGCTTGGCCTTCTTCGCGTCGTTGCCGGCAGCGTCATCCTCGGCAGGGCGCTTCTTGCTAGGCTCCTCGCTAGCTTCGACAATCGGGATGCCCCTAAACAAGATGTTAGTTCTATCCAGTTGGGTTTCAAGCAAAAGAGAGGATACTAACCTAGCATCAACCTTCTGCCTGGGGACGGCCTTCTCCTCGTTGTTCTCCTTCGAATCACGATCGCGGTTGCGGTCGCCGCCGCGCCTGTCACCACGGCCTCCACGACCACGGCCGCCACGGCCGCGGCCCTTCTGGAACTTGTCGCGGCCCTCCTTCCAGTTACCATCCGAGCCCTTCCTGTCATCACGGCGATCACCACGGTGGAAGCCGCCACGGCCACGACCACGGCCGCGGTGGCTGTCAGCAGTCGAGTAGTGCGGAGGGCGGGTGGGCTGGGGCTTGATCTTGCCCTCAGCAATGTCCTTGGCCTTCATATCGACGTATTCCTTCTTGCTCATGTAGATCAGCTCCTTACCCTCGAACTTGGGCTTCGGGTCAAGAGCGAGGAAGTTCTTCTGGGTCTCCTCGTCTTCGAACTCGACGAAAACGCTGCCCTTGAACTTCTTCTCGGGCCAGGTGCGGCGGAGACGGACGGACTTGAAGGGGCCGTAGTTCAAGAAGAACTTCTCGATGTTGAACTGGGACATCTCATCCTCCTCGGGGAAGCCCTTGGCGTAGATGCTGCGCGGCTGAGTCTTGTCATCGATGACACGGACGTGGTTGTCGTCGTAGGAGTTGCCGAACTTCTCGTCGAGAGGAACCTTGCGGCGCACCTCCTCACCCTCGGTGAGCTCAAGGACCTCGCTGGTCTTGATAGCCTCGACAACGGCCGAGTAGGGCTGGAAACGGCGCATGCGGCTGAAGTTGTGGATGACCTTGAGGGGAACGGGCTTGTTCTCATAGCCAGCAACCTGGTTCATGAGGTACTTGTCCATGGGCAGGTTAGAGTCAGAGAAGTAGAACTCGACCTGGTTGACAGTTAGGAAGTTTGAGGTGCATAGCAAATCGGCGGTCTACATGCCTGCTTCCTGATCTGCTCAGGATCGCTGGACTCCTCGCCGGCGTAGGTTGACTTCTTCTGGAACTTCTGGTACTTGCGAGGGCCCCTGTGATCCCTCTTGTTGTCCTTAGAGTCCTCGGTAGCTGCGGTTGTGAGTCAGCGCGCGCTACAGTGATTGAGTGTGTGAGCGTACTCTCGTCCTTCTTGGACTCGGCCGCCTCCTTCACATCATTGTTGGACTCGGTGGCGGCCTCAGTGGCGGCTTCAGTAGCAGCCTCAGCGGGGGCCTCAGTGGTAGCTTCAGCGGGAGCCTCAGTGGTAGCCTCAGCGGGCTTCTCGACAGGCGCGCTAGCAGTCTGCTCGGTGGTAGGCTCGGTGACGGCGGGAGCGGCCTCGGCGGGCTGAACTTGGTTGTCGGACATGGTAACAGTATAGACTTCTGGCTTGCGAGCAGAAGGTGGTTGTGTGAGGCTAATATAGAGGAGGGCGCTGTCGAGCAAGGCGCGTTGCCTAGCGGGGCAAGAGCGGTTAGAAGTGAAATTTCGGAAGGATGCGACGAGGCAATGACTGGGCGAGAATGACTCACGGTTGGTCGGGGAATTGGAGACGGTGCAGCGACCCGCGACTGGCGGTTCAACGGCTGGGCAATGGAGTTGGAGACGAAGAGACGGTGGCGGCGGGCGCTGAAGAAAGTTCCTGATAGAGCGCGCGCAAAGACGCAAAGATGGTGGGCAGGCGGGAGCTCGGACCACGCCAAGATTTCGAGGTGCGCCCGCGGCGGGTGAGGCCTCCGATTGGCTGCGGGCCCAGCAGTGCGGCGCGACTCCAGCGAAAGTCGTGAATCTGCCTCGAGCCATCACTCCCATCGCCCATCCCCAACCCAGCCCTCAGCCATGCGCAAGCGTTTCCACTGGCTCAAGAAGCCCGTACGGCCTCCTCTCTGCATCTTTCCCATTGACGTCCGCCCGCTCACTGCTGCCAGAAAATCAGGGCCGACTGGTCCAAGGAAAACCTCTACAACATCGCACGCGCAACCATTCCGAACACCGGCAGCAAGACTTTCTTCCAGCAGAAATGGAACGCCAAGGCCTTGACCCGTGCCTACCACGGTGAACAGATCCGCGAAAAGCAATGGCAACGCATGTTCCGTCGCACCTTGCCCGCAGTCGTGCCCATGGACCACAAGTATCTCGCCCAAAACGACGGCAGCGAACAAGCTCTCGGTCGCGGCTCCGGTGAAGACGAGCCTACCGACTTCTCCTCGCGCCGCACTCCGCAGATGACTCCTTACATGCACATGACCTACTATCCCGTCGAACGCCGCCTGGATACGGCTGTCTGGCGTGCTTTGTTTGCATCGAGCGCTCGCCAGGCCCGCCAATTCGTTGTGCACGGATGGGTGAAGGTCAACGGCAAGAAGGTGCGATCAATCTTGGTCTCAGCTCCACAATGCTCACATTCTGACATGATGCATCCGCAGATGAACTATCCTGGCTACATGCTGAATCCCGGCGACCTGTTCCAAGTTGACCCAGAGCGTGTCATGTGGGCCACCGGCGCCCGCAAAGACGAGAAGCGCCAGATGATCAACGTGGGCAAGAAGCCGACCGAAAAGGCCGAGTCGCAAGATACCGCCAAGGAGGAGGGACCGGAAACGACTGCCGAGACGGACGCGGAAAAGACGGATGCTGAGGCCAAGTCGGAGGAGGCTACGGAGGCTACGGAGGCTACGGAGGCAAAGGAGGCGGAGAAAGAACCTGAAACTAACGAGGAGGAAGTGAAGAACACTCTGAAGTCCTTGATGGAGCGGACCGAGGCCATGATGGCCGACTCGGAAGAGCTGTCGGCGAAGCGCAAGCAAGATCTTCGCGGCTTCCGTCAGGCCCTTCGCAAGATGCTCTCGCGTGCCAGGGGTGTCTCGACCTCTGTCACTGATGACCTGGAAGCTCGTCTGGCTGAAATCTCCAACAAGCTCGTCAAGGCCAAAGCTCCCAAGCAGCAGGTGAAGGAAGCAACCGCCGTCGATGCCTTTACCGAGGAACAGGAGGAGTTGCTCCAACAAGCCCTGGAGAAGATGCGCGAGAACCCCTTCGACCCGAGCAAGCCGTACCTCACCCCCTGGAGACCTCGCAGCTTCATGTCCGCTTTCGCTTTCATCCCCCGTTACCTCGAGGTCAACCAAAACATCTGCGCTGCTGTGTACCTCAGACACCCGGTGGCAAGGCCTGGCATGGCTGAGGTGCCCACTCCTTTCCACTACGAGACCAACCAGCTGGCTTTCAACTGGTACCTGAGGAGACGGTAAACGCATCGAAAGGGCATTGGGTTCTGGTATGAGGCGTCATGTAGAACAAAATCGTTGCATGATTGGGTGGGAGGTTCATATATCATTGTACATTATTTGTGAAACGACATTCAAGGAGTCAAGGTCAGTCGCATTCTTCGCATGCATCTATTCGTGAGAGTACATTGTTACAACTTCACATATGCTTTCAGTGGCGGAGGCAGAATACGGTAAGCCCACCATTCATCTCACATCATTACATTGCTTAGCATAGAGTCTACTTAATCTCGCACTCACGCAAAATCCGCACAAGAATTACCCAAGCACAGTCCCCCCCCCCTTAAACCGTCCTCTTCCCCGCGCAGCTCCCCCACGATGGCTGGCACCAATTCGCCGCGCCACAAAAGTCCTCGCCCGTGCCGCAGAAGTTGCTCCCGCTGCAGCACAGCCCGTCGGCGCACCTCTTGTTCACGATCGGCCCGCACGTCTCGCCCTCGCCCGCAGTCCCAGTCGACCCGGACGGCGCGGTGACGGGCTTGCTCACGCCCTCGACGCCGCACTTGCCGAACCCGGCCTGGCACCCCGCGCCGCAGTACATGGCCGCGTCCTGGATGTCGTTCTTGGGGCCGCAGTGGCCCGCCGCCGAGCAGCACCGGTAGAAATACCCGCCGGGGCCGGCGCCCGGGCACGAGACGCCGCCCTGCGCGTGGCCGCAGACGTCGATGACGGGGATGGAGGCGGCGATGGTGTTGGTGTTGGTGTTGGTGGCGGTGGCGGTGGTGGTGGTGCGGGTGGTGGAGGTCTTGGTTGTGGTGGTGGGCTTGGTGGTTGTGAGGGCGTCGTTGTTGTTGGACTTTTTCTGTTTGGGGGCGATAAAGGGATTGTGGGTCAGCAAATTGGATCTGGAGGCAAGGGCTTGCGAGGGGAGGGTTTACTCACAGCGCAGCTGGAGCCTGGGCCGGAGAAGGCGCTCAGACAGGTGGCTGGGTCGCAGTAGTCGGCGCCGGTATCGCACTGGAGAAAGAGCGAGGAATGTGCGTCAGTCGGGATATCCTTGGTTGGCACTGGTGGTGACGTTCAAGGGTATCGGACGCATGCAACGCTGCATAACTTCTCTTCCTCTCGAAACAACTCACGGCTCAATCTTCGCCGAGAGTCAAGATACTCGTGGTGCATATCTGAGGTTACGTTGCACAGCAGAGCGAAAAGCCAAAAAAAAAAAAAAAGAATAAGCGTTGGAGGTAGCACAACAGCCACAGCGGTGACAGCCGCATGGCTCTCAGGGCTGAGCTCGTAACGAAAAGAGAAACGACAGCTGAGATCGGAACGAGGATGATAGTAACGAATTGAGAATTGGCGAGACTTACCCATCCATATTGGCTACCTGTCAAGTGAACATTGGTCAGAGGAGGCGACAACGTTGAAGTGGAAGCGTACGTACAGCAAGTGTTGGCAGCGCAGATCTGATTGTTGTACTTGGGTCCGCAGTTCTGGCACAAGCCGCTCGCAGCGGCGAGCAGAAGGAGCAGCAAGAGTGAGATGTAGGAGGGCATGGTGATGGTGGGTGTAAAGACAGAGAAACAAGCTCTGGCGAGACTTTTAGCAAGCAAGTGGTTTATGTATTCTTGCGTCTGCGCCGTCCTGATATTTTAAGAGGCTGGTTGGCTTGCTTGCTTGTCTTGTCGACTGGCACATGCATGACTGCATTCAGCAGAGTGTCTTGGCGGCGCAGGGGCAGGGCAGACATGCGGCGGAGTAGAGTGGAGAAGGCGGGAAGAAAAAGCAAGCAGAGGCTGGCTGGTCGGAACATAATGATGTGGCGCTCCTTCGATCGTACTACTCGAAGCGCCGTGCTCGTATCCTTTTCTGGATCAGGCGTTCGCTTGTTCCTGGCGGCTGACGATCCAGATCTACCTCGTCTGGGCGGCTACGAAGCGGAATGGGTCGACGTATGACAGACACTCGGCTCCGTCGATTACTGGGGCTCAATTTTGACCGGACAATCAGAAGAGGTTATGGCAGACATCCTGGTCGATATGGATTTCTATTGTGGATCTATTGCGTCGCGCGGCTGCAGCTGCAATTGCAGGCCAACAGCAGGCAGTGACAGCAGCTGTCGTTTGCTGATCGTATGATCTGACACCCTGGTTGCTGAGCTCTCAAGTTTAGGCATGAGCATTCGAGCGTTCAATCTGAATTTTGATAGCACATTTTTGATTCAGATTTTCAGTCGGATGAGGATGAAGTGAGGTTATGGTGTTGTACCCCACTATTGAAGATGAATCGCTGCCTTCAGTTGCCTCGGCTCGGCTTATGCCGAGTATCGGCCAAACTTCAGCACATCTCATCCGTCAGTCAATACTTGAGCGTAGTTCTTCTCTAGCACCAGAAAAAGAGAGGGAAGAAGAAAGATACTATTATAATCACATTCCGTAACCCGTAACGCGTGTTGAAGAAAGAACATCAGCGAGCATGGCGGATGTCACAGATTGGACCCACCTCTCCCAGATGGACCCGGAGTTTGAACAGGTACGAACACCCTAATATACCCCCACAACCATGATTCAGGAACTCACGAACCGTCTCAGTTACTCCAAACCCTTTCCGAACCACCTTCGCTCTCTGATGTCCTTCCCTATGGCATCTCCACGATGCGCACCCACCTCTCGGCCGCCAAGCAGGAGATGAACGCCGAACTGGAGGGCGACGCGCATCTGGACGAGATCTCCGTCTCCGACACCACGGTACCAGCCCGCGACGGCTATCAGATCCCTGTGCGGATCTACAAGCCCCTCGCCGCCGACTCTTCCGGCCACCCTTTGGTCATCCTTTTCCACGGCGGCGGCTTCTGCCTCGGCGGGATCGAAAACGAGGAGCTGCTGTCACGTAAGCTGGCGGCGCCGCCGCTACGCTGCGTCGTTATCAATGTCGACTACCGACTGGCGCCCGAGCACGTTTTTCCCGCCGCCATCAACGACGCGTGGGATGTCGTTCAGTGGGTGAGTTCATGCTTCTTCTTTTTCCCTCCTCCGCTCTCTCTTCTCTCTTCTCCATTCCGACTCTTTCTCTTTGATGTCTTGCTTCCCTACATCCGCAATATAGAAAGTGTCCGCATACGTAATGCCATAAAGAAAAAAAAAAAATGGGGAATCGAACTCGAAACCCTTGAGAGATGTTGCTACAATATGGCCGGAACCCAGTCTGAACATCCAAGCGGCCGGCACAACCATGTTAAAGTCCTTGTAGCATTCACTCCCCCCACTGCTGCTCACCGAGACATAACAATCACAACCTACCCAACCCAACACCCAGAACTAACCACTCCACCTTTCCAGGCCGCCGCCAACGCCTCCACCCCCGCCCTCGCCCCCGCCAACCCAAATGTCGGCTTCATCGTCGGCGGCGTCTCAGCGGGCGCCAACCTCTCCGCCGTCGTCGGCACTCTGGCGCGGGACGTAGCGCTCTCGCCGCCTTTGACAGGCCTGCTCTTATCCGTCCCACCCGTCTTCAACTCGTACGACCCGCCCGCCGCCTTCGCGTCGTCCTTCCGCTCGTTCGAGCAAAACGCTAACGCGCCCGTGCTGGACCGCGCGGGCATCGACGCCTTCTTCGGCGCCTACGCGCCCGACCGGGAGTCGCCACTGTTCAACCTGTACACGACGGACAGCACTCGTGCGGGCTTGCCGCCCGTCTACTTCCAGGTGTGCGGGCTGGATCCGCTACGTGATGAAGGGCTTGTGCTCGAGCGCGAGCTGCGCACCGAGCACGGCACGCCGACTAAGCTGCAGCTGTACCCAGGCCTGCCGCACAGCTTCTGGAGCTTCTTCCCGCAGCTGCAGGCGAGCAAGCAGTGGCCGCAGGATACCCAGGAAGGAGTCGAGTGGCTCTTGAAGACGACGAAGGAATGAAAGGCCTCGTAGTAAGAGGTGAAAGTGAGAGAAGAGGAGGAAAGAGAAGAATTCCGGGCTTCTCTGTGCAAATTTCTTGATCCTGTTTTCGCAGTCTGCTGTCTCTACCAATAAGTTACCACAATCTGATGATCCTCTTCAAGTCCTGTCTTCCGGGGGGCAAGGCAGCGTCAGCTTTCATTGTTCCTCTTTGATATTCTTTTCTTTCTGGGGCTTGGCGAGCATGGGCTGCAGTGTCTGCTTCATCATGCCGCAGAAACTCTCGAATAGCACCTGGTCCTGCCCCTGAACCCATCTTATGAGGAGCTCGTCGGTCTGAACACTTATTTCGAACCCCAACGCAATCTCATTATCACTTTCATCCTTGAGTTCCACATCTTTCTCCAAAGTCGCTTGCTTTCCTCCCTCTTCCCTTTTCCTCTTCCTCCGCGCGGATCGTGACCAGACGTTCTTCGTTGCTCTACCGTATCCGAGTCGTAGCTCCTCGTTCCACTTCCACTGAAGCGCCAGATTGTGCATCGTCTCGTCGATTGCTTTTGCAAACCGCTCCATCGGTACATCGGAGATGGGGAGCTTGTAGTCTGTCGGCAACGGAAGGATGTGTTTGATGTTCATGTCCCGCCGAGCGATTTCCTGTACCAAGGTCAGCGGTCCAATGATATTGAGCGAGCTGACGGATCCACATACCGCTGTTGGTCGTAGGTCTCGCCAACTCCAGCCGACGGCCCATCTCCTGGTTTTATGTTGCGCACCTAGGCAGCATACGGCCCAATTTCTGCAGCCAAGCTCCCGCAGTTTCTCTACTAGCTTGATGGTGCTTGATAGTTTCCCAAGCATTGACGTGTACCACGCGACCTTCTGTCCAAGCACGCGGCTTTCTTCAACCATTCGTAGCACGAAGCCCAGGTCGCCCCCTTCTGTTACCATCTCCACCTCAGAGCCGGTGCAGACGGAATTCGGGCCTTTGGCCTTACCTTCTCCGGAGATGGAGGCCTTCCACTCGGCAACGGAGGAGAAGAAAGGGGGATTGCAGATGGTGAAGTCGAGCTGGTCGAGTTCAAGTGCCGCCAGCGGAATCAGAGGACCATCGCGCTTCGTCTTCATAACATGACAGCGTGCCGAGAAGCCGTTCGCCTGGACATTTCGAAGCGCGTACGAGAAGTTCAGCAAATCTATGTCGGTGGCATTCATGCGCCATTTTGGCCGGGTCCGTAGCGCGAGAAGAGTGTATATGCAAGATGCTCCACAGCCGCTGAAAGGACGTAAGATTGGACACTTGGTCTTGGAAGCAAAGTTACGTACATATCTAAACCTATTACCTGGCGATCCTTGTGCGGGTTCGGAGGTGGCGAGTCGGCTGTGATATCAAAATCATCAAAATAAGACGGGTTAATTGATTCGACCAAGTCCTGGATCCAGCGGACGTAGAGGTATCTGAGGGCATGGTCAGAGGCTCGGTTCCAAATAGCTATGACGCAATAAAAGATCCAAGCAGGTCGGGTTCTCTGAAGAGCGAGGAGGTTCGAGATGAGTGCAGCACGAAATGGCAAAGGTAGTGCAGCTGCAAGGCGTACAAGATTCATGTGTACGCAGCAGGACAGAGATGGCGGCGCGGAACCCTTGCAGGGATAGCCGCGGGCCGGTCGGGTGCAGTTGCAAGAGGATGAGGAGCAGCACGGGCGATGACAGTGAAGCCAGACTGAAGGGGAAGGAAGAGCGGCACTTACCGGGATGTCTGGACAATGAAACGTGGAGGTCAGTCACCACTCGCGTGGGTCACGTCGGTCACAGTGCGGGGCAGCTTACGGGAGGGCACAGCCTGTCGGGCGGAAGGTCGACAGTGAGGTCGAAGTCTCGTCTCAGCAGCGACGCCGTCAGCTGTCTGCAGGGTCGTCGTCAGCCAGGTACCCGGCGATGCACTGACCACGACGCGACGCGACAACGTACCTGACAGCGCGGGGGTCGTGGAAGTCGACCTTGTCCTTGGTCGAGGAGCGGATCTCAGTCAGATCCGGGTCTTCCTCTCCGTGGAGCATGGTTGCCCGGTAAGGGTTTGCGGCGCCGTGTCAAAGTTTGAAGGAGGATCCGCGAGCTAGGTGGGTGCACAGCGCAAATCCCATTTCGTTAAGAGCGCCTGAGGCAGCTGCCCGTCACCCTCCCCACGCTCAGAGGCAGGAACAAAGTATGCTGGGAACCTTTCACCTCGATGCCAACGCACTTCAAATTTGCTGTAAAGCAGGTGTACCGTGGTCTTGAAGCGAAGGAGACAAGGGTTCGGGGGCCAATGGCACTAGAGTGTGCATCCAAGACACCCCTATATCTTCATGTGAATAATAGCCACTACGCCGTACTTGCCGGCCTTAATGTCGTAGACTGCACAGCATAGCAGAAGGGGCCAAGACTGTCCTTCGGCTACAATTGTGCACACACAGTCAATACTTCAGCACTTTCCAAGTCCACCATACGGCCAATCCTACACAGCACAAACTGCCCCCTAACGCCCCGCCGATAGCCCTTCCGTAGAATTCGCCTTATTCGCCTACGAGTCGTAAAGTAAAGCAAAAAGCCAATCCCGATTGTCATCCAATATCTCCTCACCACCAGCCGAATGCGCCGAAAGAGCCCACCGTGTTGGACTGCTGGCCATATCTGATCTCTTGGAATGACGGAACAGCATTAGGCTTGTAGAATCCCAAGAGCTTTTCCATATCGCCTTCGTCCATCTCCACTAAGTCATCCAAACTCCAGGTTTCGCAAACCTTAGACATCCTTTTCTCTGGTCAGCGAAATTGATCCTGTCACATCAGGACTCGCGAGGCTCACCATTGCATGCGCTTTGGACCTTCTTCTTGGCGCGACGCGATTTTCCTCAGCTTCCGCCGCAGCAGACCAACCTTCTGGATGGCGGCGCCGATATTGGGAGGCAGAGTCGCCGCGATCTGCCTCCGCACAATATTGGCCAGCCTTGGCCCGTTGCCGTTGGTGCTAACCATTATCTGCAGCGGGCCGTCGCGGTGCACGCTCCCAAAGTAGAAATCGCACTCGGGGGGCACGTCGGCAATGTTCGCCGCTATCCTCCTCTCCTTGCATAGCTTGTAGATCTGGGTCGAGGCCTCGGGATCGTCGACGGCTGTAAGGACCATGTCGACGCCGTCGAGGTCCGACGGTTCGAATTTGCGATCGACATAGTCGACCTGCTTCTGGGCGATGCGGTACGCGACTTCGTCGTTCAGGCCGTCGGCGGGCGAGACTACCGTGACCTTTGCGTCGGCATTCAGGACGTTCAGGATGCGGCCGGCAGCGACCTGGGCTTTCCGTCAATGTCAACACTGCAAGGACCGGGGGAAAAAGTGAGCATGTGCCTACCTCGCCGCCGCCCACGACAAGGACGCGCTTGTTGCGCACCTGCCACGCAAGGATGAGCGAGCCGCCGCCCTGGACCTCGGGGAAGCGAGCAGCCATGATCGAGCAATCGTGTAGTGGATAGAGCACGCGAGCGGGTTGTAGCGCGAAGAAAGCAGCTCACACATCCATGATTGATGAGATCAGCACCGGCGCTCACAAGCCACAGCCGTGGCTCCAGTCCCGGGGTCTGCCCAGACCCGCCGAAGTTGCCGGCCGCGGCGTCGGTAGCAGAGCGCGCGCTGACGCGCAATTGCGACGGCACGCAGACCAGTCCAAAGGGCGGGCCGGCGGGACCTGCAGGGGCGCGCGCGACTTGCGTGCCAGGGCGGTGGGCGGGCGAGGGTGGAATGCAGGCATAGAGCGGTGCAGAAGAGCCGCTGCGCGCGCCTCAGTGCTCCGCCGGGCTGCCACTAGTCAGGCCCCACGCCCAGCTGCACCACCACCGCCTCGCGCCCAGCATGCTGACCGCGCCCGTTGCGACTCCCTGCTCAGCACCATCATGACCTCGCGCCCGGGCAGGTCGCTGGGCGGCGGACGCACCTTGGGCAGCGCGAAAGCGCTGTCGCCCGCCGCCGACCCCCGTCCGCACCAACACCACCGCAACTCCAGCTTGCTATCGCCATCCGAAAGCTCCGTCTCCCTCGCCTCGCAGTCGTCCGTCTCGCCCGCCTCCACCATCGACCCCGAAAGCCTGACCGCCCGCGTGAATCTCGAACACTCGGACAATGTCGCCGCCGCCTCGGCCAGCTCGCGCCTGGTGTGCCCCATCTGCAATGAGGAGATGGTCACATTGCTCCAACTCAATCGCCATCTGGACGACCTGCACCAGGACATCGAGGAGGTCGAGCAGGACGAAATCCAGACCTGGTTCCGCACCCAGATGGTCAAGGCGAAGAAGTTCCAGCCGCTCGCCGTCCTGAACCAGAAGCTCAAAGGCCTCGATGTCTTCGAATCCAACGACTCACCCTTTCTACCCGCCCCCGCCCAACCCTCCGCTGCCCATACCCAACAAGAAGCCGCGCGCCCGCTGGATCCAGAGGAACTGGTGACGCGCACCCACTGGCAGCGTCCGTCCTACTCCGACGCCTGCAGCGAGCCAATATGCGGGAACCGCCTAGGTGCCGCCAACGGCAGCGTCAACTGTAGGAAGTGCGGCCGCCTGTTTTGCGAGGAGCACACCATGTACCAAATGAAGCTTTCGCGATCCGCCCAGCACGAGCCGGTGCGAGGCATCTGGTGCCGCGTGTGCGAGACGTGCTACAAGTCCAGGGAAGGCTACAACGACCACAACGGCGCGGAGCGTAATCACACCGCCGCCTTCACCACTATCCGTAGAAAACACGTCGACAAGGCTAATCTGGACATCGGTCGTCTGGAGAAGCGTCTTACCAAGCTCACACAGCTACTTGCAGATCCCCCGCCCCCTGAGCAGCAATCCGGCGCTGGAAGCCTGATTTGGCCGCTATCCAATGCCAAGGCACACCAACGCGCTTTGGAACAGTCAATAATTGCATGGGAAGATGATGCAAGCATCCTCCAGTGTCCCTTCTGCCAGCAGGAGTTCACGAGTTATACGTTCAGGCGTCACCATTGCCGTCTATGCGGCCGTGTTGTTTGCGGTGACCCCAAGACAAGCTGCTCTACGGAGGTGGGGCTGAGCGTTGCAGCGCGTAAGTCTATCAGGAGCGGTCTGAGCAAGGCTGATACTGATCCCCTTTTAGCAGCTAACAGATCCTCAGAGAAACTCACTGGCCAAGTGAGCGTTGACGTGCGCATGTGCCGAGATTGCAAACATACTCTTTTCAGCAAAAGCGACTTTGCTCGAGAGCTTGCGGACAAGCCCCGCGACGCACGGTCATACGAGAACTTAGTGCAATTTCAGCGTGGCATTCGACTACTCCTTCCGAGATTTCAGAAGCTTCTTGCTGCTTTGCAGTATGCCACGCACTGTTCAGGCCTGAGATGGCAGAGCTTCAGCTAATTGAGAAATGCCAGGGATCCCGAAAACCCTCCATCTTCCGCCCAGCTCCAAGATGCCACCAAGGTCCGGAAACGACTGATGGATGCCTTTGCCCAGTATGACACCGCCGCGCGCCGGATCCGTGACCTGCCCACGGAATCCCCGACGCAAGCCCGACTGCAGAAAGCCGTGTACCAGCAAGCGTATAACTTCCTTAGCCTGCATATGCTCCCTCTGAAGGCCTTGCCAAAGATCCTCAAACACGCCTCGCCGAACGGCGCCCCTCAAGCAAAGCCTAACGGCCGCGCCAACGGTGCCCTCGCCGCGATCAAGTACAACGACCACGAAAACAGCAGCGTCGCGAGCAGCAGCAGCGCCATCTCCACCATGGAAGCCGAGGAAAAGGAGCTACGCGAGCGCCTCATCGTGCTGGAGGAGCAGAAGTTCTTCGTCCAGGAGATGATCGCCGACGCCAACCGCCGCCGCAAGTTCGATGAGGTCAGCTCGCTGGCGCAGAACGTCGAGGACTTGAGCAAGGAAATCGACCAGATCAACGGCCAGCTCAACCAGTTGGACTTCGCCGCCATCTACAGCGGCGAAATGTTCCCCCCGCCGCAACGGCAGCAGTCGAACTAATACCAGAGCTTCCATTCCTCGCGCGGCCCTTCTAAGTGAGCCTTTTATGGTTTTTCTTGGAAACATCACTTCCCTTTCGTCGTCCTTTTTTTTGGGAGAACCTTGGCTTGCCCGGCAGCGGTCTGAGCAAAAGGCACGCTTTTATCCGAAATACTACCTCGTAATCCATCCATCCATCCTCCTTGCGCAAATATCGGGCCTTGCGCGCGCGCGTACGATTTTCCGCCCATGCGCGGCCCCCAATTCTAGAGCTTTAACTTATTCCATCGAGTCGATCCTGGATTGATCGAAGGATACCACCCGCGTGTGTGAAACGAGAGCATCAGGGAAGAGGCGTTGGGGGAGCAATCATCATCATCAATCATCAGTCATCAGTTTGGTTTTTCTATTAGGCATAGCAGGAGTTTGGGGTGGGGGGCAAGTGAATTCGTCAGTTTAGGGGCTGTTTTTTGGAAAATGATTTTTCTTGTTCATTCCTCAATGCAGTCCTTTTTTCTTTTATACAGAGGCTGGATGCCAGTCTCTTCTTCATCAATACGGGAATCTTCTCTTGAGACCTTCGTGATTCCTGTGCTCGCAAGACTTTGAAGAGCTTCCGTTAAGCCTGGAGAACTGACGCCGTCAATGTGATTATTGCGATGCAAGAACAGGCAGACCATGGATCAAATCATGCAGCATACAAGTGGTTAAGGCATGTGCCGTCCATGGATCTTTAAAGAAAAGACTCGTTGGTAGTGAAGAAAGGTGGGAATATCGGCGCAAAAGCCACATCTTCACACCAAGAAACACACCGAGATCCGAAGGGACATAGTCACAGTATACCGGAAGCAAAGTAGCCAAAAACCAACCAATATAATTAGCAGTTTGAAGTCGAGTCTGATCTACGACCCTTATCTGACCAAGCCGTCTCCAATACTCAAAAAAAGGAAAAGGGCTAATGATGGCGCCAAGAGCAAGAAGAAAAGAGAATTTCGTAACCATCAATGATCGTAAAGCCCTAGCAAGAATTGCAAGAGTTCTCTCGACTCTTGCCACGTCCGAGAGCCCCGAAAACCAAGCCAGCCTTTTAGACTCAACCGACCTCGGCCAATGCGAACCCACACCAAACCCAGTTCTGAAACTGATGCAGGGCAGCCTAAGGCTTAGGAACCAAAGGCTCAACGTTCCAGATCGACTCCGCATATTCATCGATGCAGCGGTCACTGGAGAAGAAGCCCATGCGGGCGACGCTGGTGATGGCCTTGGTGAGCCACTCTTCCTGGTTGCGGTACGACTCGTCGATGAGGTCGTGGGTCTTGCAGTACGACGAGAAGTCATCTGAGACCAGGTAGTAGTCACCGTGGTCGACAATGCCGTTGATCAGAGCGGAGAACGAGCCAGCGTCACCGAACATTCCACTCTTGATCGCATCAAACACTGTTGCGAGCTCCGGGTCGAGCTTGTATTGGCCGTAAACGTGCGCGTGGCGAAGGTCCTCAACATCCTCTGCCAAGTTACCGAAGAGGAAGATGTTATTCTCACCGACCTCGCGCGTGATCTCGATCTGTTGGGGAGGATCAGTAAGCATAAATTATTGGCATGGTTGGTGAGACAACTTACGTTTGCACCGTCACAAGTGCCGATGATCAGGCCACCATTCAGCACGAATTTCATGTTACTGGTACCACTAGCCTCAGTACCAGCGGTGGAGATGTGCTCGCTGATGTCGGAAGCCGGGCAGATGATCTCCGCCTTGCTGACATTGTAGTCTTCCAAGAAGATAACCTTGAGGAGATCTCCAACGTCAGGATCGGAGTTCACGACCTTTCCAACTTGACAGACCAAGTGGATGACGGTCTTCGCCATCCAGTACCCGGGAGCAGCCTTGCCTCCGAAAATAGAGACACGCGGCTGGAGCTTCTGACGCTGCTCTGGAGACATCTTCTTGATGGCAAGGTAGCGGTGAATGACACCGAAAATGTTCAGCTGCTGACGCTTGTACTCGTGGATACGCTTGACTTGCACATCAAAAAGCGCTTTAGGGTTGACACTGACTCCCTGAGTATCCTTGATGTACTTGGCAAGGCGGACCTTGTTTGCGTACTTGATCTCCTGGAATTCTTTGCGGAAGTCGGCATCGTCAACGAATGCCTCAATCTTGTGCAAGAGTGTGAGATCCTTCAGATACTCGTAGCCGCCAAGCTTTGAGGCAATGAGTTCCGACAGGCGAGGGTTAGCCTGGTGAAGCCAGCGACGGGGTGTGATGCCGTTGGTAACATTGGTGAACTTGTCTGGGCCATAGATTTGCACGAAATCCTTGAAAATGGTTGTCTTGATCAGATCCGAGTGCAGCTCGGCGACACCGTTCACCTTGTGAGAGCCAATGACGGCGAGATATGCCATGCGGATCATCTTAGGCTGCGACTCCTCAATGATGGACACGCGTCCGAGCATGTCGCGCTCCTTCGGGAAGGTGCGCTCAACGAACTGCAAGAACTGCAGGTTGATGTCGTAGATGATCTGCAGGTGACGAGGCAGCAGGTGCTGGAAAAGCGGAACGGACCACTTCTCGAGAGCTTCGGGCAGGACGGTGTGGTTGGTATATCCAAAGGTCTTGCTCACGATGTTCCAGGCATCATCCCAGTCAAGACCTTCCACATCAACAAGAATTCTCTGCAGCTCAGGAATCGCCATGGTCGGGTGCGTGTCATTGAGCTGAATAGCGACCTGGGAGGGGAAGTCCTTCCAAGCCCTCTTGGTCTTCTTGAAGCGGCGGACAATGTCGTATAGAGATGCAGCACACCAGAAGTACTGCTGCTTCAGTCGAAGCTCCTTACCACGGTCCAGGCTGCCAGAGCTATTAGCAAACATACGAGTCTGAGATTGGAGCGCACGTACTTGTCGTTGGGATACAGGACGGCCGAGATGGTCTCAGCGCGCTGCTGGTCGGCAACCGAGCTTTCATACTCTCCCGAGTTGAATTTCTGGAAGTCGAATTCACCCGAAGCTGCCTTGCTACCCCACAGACGAAGGTTGTTGGTGGTCGATGTGCTGTAGCCGGGAACTATTCCTCACGTAAGCAGTCTGGTTGCATATTCACTGGCAGTGTACCTACTCGGGACGTCATAGGCCACAGCCTGCACAATTTCCCCGCCCTCCCAGACCGACTTCTGCTTACCGCTTTCGTCGCTGCTCCGCTGGTTAGCTGTCATCAGAGAAGTCCGTGCATTGGTGACCTTACGTGTATTTGCGGACATGGCCGTAGAACTGGATGTCGACCGTAACATCGTGCCTGCAGAACTCCCACGGGTTGAAGTCCAGCCAGTAATCGGGAACCTCGACCTGGAAGCCGTCGACGATCTCCTGCTTGAAGATACCGTAACGGTAGCGCAGACCATAACCCCAGGCGGGATAGTTCAGGGAGGCCATGCTGTCGAGGAAGCAAGCAGCCAGGCGACCGAGACCGCCATTTCCAAGAGCAGCGTCATGCTCCTGGCCGATCACGTCCTCGATACGGAAGCCAAGATCCTCAAGGCCCTCTGTGGTGGTGTGTGGTCAGCTAGGGCGAAATGCGGAAATGGCGATCTGCTCACGCTTTGCCACATCCTTCTTGCCGACGTTGAGCATGGCATTGTCAAGTGCCCTGCCCATGAGAAATTCCAGGGAGAGATCTGCCTGCACATCAGCATCTACGCCACCAGATCTCCAGGTATGCCGCACAGTAAACTCGCTTCTGATCAGCCCAGGTCTGCTCCTGCTGCGTCTTGTTCCAGTCGAGGATCAGGCGATCCCGGAAGGCCAGGGATGTGCCCGCATAGGTGGCACTGCACTGCATGAGCTCTTATCCGTGTGTCCCATGCATGGTTGAGGCCTTACAAGTCATCGCAGTTGTACAGCGAGCGGGCGAGGGTCGTCTCGATGTGGCGGATGGTCTCTCTCTGCACGGTGTCAGCGGCAGAAGCGTACGGTAAGCAGCTGGATCAGCAAACCTCGAATTCTTCGGTCGTTTCAAAGGCCTTGGGCGTCTGCAGTGATGTTCATCAGCACCCGCGTCCCGCAAGCTCCGGATGGTGGGGGGTGCGGGGCTCACGTTCTTGGTCCATCTGCAGCGTGATCGTCAGCCCTATCCGCGCACCAGAGGGTCAATTGGGACCTTACGCCTGCCTTGCCGGCTCAGGAATGGCGGCCTCGACCGCTTTGATCTCTTCTGGGCCGAAACCAGTGGCGGTTCTCTTGTGCTTTGGCCTGCTGAAGCCAGGGCCAATGGGGCCCTGTAGATCAGAAAGTGGGGCACTCATCGAGGGCCGGCGCTCGCGGGTCGACATGGCGGCAGTTCAATTGGCTTTGGAAGGGGGAAATTGAGAGTGAGAACAAGCAGAGAAGCAGCGGTGGCGGCAGCAGCGGGGCTTATGTAGGTGTGTAGACGTACAACGCGCGGTGGGACGCGACCAAGCTGCCAACACGCTCTGGGCTGATGCGCGGTGGACTGATGGGAAGCAGCGACCGGGGTGAGCTCCAGAGCGCGGGCCAGCACCGGGGTTAGCTGAGCGGGGAAGTGCCTTCGTCCCGGCCGCCGCACTCAACGATGCCAACGCCATTAACGCCTATCTCAAGCCACTTCCCGTGCATGAGGCTCGCGCGCATCGCTGCATCTTCCGCCGTTCCTCATCCTGTTGTCCCCAGTGCCGACCGTCCCTGTGGGATGTCATGACATGCCGACCTCGCCGCATCGTACTACCTTACCATTTATGTACTTGCTAAGCGCCGATGGGATCGATGATCGGTGGAGCTGCAAGCTGTGCACGTGTTTTTGCTGCTGGCAATCTCTGCGAAACTTACTTTTTGCTTCTCCGCATGCTTGATTAGCGCATGCACCCCAGAGACATGACGGATCAACGGCGCTGCGGTCGCTCTGTAGCATCGCAATTGCTTGAATCCGTACTCGTGCCGTACCCTGCCTTGGGCTTGGAATAAGGGCTGGGATGCGTTCGTATCCCTGATAGGCGATGCTATCAACACGAGCAACCTGTTTTTCGCCTGATTCAAGCCACGGCGGGCCGGGAGTGGAGAAAGAAACGAGGCATGCGCACACACAGCAGGAAAAGTGTACAAAGGATTAGAGTTATAGAATTAGAGACACTTCGATTAGGCTGCTGTCATATGGTCGTGCTCTCCTCCATGAGCCAATCCGTAATCGCGGTTCCATTCATTACCGACCTTTCTGGGTTGAGATGGCCGTCCAGACATTAGCTGTAAGTTTCTTTTCTCCTCTGTTCCAATTCTGCAATGACATGATCAAATGCTGCGCGCGAAAGCGCACAGCTACAAAGGGGTATCTCTGAGCAGTAACCAGTCCATAAACGCCCGCTTCCAGATAATAGGGATAAGAAAATGAGGCAAGGGATGCTTTTTAATCCCAAGCATGATCGAGAGCCATGACGCTCGGGCTCGGTTCCGGTGTCGCAACGCCCTTGAACCACGTCGCCGAGCCATGCAGCGAGAGCGGCGCTGGCCGGTTCTTTTCCCCGGCCGCCGCATACGGCTCGTCAGCAACGGCCTTAATGGCGGGAGTAGCGGCGGCGGCGGCGGCCTTTTGGCGGTTGCGGAGGCTCTCTCGGTGCATATCCTCGATGGCGTCGCGGATGAACTCGAGAGTGAACGAGTGCAGGTCATAGTCCAGGTCAATAAGCATGCAGCGCTGGGTGGTGGACAGCTGCCGAGCGGAGTAGACTCCGCACGAGATGCGCTTCGCCCAGTGCTGCAGCGACACTTGGTGGTCGTCAAGGTAGGAGGTCGCGAGGGCCAGAGCAGCCAGCACCAGCAGCTCGGGGTCGGCGCAGCTCTTGATGGGAGAGCTCAGCACGGGAGCAGCGGACATGAGAGTGGGCGAGGCAGGAGGAGAAACGGGGGCTTTTGCGGCCTCGAGGAGCGGTGAGGCGGCGGGAGTAGACTCGTTGAGGGTTAGGGCGTGCCGCCACCTTTTGGCGAAGCGCATGCTCAGAGCATCGAGGATGCACGCCGTCAGGCCGAGGATCTCGAAGGGCAGACTGGAGCGTTCCAGGTAGTCCTGGATGGTGCTGACGGACGGACGGCGGCTGCAGGCGTTTGAGGGAACCATCTTGGCGAGGTGTGACGCGGGTCCTGAAATTCGCGTCAGTAGGTGCTCCAATTGCGCCAGGCCAGCCGCAGCAAACTCACCCCGCAGATCGCCCTCGTCCGCCAAACGGCCAGGCAGGCTCCTGGGCGACTCGGCCCAGGACGCGCCGGCCTGAGCAGGCGGAGGGGTGGGCAGATTGGACAGCGGCACGTAGTTTGCCAGATAGGCATCGAAATCGACCGAATCAACAGAGCCGCGGCGGCTGCCGACGGACAGAGGTGGGCTCTCCATTATTATTGCTGCTTGAGGTCTTCTTGGGGGCAATTGCGTGGGACGACGGCAGCGACGCTCTCCGGCTCTGGGACAATGCTCGACATGGGCGTGGTCGGCGGCTGGGCGGCCGCGGGAGTTATATAGAAGGTCAGCGCGCTGAGCTCGCGCACCCCTAGCAGGACCGCCGAACCCCGTTTGCACGGGACCCTCCTGTGGCTCTTGCGACCTCCTGCCTAGCCGTTCGCGGAGCTTGGGCTGACGTGACACCCATGATCCGAGGCCAGGTTCATCGCGACAGCTCGGGCGCGCCAAGCGGCCAAGGACGGCCTGCGAAACAGACATGGGTACGCTGCTCCACTTGCGCCTGCTTGCAGGACCGCCAGGCACGCGAGCCACACGAGCGAAAAAGGCGCTGCACTCTCGTCATTCGCGCCAGCGCCAGCGCGTACCAGCGCGCCGTGAGCCGCTCGCTCAACCCCCAAGCAACGCCGCCCGCTCCGCCGCCCGATCGCTGCCCGCCGGCGCCTGACTCGATCGCCCTTCAGCCTCTCCTCCTCCTGCGGCGTGCATCATGCACGGCACCCGCAGCCGTGTAGGGTGATGTCGACGCTGACCCCGCCGGATGGGGATCATCTTTGCAGCCGCAGGCCCGACGACACGAGCTGCGTGCATCGTGGGTGCTTCTGGCCATGTGCGATGCCGTTTTCTTCTCTCAGCTCACCATCGCTCGCGCCGACGCAGCGGCCTGTTTCATCGCCGACAAGCCCTAGTGACGGTCGCGCACACCGACCGGGTGGCACTGCATGAAGACCACGAGCTCTCAATACCACCAAGTCCACAAGTCCACAGTTGTCAGATGCCAATTTCCACCGCGACCCGCACCGTCAGCAGCCCGTGGGCTCAGCAGAGGTCGGCGGCAGCTTTCACCGCTCCGTGCTTGCTTGTCATGGGCTAGCCCATGTCCTCGCCAAATAGATTGACATCAAGCTTGCCTGAGGCAACCCCTCACTATGGGCTCAGCCTCCTCCCGGACCGGGCCTGCTCCATAGGCTGGGGCACGGGCGCGAGTGGAGAAGCGGCTTGTGCCTGCTTGGCTCCTGAGGATTCTCATCCGGTTGTGATGCTTGCTGCTCTGCTCTCGGCTCCGGCACGGCCAAGGTCCGCTGCTGCCGGCGCGCAGAGCGCCTCATGCCGGCCGCGCCGGTGCACAAATTAACTACTACTCTGTAGCAGAATTGGGAAGAAGCTCATACAGACGCGCACACCACATACGCGTTTGGCGTGGCCGATGGCAAAGATCCGCGATCTCTGTACCGCCCTCGTCCCGAGCTCCGTCCTGCCGTCGAAGCAGTCTAGAAGCTGCAGGCCGCCTGTGCAACTCGCTCGACCGCCTGCCTATCATCCCCTAGAGGAGCGGCAGGCTATCTCGTCTCATCTTCGGGTGTCACCAAGTAGTCCCTGACCGCAGACCTCACCCGTAGGTGCAGGCCGGCCTACGGCCCTGGTGCTCCCGCCGCGCCCCTTACAATATCAGTTCAGCCTTTTCTATGAACTGACCTACTCCAAAACGTATCGATAGGCGGCAATCGATATTGTCACTGGCCACTCCCATCATTCCACTATTCTTGGATGCTTCGCTAGCTCTGAATCCGTCTGTCGCTCCGAAGCAGCGGCCACATCTTTCTGCGCATCCCCATCCTCATCCCCACCCCTTTTGGCCCAGCCAGGCCACCTCTCGGCTCCAGATGGCGCATCTTTAATATCATCGCGGTGAGTACCGTCTATCCCGCTCCCACCCGCATCTGACCGGCGTATGTATGTCTCGCCTGCCCTGCATAAACACCTCAGGCCTGCACAAAAGCAGGCTAGCCTAGGCGACCAATAACCGCACCTCGCGCAACCATAATGAAAGTCAGACAATTCCCACGGGTATAAGACACGCAGCCGTTTTCTCCCGTCGCCGCGGCCGACTGCCGACTCGCGGCGCACTGTTGCGATGACGAGCGAGAAACGCCGAGCAGAGCCATCGGCCTTGCACTGCCACAGCAACGCGGAACCACATCTCGTTTTCTTTCCGCCTTCTCTGCGCTGAGCAGCGCACTTGGACCCTGTTCATCCTCGTTCTTCTTGCCTATCATCGTAACGACCGGCACGACACCGCCGCAAGCACGAGGACAGATCGACAATCGGTAGGGCTTAGGGAGTGAAAAAAGCGGGAACCCCGACTCATCAATTATTATCATGAACGTCGCTGTATCGGAGAAACCTGCCTTCCTCTTTTCCGTATCGCACGAACACGGGAGGAGACGAGAATACGAGATCTGCCCCGGCTCAGCCAAGCGGTAAGGCTGAACGCTCTGAAACGATCCCTATCCAACCAACCACGCGCCAGCGTTGAACCGGAGACTGTGAAGTACGCTAGAAAAAAAAGCCAAGATACGAGAATACGATTGTCTCGCACGCAAGGGAATGTGAATGGTGATTGTCCCCTTGCAGGAAAGGTGGTCTGATGTTACGTCCGCCCGCCCATTTCCCGCCCCCCAGCCCCAATCCCGCAAGAGAATGAAAAAAATTGCGGCAGTTTCCCCACGGATGTGAGAGGCTGAGACGCGGTGAAACCTGCCAACAATACGGTTAAGGCTGTGCGAATAAAAAAAAAAAGCACAAGCGAAGGAAGCGGGGGGGCGGCTGACAATAAGGCCGGCCGGCACTACTACCTCAAACTGATTGAACGAAACGTCTCATCGTGAATAGGCATCTGCGGGGCCGGTGTTTCCGCGGGAAACTGTTTTGAGATTTGGATTCACTCAGATGTGCTGTTTGGGAGGCTGCCAATCCTTTCTCCATCCTTCTGTGGGGAGAGATGGCGCAGATGATACCCACCGGCCGACGCAAGCAGGGTGACCCCAAGAACAACAACACCCGCGCCAACGACGACCGAGCCCGAAAGGGAGCCCAACGTGCCGACCGACCTACTGTTTCCGTGTTACCGCCGCGGCTCCGCTCCTGCTAATAGTGGTGCCTGGAGCCGAGCGAAAGGCGATCTTTCTTGATTGTTTTTTTTTTTTTTGCATTTCCTCGTGATGTCATCTTGTCATCTCATCCATGGAGTTGGAGAAAGCTAAAAAATCAAGTAGCTACGGTTCGGTACCGAACCAAAAGAAGCAGGACAAACAAGCGTGACAAGCTCACCCCTTCCCCGCGCGGTGTGACCAAAGCACGTTGGAAGAAAGGGATGGTGGGGATCGACCCGGAATGCAAAAGGACGTCACGACGCGTTCCAAGACGGAGTACCTGGAACGGCAAACAGCAATTCTATCTTGTTCTCGCACCACCAAAGATGTCATTGGGCTTAACCGAACCAGGGAATCGCTAGGATCGAATGCCTGGGATACCTAGGAAAGAATAGTATGTATACACAAGTCATATCAACGAAACCCGATGGCGGTTGGGTGTTGCCCGGGCGAATGATGACGTGACCATGTATGTATGTACAGCCTCCTCTCATTTGCCCAAACCAGCCATCTGATCAAGATACGCTTTCATTGCGATTGGGCTGGCGCTAGCGGGTTTCCCGAGCGTCGACCAGGAGCCGTTGTTGGCACGTCGGCCTTCTCAGCCACACACACACACACACACACACACACACACACACACACACAAAACAATCACAAGCCACCCGGGGCCGGGGTATCCCGATTTACGCCTTGCGGCAAAACAGCCCACAATCTCTTGCGATCTTCGTCGCCTTTTAATTGCATCGCTCGCCTTACCTTTTTGACCCTCTCCAGCCACTCGTACCAGCCTCATGATCGGAGCTAAGCGAAATAGGTATTTGACAATTGCTGCATCTTACGACCTACTGAACCATTGCTTACTTCATGGCTGGGACCATGCCCACCTCCACCGCGCCAACCTTTCAGGCTATGGCCATGGTTTGTAATATCGTTGGGCTGGGGGTTCATGTGAAATTGTAAGGGTAGGCTAGCCAATATGACTGTGATAATCACCGATATCGCACACTGGCGATCATACCTGCAATACGGACTATACGGAGACTTAAGCTCTAGAACTTGATGAATAGAAGGAAAAAGAAAGGGACCGTATAGATAACAGCTAGAAGTTACTAATTACCTTTCTCCAGCCCCTAAATTTAGGGCCTTTCGTTTTTCGCGCTAGTATGTTTGAAATGGCACTCTATTTTTACGAAGTGTCGGCATTTAGTTGTCCTCAGGTAGAGTTTTCAATCAAAAGTTTCACGAAAGGCTGTGTAATCTAACTACAAATCAAGCCATGACCCAGACACTGCCTGGCTGGTGACGAAGAAGGTACGCGTAAGCGCGCTTTCACGTGACAGTGGACGTGAAATCACCGACTCGCACGGCAACTTTACTCTCTCGGATGCTATAGAATCCGTATTCTGGTATCTGCTATTCTTGAGAAGATACTCTGCCAGATCCGTGAGCGGGTGCCCCAGTTATGACTTGTACCAGCTGAAATGGGCCAGTCATTTCCACGTCGAGAAACATCTGTCGTATATTCAGGAGGCCAGAACATCCTTTATAAAATTCCGTTTTCCCAAGAGTTACAAAAAAAAAATGATCGAACCCCGTCTTCACTGACAAGCTGTCCCCCCTGAGCCTTCCCACGTCCGTCACCAGCGTCCAGATCGATTTCTCCGAAGAGACGGGCAGAACGCGATGATGAAGGTCAAGACCATCAACCCCAGCGGCCTCAAGGACGTAGACGGGAAGCCGATGATGTTCCAGACGCACGGCGCGTATGTAGATCGATCGGTTAAGACGGCCGATGGCTGGCGTATTATGAGCCGCGCATGTGGCAGGAGTTTTGGATCGTTGGGCCTTTGGAGAAGATCAGTGGCATACCTGGAATGCTGAAGGCCGCCGGGAGGCAGACCGATGCTTGACTCCAACCCTGCAGCTTTAGCCTTTCTCCTTGAGTATAAAGAAGAAAAGAGTCAAGTCACAAACCTCCTACTCTCGAGGGGATATCTCGCCGTGAAACTTGATGTATCACAAAAGAGGGAGGCCATGTACGTATAATGCCATAATAATTTGACTAGCCATCACAAGAACACCGAAATATGGACGCTCCCAGAGTGAGCACGACACCACCACGATGACAAAGACGCCTTTGGGAGATGAGAGTTGTGGTGGTGGAAGCCAACTGACACTCACTCCAAGGAGGAAAAGATGGGAAGACAATCGAAAGGAGCACCTCGCGCTTCATCATCAAAGTTACATGAAAGATCGCTGAAGCTATACCAAGAGACAAAAAAAACGAGAAAAAAAAAGAAGCACAGAAAGAGTCAGATGGATGAATAATGAAGTTTCTTTTGTTCCGCCGCGTTATCGTTCGTTTGCCGGTGTCTAACCACCTTGCGCCATCGCGTAAATTTTTGGTGTCTGGCCGATCTAAACCTTTCCAGGCTACCTCATAAATCCTACATCATTGATACTTTCTGTCCATGCGCCACGTATGAAGAACGGCCCGAGGGTGTATCCTCAAGCTCCCAAGACCCCCCTCTACCGCTCGTTCCGTTGAGCGCGCGCTGGTTGCACCATCCGCCTTTCTCACCATGTGTATTTGTAGCAATAAGCATAGGATGTGTGATCAGGCTGTGTATCACCCCCCCTTGTTTCCAAGCAACCGCAGAACTTGCCAGGTGGGATGCTTCGGAAAGCGCTTACTGGGCCTTCTTGGGGCCGGCAGCACCACCGGCGTACTTGTTCAGGTCGGTCGCGTCAAAAGCCTGCTTGGCGAAGCCCTTGGCCGTCTCCCAAGCCTGGCGGGCAGGCGGAGGGGTGCTCTGCTGCTGGACGAGGGCGTCGGCGCGGGCGGTGAGCTGCTGGATGGCCGACTGGACGAAGGTGCTCTGCGAGACGCGAGCGCGGAAGAAAGCGGTGTAGAAAATCAGCAGGGCCCAGGAGCCACGCTGGAAGAGGAGAGCCGAGCCAAGAACGCGGAACCACAGCGCAATCTCGAGGACAGCGACCAGAGTCATGCTGGTATCGTAGTACTCCTTGACAAAGCGGCCGATGGTGTTGGACAGGGCGGACTGGTTGGGCTTAGCGCCCTCAGCGGCCGGAGGCTGCGGCTGAAGAACAGGCAGCAGGTTGGTGCGGGTGTACGTGAGCACGTGGAACACGGAGTAAACGGCGAAAGGAAGAAGGGCAAGCGGGATCTGGAGCACGTTGTACAGCCAGAGGAGAGCCATGACTGTGGGGTAAAACTAGTTAGGATCAAAGATAGCCATTGCCAACGGGGTCGGGGCCTGGACGCACTCAGGTACTGAACGTTCTCATCGGCGATCATGCTGAGCGCACCGCCCTGCTTGCCGGCCCTGACGCGCGCGCGGTATGCCTTGTAAACCACGATACCGTACGTAACCGCGGCAGCGACGAAAGCCAGGCGGTACGAGAAACGGGCCATGCGCGAGTAGTAGTTAAACGTGAGCCACGACAGGCTGTAGCGCAGAGTGCAGAACAGCAGCGTCAAGTGGCCGCCGAACCAGGCAAACTGCAGCGTCTGCGCCAGCTGCAGAAGCCTCTGCTGGAGAGGCATGGACGCGGGGGGCGGGGGAGCCATGGCTGCGTCGAGAGAGGTAGTCGCGTGAGATAGCTGAAGCGGGTCTGCAACGGGTCAGTTCGTGCGGAGGAGCGGTGGGAACGGGTGGCGTGGTGTGTGTAGAGTGACGGACGGCAGTGGGAGGGGAAGCGCGATAGTGAACTTCGGCTCGCGGCCGCCGCCTGGCACATGCGCACAGAGAACACCTGGCGGAAAAGGTGGCTGGGCCGGCGCAGCGCAGAGGCAGCAGCCGCGTAGCGCCGGCGGAGCTCTCACGAGGGCGCAGGCAAGCATTGTGACTTACAGCAAGGGTCTCGCGGTCTTGGGAGGGGATCGCAACGGGGACCTGGAGCGTGGAGGTCGCGGTGAGGTTTTATGGTGATCTCTGACGTGAACGAGCAGAGCCCAGGCCGAGATCAGGGCAGCGCGCTGCCGGTGACGAAAGTGCCGCGCCCTAGCTTGAGCTCAGCTCGCTCCTTCCAGCTGGGTGTCACGTGCAGCGCGGGCCAAAGATAGCACGGCGCCACCATCGCAAAGGCCGCGGCTCAGACGCACATTGCTCGCTCTCGCGGCTCGTCCCGCCGTGCGTTCTAGCTTCAATCCTGCATTGCTACTAATATGGGCTACTTCTGACAAGGAGATTAAATTGAATACTGGACATGTCGGTGTAGTAGAATACATGGGAAGAAGCAATCTGTAGCCCCTGCCACCTACTGCCCTCCACAATGCGATCTACTTATGTGAATAGCTGTCGACGTCAAGGAGATTGCAATGCTGGAGGTATCAATCAAGCAGACGCAAAAGGAAAAAAAGAGCAAAGAGGAAAAGGGGACCGCAAGCGTAAGAACAGAAAATAATTGAGCCAGTCCAATGAAACCCCCCGACGCGCTCGAATCCCCAACTCGCATCGCCAGTCGTTGAATTAAGTGGTCCCTACGGTTACCCCAAAGTGTCGGAAGACGGAAAACGGGTTTAATGAGCGTTCGTAGAATATGATAGTGAGACAAAGAGAGGGCTTTTGGTCCAGTGGTTGGTGAGTGTGAGACAATCCGCCTCGAAGCCAGGGGTGAGCGGGATCGCCCTATGCGCGCATGCTGCTGGGCTTAGCGCAGAGAGAAACCCTTTCTCTTGCCCTTCTCCTCGAGCGGCCTGCCACTCTCGATCCGCGCCTTCTTCTCCTCGAGGTCTTGCCGCTGCTTCTCGAGCTGCTCCTTCATCTCCCGGTGCCGGGCGTACAGCTCCTCCTCGCTCTGCCGCAGCTTGCTCTCCTTCTCTGCGACCTTCTGCTGGAACACCATCTTCATTTCCTGCTCCATCTTCTGGAGCTTCTGCTCGTGCAGCGTGCGCTCCTCCTCCTGCTTGACGGCAGGGTTGACCTCCTTGAAGACGCTCGGGTCCTGCGACACACCCATCGAGATAAGCTTGTCCGAGCGGTAGTTCTCGTACAGCGTGTTGTTGGTGTGCTCCTTGAGCTCCTCCATGTGGGTGCGGATGAGCATCTGGCGGAGCTTGACGAAATCGCAGTGCTCCTCGTTGTCCACCTCGATGACGCCCCAAGGGTAGCGGCGACCGCGGACCGTCCGGCCATCCGAAGTGGTGACGTCAGTGTTGGCGCCAACCACGGCGAAAGGAACCTTGGACATGATCTCCTGGTTCTCGGCGATCGTTTCCTCGTCATCCATTTCGTAGCGGGGACCCTCGAAAATCTGGATACCGTGGTGGGAGATATCGGCGAGAATCTGTGGTGCACTGTCAGAAAAGCGTAACTGTGGAAATCTCACGTGGATCCTACCCTCTGCTTAAAAGCGTTGATCTCATCGTCGGTCAGAGTGTCAGACTTGGCGATAACGGGAATCAAGTTGACCTTGGTGTGGAGCCTGCGCATAACCTCGACATCCAGGGGCTTGAGCGAGTGGCCGGTGGGCTGGATGAAATAGACGCAAGCGTGGATGCGGTTGTCAACGATGTTCATGCGGTTGACCTTGTTCTCCGCGTCGAGATAAGCATCGAAACGCTGCTCAATGTTCTCGACGATCGGGCGCCAGGAGTCATCGTTGTTGACAAAGTCACCGAAACCGGGAGTGTCAACGACAGTCAAGCGGAGCCTGACGCCGTTCTCCTCAATGTCGGCGCTGATCGACTGGATGGCAACCGTCTTGGGAATGATGTCGAGCGACGGGGGCTTGCGCTCCTTGGGCGGGTAGAGAGAAGTGTTAAAGAGCGTGTTGACAAGAGTCGACTTTCCGAGTCCGGACTCGCCTGCACGTTCCGGTGTCAGTTTTGGTCTGCCAACGTCAAATGTTAGGGTCCTACGCACCGACGACCATGACGTTGAAGTTGAAGCCCTTGCGGACACTCTTGCGGTGCCACTGGTTGGGCAGGTTGGCGAAACCGACGTAGCCCGTCAGCTTCCTTCTCACGATGTTGCGCATGTCGGTAGCGGCCTGAGCGGCGGCCTTGGGGTCCTTCGAGGAGACAGTCTGGGGAGAGCTGCCTTCCTTGCCGGCCATCATGTTACTCGACTTGACGTCGCTGCCGCCGGGTGACGAGGGCTTGCCGTTGGGCGTGGGAGAAGAAGCCGAAGGGACGGGCGAGGCGCGCGTGGGAGCGGCCGGGATAGGAGCACCGTTGGTTGCTGTAGAAAGGTTCGCGTTAGCTTGCGTGTCCCACGAGTTCTGGCCAATGTCATCCGATGGGCATCAACGCGGCGGCCAGGTGGCAGTTAGCGCCAATTGTGCGCAGACAAGGACAGCGATCCACCGTGGCCGCATCGCTGCGCTGGGGCGGGGGCATTGTCGCGAAAGCTGCGCGTCAACAGCGCCACCCAGCGAGAATGGATACGGGGTAGGGGTCGGAGAGAGCTCACCCATGGCGAAGTGGAGGTAAACGTCGACGGTGGACTTCAGAAACGAGAGACTACTGTTGAGGAGGCCCCAGCATCAGTACAGGAAGCTGCGACGGCGCGCGAAGGCGGCGGAGGATTGGACAGAGGCCAGCGGATGGCGCTGGAGCGGAGACAGCCTCGGGTGGCAGACGGAGCAGGGCGCGCAACATACCAGTCAGTCTAGCTATGCTAAAGCTAGGGGAGAAACAGTGCCAGAGGACGGCGGGACGGAGGCAGGGTGTTGTCAACAATCGCCGACCGCTGCTGCTTGTTGGGTGCTGGCTGAGCGGGCTGGGGGCAGGTGTAGTACTGAAAGTCTGATCGTGGAAAGGGGTCCTTGGGGCAGGGATTAACTTGATTGGTCTTGGCGCCGCTGGGGTCAAATAACGGGGGACGAGCGTTGTGCAGAGCGTCCGCGCACAGAGTCGAGCTTGCAACGACAGCAGAGGTGACGAGAGCCGCACGCTGCGATTGAGGGTGTGCAGGTTGGGGATGCGCGGTCGCAGCGGAGTCTCGGTCGTGGCCTGCCTGCCGGCACCCGCGGTCGCACCTCCCTTGCCCGCCTGCGCAGCCCGTCAGCGTGTCCGCAGGGGAAATTGCCTATCGCGTCGTCGTCGTGCCACGACAACTTGCCTCGCGCGAACCAATCACGCGCGCATCTTGCGAACCGCCCGTTCGTTGCTGCCCGCCCACGTATCACGACCGCATCAATTCTCCGGCTTCGTAGCCTGAGCCTCACTACCCGCCCGCCTTGCGACGTCCGCGAAACAAGCATTGCCAATGTGAGCGCCCGGGCAGGGATTGCGAAATTATATGTACATGTATTATCCGCGATAATGTAGTTCGGTGAACATCCGTACGCCATAGCCACAAGAGGGTATACCCAGAACAACCCAGCTGCAGAACAAACCCCACTTCGCCTCCTCACGCCAGGCTCGACAGCGTCGCTGCCAGCTGCGACTTGTCATATTTGACGTACTTGCCCTTACCCTTGTCGATCTCGTGGTACCGGTCCCAAAAGCGCCCGTACAGCGGCTCGATCATCGTCTGCACCTCGCGCGCCAGGTGCGCCTTGACCTCCTTCTCCATCGCGTAGCTCTTGTGCTTGGCGATCAGCTCGTCAAACGACGTGTTGAAGCTCTTCCACTTCTCCTTGACGTTGTCCTTGTCCTTGGAGCTGAGGTTCTTGACCACCGCCGCCGAGTCGACGGATCCTGCGCCACCCGAGTGGGGCCGACCCCCGCGGTTTGTATACTGGACGTCAAGAAGACAGCCGGATGGCTCTTTCCAAGCGTCCAAGTACATCTGCGTGGCCCGTTTCCGCCATGTCTCGATCACCTTCGCCGAGCCGCCCAGCAGTATGGAAAGATCAGAGGAACGGATCATTCTGTCGATGATGGCGACGTTGTTCGCAATGAAGACGCCCTGCAATGCCTTGCCCTTGTGTAACATGCGACCCTTGGCATCGAGCTCCTTCAATTGCGTTTCGATCATTTCCATGGCATAGTGAGCGAAGAGTTGCCGGCCATCTGCTCCAACGTCAAACGACTTGCTGAGAGAAGTTGTCGACGACGACGCAGAAGCTGTCGACCAGCCCCCATCTCCCAGTGATATGAGAATCGAAGAGAGAGGATCAAGGTAGTGGGTCATCTGTTGAAGGCGTGCCATCATCTCATTAGTCGTGTTGGAGGCACCGCCATCAATAGGAATGGCAATCAGCGTGGCCACCTTGTTGCGTGCCTCTTCCAACAGCGTTCGCAGCGAGGTCTTCGCAGTTTCGCGTATAGGCTTGACTGAATCAGCAATCGGCCGCTTCAACTCTCCCGTCTGCTTTTCCAGGCGCAGCGAGAGATTAGAGACGATGTCAATAATCTCGTACGCCAGGAAGCAATCGGTAGTCAGATTACTCTTGACGTGATTGTTGAGCTCTCGCAACGTCTTAGCAAACTCGTTGAGGGCCATCTGGCACGTTTGGGAGTAAACACGAGCCCAATCCTCACGCGCAAAGATTGGACAGATGTTCTCGTATTCGGCGATGAAGAGACCCTCCAGACCAGAGGCATAAGTTCCAATTCCATTGGTGCCTTGGCGGTAAATCGCATCAGCGGTAGTCTTTCTGGCGGTGTTCATACAAGCAGCCGCCAGATTACGCATGGTGTTCGTTATGTACTCTCCGCGGACTTCGGCATAGATCTTCGCCGAGGGCGTTTCTCCAGTCTGGGACATTTGCGCAACCGAGGCCGTCATGTGCGAGTTAATGGTTCGCAAGTTCGACGTTTTCTCCTGGGGCAGTGTGGGAAATGGCAGTTCTGGCTCAGGGGTCAGCATAGATGACAGCGGGCCTACGGAAAGAATAGCACCAACGTTTTGTAATATAATGCAGCGGCTCGACTGGACGCGCATCCTCACGGAGGATTTCTTTGAAAACATCCTCTAATTGTTTGGTGCCTCTCTTCAGCAGCGAGTTCAACTCCCCTATAGCCTGCTGGTTTGAGCGGAGGTTCGAATGCTTGAGATCGCTGAGCGCCTGTGTAGTGCGATCTAAGGACGCTATGAAGTCTGGGAGGCCTGCTTTCTTTGGACTGTAGGAGGTCAGCATACAGCAGAGTGAAGGAGAGGATAGTTTACTCACCCAGCGTTGATGATCTGCTCTTCACGGCCTCTCTGATCGAGAGGCTGCCTTATGCGGTCGATGGCTTCTATAATCCGATCCACATCTGCGCAACAGTCAGCGAATGTATAGGCAGGCGGTGAGGCGCGGAACGCATACTGGAGTTGGTGGTCTGCAGCTTCTGCGTGTTTCCGTAGATGGGCCCAATGGCCTCCTGGACACTCTTGCCGCTGGTTTCCAACCGGTTCAGCGAGCCTTGGATCTTCTTCGTCAAGCCCTTCAGCTTCTCCATATTCGCAAAAAGCACCTCGACCTCGGCGCTCTCCTCGGCGAGCGCGGCTTTCTTGACGCCCACCATGGTGTCTGCGGGGGCGCGGCGGGCGCGGAATCAGCCCAACGGCGACGAAAGTGTAGATGCGGTCCGAGGCGAACGAGAGGGCGCGAGCAGGGCTGAAGTAGCGAGCATCCAGCGCGGCGCAAGGGAGGGTTTAGGCGGGGACGGTGTCAACGGGGGTGATCGCTTTGTGCATCGTGGGGCCTGAGCCTGGAGCTGGTGACGGAAGTGCTGGGTGCCCGAAGCCAAGAGCGCGGGCACTAGTCGATCGGGCATGGAACCCTGGCGTGCGCCGGCGGGCAGCCAACGCGGACGCCAATACCGACGTAGCTATGACCGAGTTCAACAATTCCTGTTTATCCCGCAATGCGCTTCTTCTACCTTCCATCGCCCCGGATCGCAGAAACTCTCCTATTCCTCCAGTTGCGCTAAGCATATGTCACCTCACACAACACCCTCGGCCTCTAGAATCGCGCTGAACATGCCCTAAACCGATCCCGAACCGTCCCGCGATCCTGACCATTGTCATGGCTCGCATGTCTCAATTGTCAAAGCGCTCGGTCGCGGGACTCTACTGCTACCTGTAGGTTTGAAAGAGGAATCCGACACCAAATGCGGCGCTAATTCGCTTCAGACCGAAGAGCGGCGCGCTACAGAGACGTCACATCGCCCATGTTACCCGTAGGCCCTCCTTTCAGCGCACATTCAGCGCGCTCGCACTCGGCTCAGCAATCGCAGGCCTCGCAACATACGGTTACTCGAATCGCACGCACCCTGGTTGGATTCCCATCCGGTATTTGCACAATGATAGCTCCACCGACGTCTCCGAATGGCCCAAAGGCCCCGCGGAGATCGCACCGCGCCGCCAGACCCGGGACACTGGGGAAAAGGGCCAGTATGGCAAAGATGAGGGCAAGCCGGGGCAGCAGGCTCCGCCGTCCCAGTCTCGCATAGCTACGGAAAAGGGCGAGAAAGAAGCAACTCCCGAGTCCACCTGGGATGGAATTATGATGTCCATATCCACCATTCCGGAAACCCTCTCATCCTTTGGCGGGTCGCTTTCGGATTACCTGGTTCCGGATTGGGTCAAAATATTGCCAGAGTTTATGTCCAAGCTTCAAACGGAACTTTCCATGGCACCTGGATCCTTAGCAGATGAGATCTGGCAGGAAGCGAACGATCCCGAGATCAATCCTGAGATTCTGTGGGATGCGCGCGTCCGTATCTCCAATGAGCTGTGCGATGAGGAAAAGTCGTTCTTGCGGAAGCGCAAATTGCACGTACGCCGCGCTCTCGCCAAGTACCTAGGTTTGGATGAGAAAGACATCCACCCAGACGACGTGCCGACCATTGCCATGTGCGGTTCCGGAGGCGGGTTGCGAGCGTTGGTTGCCGGCTCATCCTCGTACCTTTCCGCTCAAGAAGCGGGGTTGTTTGACTGCATTACGTATACTGCTGGGGTCAGCGGCAGCTGTTGGCTTCAGACGCTGTACTATTCTTCTATCGCAGGGCAGAGCCATGAACGGCTGATCAATCATTTGAAGCATCGGCTTGGCGTGCACATTGCCTACCCTCCTCCGGCACTGGCAATGATCAACAGTGCTCCCACAAACAAATTTCTTCTCAGCGGTGTCGTTGAGAAGTTCCGTGGTGTTCCGGGAGCAGATTTTGGTATAGTGGATATCTACGGTCTTCTCCTTGCTGCACGTCTCATGGTGCCAAAAGGAGAGCTGGACCTTGATGACCGTGACTTGAAACTGTCAAACCAGCGCCGGTTCGTTGATAACGGTGTTAACCCACTGCCCATCTATACTGCTGTCAGACACGAAATACCGCATGAGGGGGGCGAAACTCAAGAAGATGTTAATGAAGCCAACAAAAAGAACGATGCTTGGTTCCAATGGTTCGAGTATGTGAACGCTATTGTCCCTGGACCCACATCGTGCTAACTACGATAGGTTTACACCGTACGAGATGTGGTCCGAAGAGCTCGCCGCCGGCATTCCCACCTGGGCTATTGGCCGTGAATTTAAAGATGGTAAAGGCCTATGGAGAGAAAACGGCCTAGCCCTCCCGGAGCTTCGCATCCCGCTTTTCCTGGGTATCTGGGGCAGCGCTTTCTGTGCAACACTATCGCATTACTACAAGGAAATCCGGCCTGCGATGCAGGGACTGGCCGGTTTCATGGGGATCGACCAGATGATCATGGAGCGCGATCACGACCTCGTCAAGATGCATCCCATTGATCCTGCCGTCATTCCTAACTATGCCCTCGGATTACGCGACTATCTGCCTCAATCATGCCCGGAGAGCATGTTCACGGCGTCGAACTTGCAGTTGATGGACTCTGGCATGAGCAACAACCTGCCCATCTACCCGCTTCTCCGCCCCGGTCGCGATGTGGACATTATCATAGCCTTCGATGCTTCGGCTGATGTCAGGACTGACAACTGGCTCAAAGTTGCGGAAGGCTATACTAAGCAGCGCGGGATTGTCGGTTGGCCTGTCGGTGCTGGCTGGCCGCCTGCAGACGAGTCCAGAGACCAGATTGGCGCAGAGCTGAAGGCAGCGCAGGCTGGGACAGAGGGACAGGCCGCCGAGAAGCTTGCTGAAGCGCAGGAGAAGCAGCTTTTAGAAGATAAGGGAAAGGAGCACGGTGATCTCGGCTACTGTAACGTTTGGATTGGCACGACGGGGCAAAGAGTATCTGAGGAAGAACCGTCACCATCACCAGCCAAGCAAGTGCAGGAGGACTGGGAACTGATGAGACCAGACTCTGGCATTGCAGTCATCTACTTCCCCTTCCTGGCAAACCCGAAAGTTGAGGGAGTGGATCCGCGCAAGTCAGACTTCATGTCGACCTGGAACTTTGTGTATACACCAGACAACATTGAAAAAGTGGTGGCATTGGCACGGGCGAACTTTGAGGAGGGCAAGGAGCAGACCAGGCGCACGGTCAGGGCCGTGTACGAGCGGAAGAAAGCCGCAAGGCTTGAGCGGGAAGCTGAGGCTAGGGAGCGGCGGCAGCGGTGGAAGCTCCGGAGTGGGCGGGCTGGGAAAAAACTTGGAGAAGGCGACCACGGAGACCATTTCAGCTGAGCGCGAGTCGCGACGTGGGAGGCGTCAGCATGTGCGACACATAGAAATAGCGTGATACCCCGGGACAGAGCAGTCGCAGTTGAAAATAGAGGCACGCCAATGCAGCATGACATCATACGACTTTGTTAGATCGCCAGCCCCGCGATGGAGGGGCAGGCGATAAGACGCGCCCAGCAGGGCCGGTCGCGGATCAAGCAGGAACGCTGTGCCCAAGGCAGGGCACCCGAGCAGGGATCGCGGCAGCTTTTGCAACGCGAAGACGGCTTCCGGCACGAGCGCAGCCATGAGCCTCTTCTGCCTTAAATCCTACGGCCCCCTCCGCTCTCCGTCGCAAATTGACTCCGCATCCCCACCCGCTCGTGTCTTTCGCTCACTTGACTGCACCATGACCTCCCCTGCACTGGATGTAGGCAAGTCGCCGGCCGAGAAAGATGCTGCGAAGCACGACGAGGAGTCGCACAATCCCACCGGCATCAAGGGGCACCTCAAACACCCGTTCCCCGGCTTACGCGAGAAGCTCAAGAACACGCACCTGTACGACCTGAAAGTCGAGGCCACGCACCTCAAGCACAAACTCGGCAAGGTCGGCAACCTAATCAACCCCAATCACCGCCATGACGAGGAGCACGAGCAACGCACCGACGAGAAGCGCAAGAAGATCGCCGAGAGCCATCGCTTCGAGAGTTTTGCGCCCGAGCACGACGGCAATCTGATCAAGTGGTATGTCGATGGCCGCGACTATTTCTGGGCTGTTTCCGTGGCTCTGGAGCGCGCAAAGGAGACTATCTATATTGAGGACTGGTGGCTGTCACCCGAGCTGTTCCTTCGCCGCCCGCCCTATTACAATCAGGAATGGCGCCTCGACCAGGTGCTGAAGCGCCGTGCCGAGGCTGGCGTCAAGATCTATGTCATTGTGTACAAGGAAGTCAACCAGGCTCTCACCTGCAACAGCGCGCACACCAAGCACGCCTTGCGAAACCTGTGCCCTGAAGGCTCGCCCGGCCATGGCAACATCCATGTCATGCGCCACCCCGACCACAACATGTTCGAGAATCTCGGCGACATGACGTTTTACTGGGCTCATCATGAGAAATTCATCGTCATCGATTACAATCTCGCTTTCATTGGCGGTCTTGATCTTTGCTTTGGTCGTTGGGACAACAAGCAGCATCAGATGGCAGACGTGCACCCCGGCGGTGTCCAGCACGAAATCTTCCCCGGTCAGGACTTCAACAACAACCGCATCATGGATTTCCAGTCTGTTGAGGATTGGAAGTCGAACGAGCTCTCCAAGGCCGACTATGGCCGCATGCCTTGGCACGACGTAGCCATGGGCGTCATCGGGCCTTGCGTCTATGACATTGCCGAGCACTTTATCCTGCGGTGGAACTTCATCAAGCGTGATAAGTACAAGCGCGACAAGCGCTTTGACTGGCTTACCCTTGAGGGCAGAGATGGCGACGACGAGGATTTGGTTGCTGTGCAGCGCCCCAAGTTCCCTGTCGGAGAGTATATCCACCATCCGCTCAGTCCGCTCAAGACGAAGCCGCTGGACGGTACGCAAGGCACTGTGCACGCGCAGGTCGTCAGGAGTAGTGGCGATTGGAGCAGTGGAATTCTGGTGGAACACAGCATCCAGAACGCGTACTGTGAGGTCATCAGAAACGCCGAGCATTTCGTGTATATTGAAAATCAATTCTTCAGTAAGCATCGCTGATTCTCCCTGCATAGCTCGTGCTGACCATCGCAGTTACCGCCACTGGAGATCAACAATCCCCAATCCACAATCAGATTGGCAAGGCTATAGTCGATGCATGCGTCAGGGCCGGCAAAGAAGGCAGAAAGTTCAGAGTCATCATCCTCATCCCCGCCATCCCTGGCTTCGCTGGAGATCTCCGCAGCGACGCGGCCACAGGAACCCGGGCAATTATGGACTACCAGTTCAAATCGATCAACCGTGGAGAGAATTCCATCATGGGTCAGATCAAGAAAGCAGGCTATGACCCCACTCAGTACATATTTGTCTTCAACCTCCGCTCGTTCGATCGCCTCAACACTACTCCTGCGATGAAAAGGCAAGAAGAGCAATCTGGAGTGAAATATCAGGATGTTCAGCGTGCTCAGGCAGACGAAATTATGTCTAGCGGCGTTCACGGAACCAAGGGCGACTCCAGCAGTGAGGGCGGTTTCGACTCGGACAGCGATGATGAGGCGAAGAAAGAGGTTGCGGACCGTAGACGCCGCTTTGAGGCGGAAAGAGAGAACGTTGGCTTGATGAAGGATGGTAAAGAGAACGTTCTCAGCGCCGACACGCTTGCGCATGCCGCCATGAAGGATGGAAAGAAGGTTTCCGAGGAACCATGGGACCCTGAGGATCCGGATTCGGAGAAGAACAACTTCGTTCAGGAGGAGCTGTACATCCACGGAAAGCTCTTGATCGTTGATGATAGGATTGTCATTTGCGGTAGTTCCAACATCAACGACCGCTCTCAGCTTGGCTACCACGACTCGGAACTTAGTATCGTCATGGAGGATACGGACAAGATTGACTCCATGATGGATGGCAAGCCCTACCAGGCTGGACGCCACGCGGCAACGCTTCGCCGCATGCTCTGGCGCGAGCATCTGGGTCTTCTTGAGGCCCAGGAGTTTGACGCCTCTAATGACCCTAACGCGCAGCCTCCGGGAGACTGCCCCAATGACATCAAGGATGATGACCCGAGCTACGAATTCGTGGCCGATCCCCTCAGTGACTCGGTCTGGGATATGTGGACTGGAAGGGCATCCCACAACACGGAAATCTTCCGCGACCTCTTCCATGCCGACCCCGATGATAATAGTGAGTACTATCTTCTACAGTTCCGTTGGGTCAGTAGCTGACAGCAAGCAGTCAAAACTTTCGACGACTATGCCAGATTCCTGCCGCCGATGGATCCAGCCAAGCCTGACATGGCGCACAAGCAGGGTCATATCTTTGATCTTCATCGTAGGACTGGCGATATCAAGAAGACTCTTGATGAGATCAAGGGTCACCTGGTCTGGATGCCTCTGGACTTCCTGAAGGACGCCGAGATGGCCGAGAAGGGTCTGCAAGTCAATGCATACACCGAAAGTATCTACACCTAAGGGATCAACCCTTCATTGTAAAGCTTGGATACCCGGGTATCTAGCAAGAAGGATACGATGCCTGGGAATGGGCTGGCTTGGCGCCGGACTGCGGTTCCCTCTCCTTGCGACTGGTTTCGCAAGCACACCTGATACCTATTTTTCCTTCATTCTCGATCCTATTACGACCTTGTTCTTCTAACGATAATGCTTTTGATGATAAATACAGAAGCTGCTTGCTCAGTCTTCCGGACGCTGTTTGGAGGCCAAGCATGCTGGCATAATTTTTGCTTGACATAATGGCTTTTGTTCCACTATTTCTAGTCCCGAGAGGGCATGCTTGGTATTCCCAGTTGATCATGCTGAAGTCCCCCCACTGGATTTAGAGTTTTGTTCTGGCACGAGGACTGCGCTAATTGAAGTCTGAAAGCACTCGTGATATTGATTGACGCCCTCTGCTTTTAGAATCGAAATTGCGAATTAGTCAATCGTGGATTAGTCAATTCGACAAAACTCTCGTTCTTCACAGTAGCTGCATTCGGGTAAATACAAAAAGACAGGTCCTTGGCAGTGGAGATGCCATATAAAGCTAGCCCGTCCTTGGAAAGTCCATCCGACATCGCAACCCACATGCAACCGCACTCCACTTCACTCGACATCCCGTCAACGACGGCCCGGGAACTGATGCTATAAATACTAGGACTAACGCCTTGCTACTTTCAAAAATGTAAACTACCATTTCAGTATATCTTCTTTTTGCTCTCCGGCAAAACACCACAAAGCTTACAAAGTACAGCAAGAAGTACCCCGCGATTCAACACCACTTTACTTTATCGGCCCGCCCCACATGACGACCACCACCGTCTTCCAAAACGGCCGTTTCTTCACGGCCTCGGGCGGCCCCAAACAACCCGAGAAGCCAACCTTTGCGGAATGCATGATCACGCAGGACGGCAAGATCAGCTTCGTCGGGCCGGCCTCAAGCGCTGCGGTGGCGTCGGCGGTGGCCGCGGGGGCCGAGACGCGCGACGTCGGCGGGCGGGTGGTGGTGCCGGGCTTCGTCGACGGGCACATGCACCTGATGCTGATGGGCCAGGCGCTGACGGCCGTGGCGCTCGACGACTGCAAGAGCCTGGACGACATCCGCGCCGCCATCCGCGCGTGGGCGGCCGCCAACCCGGCGGCGCCGCACATCTTCTGCCGCGGCTGGATGCACTCGATGACGGGCGCGGAGCCGCCCACGGCCGCCTGGCTCGACGACCTCGACCCCCGCCCTATCTTCATCAACGCCAAGGACCTGCACTCGACGTGGTGTAACAGCGCCGCGCTCGCCGACATGGGCATCGACGAGAAGACGCCCGAGGTCCCCGGCGGCACGATTTCTAGGAATTCAGCGGGCAAGCCAACGGGCCTGCTGAGCGAGGCTGCCAACATCAACCTGGTCTGGCCGCACGTGGCGCGGGTGGCCACGGTTGAGGATCGTGTTGAGCGTCTGGAGGCGGCGTTCGCGGCGTACAGCGCGGCGGGCTACACGGGCGTGGTGGAGATGGCCATGGACGAGACGGCGTGGGAGGCGCTGCAGGAGCTGCTCCGTCGACGCACCGCCAGCGGCCTGCCGCCGCCGCCCGTCCGCGTCGCCGCGCACTGGCTGATCAGCCCGAAGGACACGGAGGCTGAGAACGTCGTCCAGGTCGACAGGGCCGCCGAGCTGCACGCGCAGTTCAACATCGACACTTCGCCTTCCTTCCGCATCGCCGGCATCAAAGTCATCTGTGTACGGACCAACCCGAAGCCCCATCACTTCTTCTCCATCATAGCTAACCCACATTTGCTTCCAGGACGGCGTCATCGACGCCTGCACCGCCGCCCTGACCGAGCCCTACTCCAACAACAACGTCGACTGCCCCACCATCTGGTCCCCCACACAGCTCCTCCCCGTCGTCCAGCGCGCAGCCTCACACGGCCTGCAAGTCGCACTCCACGCCATCGGCGACGCGGCCATCACGACGGCCATCGATGCCTTGGAGAAAGCCTCCCCTTCCCTCCGCCGCCCCCGCATTGAGCACCTCGAACTCGCCTCCGCCCGCGACGCCGCCCGCCTCGGCGCCCTCGGCATCACCGCGTCCATCCAACCCGGCCACGCCGACCCAGCCATCCTGCGCGCCTGGCCCGCGCTGCTCGGTACGCACCGCTGCGGCCGCGCTTTCGCCTACGCCGACTTCCTGCACCACGGCGCCACGCTCGCCCTCGGCTCCGACGCCCCCACCGCCCCGCACGAGCCGTGGGGCGGGTGGTACACGGCGACGACGCGGCGGAGCGCGCGGGAGCGCGGGTACGAGGTGACGGTTAATGAGGAGTGGAAGTTGGGACTCGCGACGGTGGTGGCGGCGCAGACGGCGGGCGCGGCGTGGAGTTGCTATGCGGAGGGGGTGTGTGGGAGGTTGGAGGTGGGGTTGAGTGCGGATTTTGTGGTTTTGGAGGGGTTGGAGGAGTGGGAGGTGGAAAAGGTGGCGGATGTGAGGGTCGGGGAGACGTGGTTTGAGGGGCGAAAGGTGTTTGATGCGAAGGTGAAGGCGTAGTGTGCTCTTGGGTTTTGCGTCGTGGCGGTTTTTGATGCGCGGTTACGTAGGGTTAGACACGAAAAGTTGGGGACGAAATGGATTTGATATGCGAGATGATTGAATTAGGCGGGGCTTCAGTGGCTATAAACAACTCCTTCTTGTTGATGAGATTGGACTGCTTGTTGTCAAGCATCTAGCTCGTACGGAATCTCTCCAATAGGGTTTCATGGCAGCGAATTATGGAGCAAAACTTGTAGAACGGTGGCTTAGCTGCACAATAAGTGTTAGGAAACGGTAATGGATTATCATTCAACTACGCTCTACATATAAGACGAAGCTTGCTGAAGATTAAGAAAATGAGTGGGAAGAGCAACTATATATGGTGGAAGAATGGTCAAGCCACGCTAAGATGGCAGGCATGCTAAACGAGCGAATGCGCGGGTCGTACGTAAGTACAATGCGTTAGCTCATGGCAGCAAGCAAGCTGTGTTACTACCCCTGCCACGTTGGTGCCTAAATATCCCCACTTTACAAGATCCTTGACGCTCGAGGCTGCAACCAACATGACGGTCTTTCCTTTCTCCCAGTCCAGCCTGAATACCCTTTGATCAACAACACTTGAAAGATGTCGACTGATAACTTCAGTGATGAAGGTTTTCCTTCACACGGCCCCCGCCTCTGCTCCAGGTGTAGGACCGTGGATTTCGACCGGGAGAAGGCTTTCATATACCTTGGGGTCGAGCAGTTCTCCTTCCACCTTTCCGACATGGACCCAAGCTGCCAGCTGTGCAGATCCCTAGAAACTCTCTGCAAGAAAGGTGCGCCGAACAACGATAAATTTGTCTTGATGGCCCGTTGGGGGACGCACAGCCGAGACTTCCGATTACTCCCAAAGCGACCCCGTACCCCATCCACGTTTGCCTCGCTCAGCATCCGAAAAGAAGGGGCGAACCTTGATCGGCGGATTGGATGGCTTGGAGAATGCCCAGAATCCGTATCCATTTCCGATGAAACTCTGTCTCTCAAGGTTGTCGACAGTGGAAGAGCCGATTTCAACCTGATAAAGAGCTGGATGAACGGTTGCTTATCTGAGCATGGTTGCGAAAGATCTACCCGCATGAGTTCTACTCCCAACCTGCACGTTATCGATTGCCATACAAGAAAGGTCGTTCCAGCTCCGTCCGGCTGCGATTACACGGCCCTCTCTTATGTCTGGGGTCGAAGTCAGACAGACGTGCAACTTGGAGATACTCTCGGCATTCTGCCAAAAACCATTGAAGACGCAATCGAAGCCACCCGAATGCTAGGATATTCCTTTCTGTGGGTCGATCGTTATTGCATACGGCAGGACAATGCCCGACACAGGATGGAGCAAATTCACTCGATGCACAAGATATACTCGAATGCCAAAGTTACCATCGTAGCGGCTGCCGGCGATGGCCCTGACCATGGGCTTCCAGGAGTAAGTGACCGACACCGCCGTGAACAACCTCAGGCGCGTTTGGGATCTCGCCTCATGGTGTCAACACTGTCCAATCCCCCGAATCTGATCTTCTCGAGCAAATGGTGGACGCGAGGATGGACTTATCAGGAATGCATGGTCTCGAAAAGACTACTTTTTTTCACCGAGGAGCAAGTCTATTTCCAGTGCAAGAAAACCGCGTTCTGCGAGTCTCTTCACTGTCCTATCAATGTCGGTATGGCTCAGCACAGCTCCTTTGGAATCCTCCGAGATACGGATATCTGGGTATGCATAAACCAGTATCTGAAACGCGATCTCACCTTCCCTTCCGACATACTGAACGCAATGTTCAGTATCTTGCAGCGTTTTCAGCAGGAAATGGGAGACGGCCTTTTCAAGCACCTATGGGGCCTACCAGTACTAATGGAACGCTTTCATATGCAAAATTGGGACGAGGCGTTTAGTCAAGCTTTGCTGTGGTATCTCCCAAGACCATCAACGCGGAGGGAAGGCTTTCCAAGCTGGTCATGGACTGGTTGGTCTGGACTTCATTGCACGCATTACAAGCGCAGCATAAGCGTGCGCGGAATGTCCTCACGAACTAACGATACCGTCCAAGGCCCTTGCTTCATGGTAAACGTTGCAGATGGGCACCAAACGATATCGCTTGACAAATATTTCGTGGATGATCCTGATTCTGAGCACCCCTCCCCCGTACTCCAAGTCCGAGCCAACGTGATCAAGCTACGGTTTATGTCCGGAATGCCGGAGTATAGAGTTGGAAGAAACAAAGGATCAAGCGCATATGCACTGCATTGCGGAGAGGAGCAAAGACCTCGGTTGGAAATGTTGAAAGATGGGCAATACGTTGAACACGACATGTTGGAGTGTACTCTGGACAAAGCTGTTGAAGATTTAGAAAGAAACCATCTTGGCCTATTCATGGGTTTCACTTTTTATGTGGGACGAGATCGAGACGACAAAGTGCCTGAAGTAGCATTCTTTCTGGTTGTGGAGCAAAAGGATGCATTCTTTGAGAAGATTGGCGTGTGTTCTGCCCCGTATGATGCGGTGTTGGACTTCATCATGCCAACACAAACTATCAGACTGGGGTAGAGGCACAGAAAGCTTAGAACACATGTATTCGATATGCCCTTGATCCATGTACATTTTTGCGACGTATATACAATTATCAACCTCATAACGTCGAAGCCCTCGAAAATTCTCCCCTTGCCCTGATTCTCTTACCAAAAACAAAGAACAAGTACGGAATCGGTATCAAGGCAATGGCAAAGAAGCCAAAAATGCTAATACCCCATCCAACGCCGAGCTTATGCAGCATCGGAGTAATGAAAAGCGGGAAGGCCCCAGCAAAAACACTGCGCAGGAACGTGTTCGCAGCGACGGCAGAAGCGGCATACTGGCGGAAGGTGTCGATGAGGTAGTTAAGGGCAGCCTGAAAGATGGTAAAGAAGCCGACGCCGACGCAGGTGGCGCCGATGACGGGAGCGATCCAGTGGACGCCCTTGGCGTCGCCCGTCCAGGCGAAGATGAAGAGGCCGCCGGAGAAGAAGACGGAGCCGAACATCATGGGCGGTAGGCGCGCCTCCGGGACCGGTTTGCCCTTGTTCTGCTGCAGCTTGCGGAAGTAGTACTTCTGGTTCAGCACATTGGCGCAGGCGCCGAACAGGATGCCGACCAGCAGGGCGAGGAAGGGCAGCGCGCCGACGACTTGGTTCCAGCCGCGGATTTCTTGGAAGACGACGGGGAAGGCGGCGAGCTGCGCGTAGAGGATGGCGTAGACGAAGGATGCGTAGAGGGCGACCAGGAAGCAGATGGGGGTGAACAGGAGCTGGAATGGTCGGACGAGATATTTGCGGCCGAGCTCCTTGAGGCTGACGTCCCATTCTTCATGCTTAGCGTGCAAAGCCCAGTTTCCAGTCTCGTGCCTGAGGCGGCGAGCTTTGTACACAAGTAGCTTCGGCGGGTAGGACTCATCAAGAAAAATGACATCAAGAACAAGGATGAACATTTGGAGAATGCCGGTAAGCTATCGAATGATTAGTAAGGAGCATAGTCAGCAATTGCATATCAACTTACATATTGTGTCCATCTCCAACCTAGATAGCTCGTCTGCACAACGGCGCCACCAACGATCGGTCCCAATGTTGGTCCACCAACGACAGCCATAGCGTAGCCGACGATTGCGACGCCTCGCTGCTTCGGAGTCCAGATATCCCCGAGCACACCGCCGGTGTTCGTTACTGGAGCACTGGCAAACAGACCGGCAAAAAAGCGAGTAATCATGACTGTTTGAATATCCTTGGCGGCGGCTGTTCCAAAGGCGAAGATGGCAGAGATAAAATATGGAATCAGAACGGCGGGTTTGCGGCCATAAACTTCACTCAATGGCGCCCATAGCAGCGGACCGAGGCCGAAGCCGAACAAGAGTAGGGAGGTTCCAAGAGTGCTCACTGTTCTGCCGACGTGAAATTCTTTGGCGACTTGCTCTGTACCAGAACTGTAAACACTACTGGCAAAGGTGGCACCCATGGTTGTGAAGCCATACAGGACGGTGGTAATGACTTTCTTCCGATTCTCCCAGTTGATCGGACGGTAAGGATCGTCCTCGCCATCGAAATCAACAATAACATCTGGGCCAGTCTTGGCGTGGGACAGAGCGTGGGAGAAAGGTGCAACGGGTCGTCTTGAGCGCACTCTAGAGAGGACGGAGTGGGCACGTGATTGTGTGCGGGCGACGATGGAAGATTGGTGACTGTTGACAGGATGAATTGTCTCTGCCTTCTCCAGCTCGGCAGATACGCCGGGGATGGGGATGTCTCTAGCGGCACTGATATCGGCTGAGGAGGAGCTAGCAGTCGACGAAGGTGTGGGCCTGTCGTCTTCCCGACTGACGTCTGCGTGCTCGATTTGCGGCATGCTGTACGAGAGGGTGAAAAAGAAGTTGATCCGACATGGCTGGTGGATTTGAATTGCGGTATATACGGTGTGGGCAACGGGACTTGTGGCGATCGGGAATGACGTTATGTCCGGTCAGGAGTGTGCAAGACTGAGGCCGAGAGCAGGCAAAGACCGTTGCGGCGGCCGAGCACTCGCGATCTCGCGCTTTTAGCCACACAGCGAAAGGCCGAGAGCGAGCCGTCCCAGCACCCACAAGCCGACACTGCCGAACCTCGACGCCGGCGAATTGGACGTAGAGCTATCTGCGCATCTTAAAGCCGCTAGTGAATGAAGATCTAGGGAATTCGGGCGCATCGGACTTTCCGTCCCCGTGCTCCTGCCTTTTCCTCAACTTCATATCCACAGACACAAACCGTTGGGAGCTGACCGAAGGCCGCTCTCCCACTTTGTCGAGTCATGGTAGCTGCAGGTGGACCACAAGCCGATAGCGGGATTGGCAAGACATGGCGGCTGTTTGCAGAGGCCTTAGAGAGACGCAAGCAATTGGTGTTGAGAAAGCGAAAGTGTGAGGCGGAAAAGAGAGTTAGGAGCACGGACGACAGTGCATCTGTATACTGAAGCTAAATTGCCAGTTTTTGGCTGGTTCCCCGGATGGGACCGTCATCAGTAGCTGCGGGGTCAAGGTGCGAGAGAGCTTGATCGGTTGCTGCCGAGGGTGGGCGTGGCGCATCCTTAGCCCGCAGTGGGCCCGACGGCAGCACATGTAACACCCGACCGTTATAACCTAGCCTCTGTCTTCACCCCAGGCCCTTGACTGCACGCCCTTGAACAATGCTGAGGGTGGCTGCAGGCTCGTATCTGTGGCGCGGCAGGAGGGTGATTGGCGAGGGTTGCACCGGCAAATAGAGCCAACTGCCGGCAGCCCCGAGGTCGATCGCCAGAGCCTCGGCCCAGCTGCCCCAGGAACCACCCCGATAAAGCTGCTCCTTCGTCTCCGCTTTCTCCGCGCCCTCACCCCCAAAGCTCACCGTCACTGTTCACCATGGCCACCGACAGACTCAAGTCCATTGTCTCGCACATCACCCCCGCCCGGAGCGGCCTTGCGACCATGTGCGTTTTCTGAGCTCCCAGCTCTCCCCGCAGCTGCTGATTCGCTCTTTACAGCACCCAGAAGAACCCTGACGATGTGGTTATCACCCTCGCCATCCGCACCCCGCTGTGCAAGGGCAAGAAGGGCGGCCTGAAGGACACGCCCCTGGAGGGCATCATGCTCAAGATGCTTGAGCAGGTCGTCGCCAAGTCGAACTTGGACCCTGCTCTGGTCGAGGACATTTGCGTGGGAAATGTACGACAAGACCCTCGCTTCCCTATACGCTCCTGCTAATCTTGCCGAATCCAGGTCAGTGACGCCAAGGCTGCCTACTATGTCCGCGCTGCCATGCTCGCCGCTGGCTTCCCCAACACCACCGCTGGCTCCTCGGTCAACCGCTTCTGCAGCTCTGGACTGAAGGCCGTCCAGGACATTGCCGGCCAGATTGCCTCGGGCTCCATCGAGATTGGCGTCGGTATGGGTGTTGAGTCGATGACAAGTGGCGGTGACCGCCTGGAGCGCCCCTTCTGGCACGAGGTGCTGAAGAACCAGGAGGCTTCGGACTGCATGCAGCCCATGGGCCAGACGTCGGAGAACGTCGGCAAGGACTTTAACATCTCACGTGAGGAGCAGGACCGCTATGCTGCCGAGTCATACAGGAGGGCGGAGGAGGCGCAGAAGGCTGGGTGGTTCGATGACGAAATCGCTCCCATTAGCGTCACGGTCAAGGATCCCAAGACGGGCGAGGAGAAGAGGGTTACGCTCACCAAAGACGAGGGCCCTCGCTACGGTACCACGTTTGAGTCGCTCCAGAAGATCAAGCCAGCATTCTTGCCCCACGGCGATCGCAGCCACGCTGGCAACTCCAGCCAGGTCACCGACGGTGCCGCGGCGATTCTGCTGATGAAGCGCTCGCGGGCCGAGCAGCTTGGCCAGCCAATCCTGGGCAAGTATGTTGCTGCCACGGTCGCAGGCCTTGCTCCCCGCATCATGGGCATCGGCCCGTCCATCGCCATCCCCAAGCTGCTCACCAAGCTGAACATCACCATCGACGACATTGACGTTGTTGAGCTCAACGAGGCCTTCGCTTCCATGGCCGTCTACTGCAAGGACACGTTGAAGATCCCGCACGAGAAGCTGAACGTCAGAGGTGGTGCCATCGCCCTCGGTCACCCGCTGGGTTGCACCGGAGCGCGGCAGATCGTTACCGGCCTCAGCGAGTGCAGGCGGCAAAAGAAGAAGATTCTCCTGACCAGCATGTGCATCGGAACGGGCATGGGCATGGCCGGTCTTTTTGTCAACGAGCAGCTGTAAATGATTTCTTGTCTGAATTTCTCCAAAATGTAGCACCAAATAGCGAAATGTACATGCATGTTTGAAGCAGCTGTTCGCATGTTTCGGATTTCACGCGGCGTGAACTAGCGCGCCAAGCAAGTAGGCCCGGACCCGTTCCCCGCAGTGGGCGTGCATCCAATGTGGCGGTGCGCGGCGGCTCGAGCGCAACCGATAACCAGGCTGGCTCCCATCCGGGAACGGTGACGGCAGCTCGCTCCTTCGACTTCCGACTAGAGGCCTGTCCTGATTTCCTCTTCATTTATCCGTCTCCTGGCCTCTTCTCGCTGAAACATCACCCCTCGGGAGCTTCCTCGTACTGCATATACACCGCCACCCCACCATGCCGGCTCCACTGGCCAAAGGTAAGATCGGCGCCGCCACCCTCAGGCAACACCTTCTGTGCACAAGCCTGATCCACCATCTGTCCCCTTCCACGCCTTCTCCTGCGCTCCAGAATCTCTTTCTCCCTCTCTCCTCATCCCTCTTTGACCATGCCGCTTCCTAACCGTGCCCTTTCAGGCGCCATCATCGCCGCGTCGCTCATAGTAGCCGCCGGTATCGCCGTCTACCAGAACCCTCAGGTCCAGCAGTGGCTCGACGCCAGACGCCGCAAAATCGCCATCGCCCTGCACAATCTCGGCGACGAAATCAACCCGCCCGCACACCGCAACCGGAACGCCCGCGAAGCCGACGAGCAGCGCCGCCGCCGCGAAGACATCATCCGACGTAACCGGAATGAGCTCATACGACGGGCCCGGGAAGAAGGAGTGGCCGTCGACCTGGACGAGCTCGCCCGCATCGGGGAGGAATATGACGAGAAAAACTCGCGCCGGCGCGGCCAGAGCTTCGACGACCTGGTCAACGAAGATGGTATGCTCCGCGAGTCAGTATCGGGCTCTACGCTCAACGAGAAGCCTGTAGCCGCCACCGCCGCCACCGCCGTCGACACTAGCGCAGGACAAGGCCTCAGGAACCGCGGCTCTGGCGCCCGCGGATTTGTGAGCGGCTCATCTTACGCGGATCCATTCGCCGACGAAGGATCCGTCCTGTTCGACCGTGACCTGATCGGCGCCGAGGACGAGGAGAACTCGGTCGACGGAAATGACGACGAGGAAGCGCCCGTGCCACACGACTTCACTACCCCATCTCGCGAGAGTACCGCCACCGTCGAGGCCGACCAGCCCGCGCCCCGACTAGTTGACCTGTCCGAACCGTTCGCCGCTCCCTTCAACCATGCGCAGCTCGCTCCGCCCGCCGATGCCGACGCCGCCACGGCCTCGTTCTACTCCACCATGTCCGGCCCCGCTGCCGACGCTGGCAACGACGCCGATATGGACGACTATGACGACGACATGGGCGCGAGCACGGGTACCCTGACACCTACTGAGGACAACTTCTCGACCGATGCCTCGCTCATCGGCCGCGGCGCCGACGACGTAGCCGTCCTTTCGACCCTGCAGAACAGCACCTTGTCCGTCGCCCACGGTGAGGGCGTCGATGCCCCTGGGAACCCGTTCAACAACAACGACGCTGCATTCGAGGAGGACCGCTTCAGCGACGCCAGCTTCTCTGACATCGGCGCCCGCACGCCCAGCAGCTGGACCGACGTCGGCAGCGACTTTGAGAGCGAAACTGCCAGCCAAGCCGGCCACTAGACTTGTTGGGGGATGTACATTTTCATTGGAAGGCGTTTGAAAAGGCTTCGCTATGCACCTATTACCATTTGGTTTTAAATTGATACAGGGTACCCTTGGGTTATACAGGGAAAGGGAGGGACTGGTGTTGTTAGGATTTTTCTTATTTTTGGGGGCACAAAGCATTTGCATTGTATTACCTCATTTCGACTTCGTACTCGCTTTCATCAGGCGGCGTTTCTGCGACTAGCTCCTCCCAAGAGAGCTTCGTTGGGGTTGGGTGTCAATCAAAACAGCGCAGGTGTTGCGGCTGCATTACAGGTGGTGGAAACCGCATGGCACTGAGTAACAGAAGGCCTTTCGAAATACCAATTACAGATATATCGGTGAAGAAATAGTATATATCTTTTTCTCTTTCTCCCTGCTCAGTACAATTTCCTTTGTTGCCTGTGGTGTGTTGAACAAAGCTGAATGGGATTGTCAGGCGTCCTGCGCTATGTAGCACTGGTGCGTCACGCGGCACGCAGGGCTGAGTTGGGTATATCTGCAAGGCTGAAGGATCGGCGGTTGCTTAGTGTGGTTGCACAAGTGCACCGCCTCTTCCAGGGTGCCTTGCGGATATGCAATTGTCCGGGGGTGAGTACCATGGCGTTTGTTACTGCTAGGTATCTTCGGAAATAGAGGACGCTACTTGCTCCCGGCAGATCTTTTGTCTGCGGTGGGTTGACCTCGTTGCACAAGGAAGTACTTATCGAAAGTTCTAAAGCAAGGCAAAGTCCCTGTATATCAGGAGAAACTTGGTTAGAAGCTGTGAGCTGCAAGTTCCACACCATCTATCTCGAAACCGGAAAAACACAGGAATGAAAGCCTGGGTAGTATAAAGGTTGTACAAAAATCTTGACCCGTGTTCACTTTGCCAGCGTTGAACACTCTTGATCCCAACGTCAAGACCGAACATTCGATTATCCTTCAAAAAGGCAAATCATTATTTGGAGTACTTGATATTACGCCGGAATACGCCATGCGATGGTTACCAGAGAACATTCCACGCGATTCGTAACATCAACCTTGCGTTCTAGACCTAGTTAATAGGCCCCTCTCTCTTTCTTTTTTTTTTTTCTTAAAAAAAAAGATACACAGGTTAGTGTCCCAGGGAATCAGAAAGTCCTTGAACCGCAAGCAGATAAAGTGCTTCTAAGAAGTCTGGGGGGGGGGGGGGGGGGGGGGGGGGGGGGGGGGGGGGGGGGGGGGGGGGGGGGGGGGGGGGGGGGGGGGGGGG
>JAJMYN010000069.1:0-192804 GCA_023087525.1 Lasiodiplodia sp. KE8368 | reverse complement strand
TAACCCTAACCCTAACCCTAACCCTAACCCTAACCCTAACCCTAACCCTAACCCTAACCCTAACCCTAACCCTAAAATCGATCTAAGCTAGAGACGCGTTAATTAAAAGAATATTTAAGAATCTAAAATTAAAATTAGAAGTCTAGCGCGCTTAATTAACTAATTCGAAACTCTTCGACGGCGTAGTACTAGAACTAGCTCTAGAAGATCTAATAGTCTAGATAGAATTCGTAGAGATATTAGCTAAGAACTTACCGTATAAACGCTTTAGCGACCACTTTTTCTTAATACTTTTAGAGTTAATAAGACTTTTTAAAGCTAATAACTTTAAGCGCTTCTAATTCTCCGTCTTTAAGATCTATACGTTCTTTAAAGATAGCTTACCGTTTAGAATCGAGAAACTCTAATTTTCGAGTAATTTCTACTACTTACGTAACTAAATTAGTCTAATAGAAGACGTTTATATTTAAGACTAAAGCTTCTCTAAGACCTTAGAAGCCGCTTAAAACTCTTAATACGCGACTTTCTTCTCGAAACGAATTCTCTTCTATTAATAACGAAGACGAAATACTACGTAGAAAGTTAGTAAAGAAAAGTTTAAAGAAAAGAAAATCTACTAGTAGAAATAGAAACCCGCTAAGCGTTATATATACTTAACTTACGCGTAACGTACTCGCTATAACGAGACGCGCGAAGACTAATTCTATAAGAACGTTCGTTAGAGAAATAATTAAAATAAGAACGAGTAATAGATGTAAAGAAATTTAAAGCCGTAGTAAGACTAATACGATACGTCGACTCGTTTCGAGTACGCTTTCGACTAGATATAACGAAATACTTATAGAGAAAAAAGAGAATAAAAAAATAAAAAATAACTATAATATTTATCGTAGTAGCTCGAAATAATCTTTAGACCGAAGATTTCTAAGAGGAGAAGTAGTATTACGAATTTTAGAGAATATAAATTTTATAACTCTAAGAGTAGAAAGTTCGTACGAAAGAGTTTATTGTAAAAACTAATAAGCCTCGCGGGCGGAAGAGCCGTATAGTTCTAGATTCTATACGAAAATCTAGAAAATATAAAATAACGGCGTGTACGGAAATACTAGTAGATAGTAGTCGAAGTCCGTATAAAAAGAATATCTACGAGAATACAATAACTCTAGAAGAAAGTACGAACTAGAAAATCTTCTACGAAACGAAGGACTATAAAGTTAAGCTAAGAGCTAAAGGTCTAGACGTATAATCGTTTTAAAGTAGTATATAAAGGTAAAAAGCCGAAAAGTAGATAAGAAGAAAAACGAATAAGATATAATACGATATTACGATCGCTTAGCGAAGCTAAAAGACGAATACTAAAATAATACTCTAAGCGCCCGGGTTACGTACGATCTATAGATTTAGAAGTTTAGAGTCTTAGCGCTCTAAATCTACTAAACTTTTAAATTTAGTAGTTTAAAATCTTAGCAAGCTAAACTTATAAATACTAGATTATAACTAGCTTTCTTATAGTATATAGATATACTCGTTAGCTAAACTCTTAATCCTTCGTAGTTAACTTAAAGTTCTAATTAAGACTCTTTAATTAGAGGTAACCGGCTTACTATGCTTCGTATAATTACGTAATACTTTCTCGTCTAATTATTATCCTCCCTCTCTTATCTCTTTAAGGTAAATTCTACGGTTTACCCGACCTACTAAGTAACTTCGAAGCTTAGTAAAAGAAGCCTACCGTTATACCGGCTTACTATGCATCGCATAATTACGTAATACCCCCTTATTTAATTATTATTCTTCCTCTCTTATCTCTTTAAGGTAAATTCTACGGTTTACCCGGCCTGCTAAGTGACTCCGAAGCTTAGTAGAAAAAGCCTACCGTTACACCTAGCCCTTTTCTAAAACCTTAGCGGGTAGACCGTTAGAAATTTAAGATGCACCGGCACTATTTAAGTTTAAAGTCGGCTAGCTATAGATAAATGCGTAACATGTACTACAGTGTCGAATAGTAGTTAATACGGTAGAATTTTCTCTATTAGCTAATCTACACCTTTCTCTACAACGATAATAACTATAAGCTTATCTCAGCTCCGTATTACGTTAAGTACTAGCAGCCTAGAGACCGCACCGAGTTCTATTATTTAGACTTTTAGTTAAGGCGCGCTGTTCGTGAGGATCGCGGCATGAACGTTATTTAAGGCACGATTTCGCTTAATGACGAGGGAGCTAATGACTACACCGAGGTCGTCTATAACTTCAAGCCTTTTCTCCCCCGGCTTTTGGAACGCGCGATGACCCGTGGCTACAAGCCCGAGACTGCAAGTTTTGTCACCGAACTGGACAACAGCGGGTATATAAGAGACGAGGACGTTCGTGACTAGGGCCTTGCCTGGCGGCCTGTTGCGCTGCGCGCGTTGCAGGTTCGCATTTCAACTTCCTGGACGCCACATGGCGCTTAGCCTAGCAAGCGCGTTCGCCGCACGATGTTCCCGTGGTACATTGGCATCCGCGACAACCACATTAACTTGGATATAGAAGAGACTGGTACTTTCGACGAGTTTACCGGTTATCATCACGACATGGAGGCTCCTAAGAAGACTCCTTCTGGCCACTCTTTTATGTACGGCAAGGTTCCTTATAGCTTTCCTGCCGACACGCAGCTGACCGGCCTTGGCGCCGTTTCTGACGCTTTGGTTGGTCGCCGTCACTGGAGAGAGCTAGACGTCCTAGCAGAGGTTCTTGAGTGGGTCAGATGCAGCAACGGGATCGAGTTGTAGAATAAGCTCATTGCGTGGAGGCGACGCGCCACTACTGCTATCGTGGAAGCTTAGGAGCGCAAGAAGAACTACGAGCACTAGATCTTTAGTGCTAAGTCGTGGTTTCAAGCTACTATAAACCAAGGGCGGGCGCCTCCTGATGACGACCCTGACTCTGACCCGGGCATTCGCGAGATGTATAACCGGGTCGGACGTAACGCTAGCAGCGCGGTTTCTTAAAGCGATTAGGGACGCAGTGGTGCTAATGTTCTCGCTAAACTCGCCAGTGGATCCGCTCAAAGCGACGATGTCTTCCCTCCGGTCAGCTACACTTACTAAGCGTTCCGCTTCTAGTAGCCTTTACAGGCCTAGCCATCGCGCGAGACGGCTTTTCTTCTTTCTACTTTGTCGTGTTAACTTTTGCCTTTCTTTGCTTTCGGTCTATGTGCGAATTGGGCGTTCTACTTTCTTACTTATGCACTTATGGTTCGCGTACTCAACTACGTGATTTCCAGCCTGCTGAGCGCTCAATTACATCGGCGAATTTAACGATAGGGTTTTTCTGCTCGCCAGCGAGGTAGCTACTTTTTATATTGCTTTTTCTTTCGCTTCGGCAGAATGGTCTTTGCAAAAAGCGACCTACACGAGATGGCTCTTTTTAGCAACCAGGGGACGGTTGCTTGGGTGGGGGAAGAGATGTGGTGGTAAAAGGCGTGTAGGTAGTTGACCTTTTCTTTCGTTGCTTGTAAAGGTAGACCGGCTGGCCAAGGCTTCGACCTTCTAGATTGGGTTTGTACACGCACGGAACGCGGGTATAAAAGCGGCTTTTCTTAGATAGTTTACAACAACAATAATTCACTCTCCTTTACTTCTACTTGTTTAGGCCTCATCGGCGCCGTTCCTCGCCTTTAGCCTTCTCATTTCAACGTGTTTACTACTACGACCGATTATCCTAGGTCCTACCCAAACGTCCTACCCCTCGTCAGTAGTATAAGGACTAAGTAGGTAGTTAACCGCTTACCATACGCGCTACTACTACTAACCCGTACGTAAACTAGTATTTATTAAATCTACGACGCCTCTAACTTTAACCGTCGATACTATCACCACGATTACGTGGTTTCAATCTATTTAAATCCGCTGTAGAGTACCCGGACGCGCGCTTAAAGCCACGTGCGGTCGAGCCCCGGATTTCTACCCGGAAACCCCGATGATTTCGATCCTCCTCTACTAATAATTTCGACCCCGAAATCGTTGCTCATTTATAGTTGGGGGACTATAAGGTTGATAAAAGAAGAAAGCGAACGTAGTTATAAATCACTAGTAGGTTTGCAGGCTAAACTACATCGATAAAGTATATAGAGTTAAGTATATAGAGTTAGAGGCGAGACAACACCTTAGCTAAATATATCTAGCGCTTCAAAACCTTCCGCCAAGTACTTTACCCTTGATAAGCACTAATAATTGTATCAAGAGCTCTAATACTTAACGGTTTTACGAAGAACTCATCTACTCCTGCTTTCATACATTTTAATCTATCCTTCCAAGAATCCTGCCCGGTTACTTTATGGAATTAGGTCAGTTCAATTAGAATTAAAGAACGGGTGCATGCAAAACTTACCAATGAAAATAACCGCTCGGGAGAGAGATAGATTCTTTTCGGTTTCTCGGATTTGCTTTGTAAGCTCTACACCGTCGCATTTTGGCATCTGAAGGTCGGTGAGGATGAGGTCGAATGGCTGCTCATGTAGCCGCTCGCGATACAGTGCTCCCGCTTCATGCCCATCCACGGCCGTCGAATAAGGAATGGATCTTTTCTCACAATAGAGCTTAAGTATCCGCAGATTGATGGCATTATCATCGACCAGGAGAGCGTTGACGGAGCGTAGATCGCATGAGGACATTTGGTTGGATCTCCTCCTCAAACGCTGGTTACAAGGCCCTGGTGAACCTTGGAGAAGTCTTTCTGACCATGGCTTCAGGTTCTCGTAAACTCCATTCAACTCTTCCAGAATGCCCCTTAGCCGAGCAGAGAAAAAAGGACCTTCGAAGAACAAGACATTGCAGTTGGGTGATCGCTCGCTCACTAATAGCCTCGCCGTGAGAGAGGGAACAAGGCAGACTGATACAGTAGACGGGTCAAGCTTCTCGAGGCTCTGATGGAAATGCTTCTCGTCGCTGGTAAAGCTGACGATGTTGAGCGATCCGCGTGAGGTATGCGATCTACTGAAGCCTTGATTCTCGATGCATTTCGTGAAATGCTGAACCAGATCGGAAGGCCCTCCTTTGTTAGGCACCTCATAGTATTTGCGGGGTATGTCCTTGAACATGGTTTGGGCAGAGGGGCGTGGGCCAAACTGACAACCAAATCCTGGGTCATCGAACTCAACGCGAAAGTGCGTGCCATGGCCAACCTCCGATGAGATCAGGCGGACGGTACCGTTCATCAATCTTGCGATCTTGGAAGCTACGGTGAGACCAAGGCCAGCACCACGGGTGTGTGGATCGCCCTTCTCGAATGCTTCGAATATGCGTCGTTGGGTAGCAGTGCTCATGCCACAGCCATTATCGATAATGTCGAATCTGAGCTTCGAGAATCCCTTAGCTGCGGAGATGCTCACTACCACGCTGCCGTTTTGGACTGACTGGACGGCATTCAAGACCAGCGACTGCAGGCATTCCTTCAGCAAGTCGGCATCGATCGTAAAGAAACTTACGTCGACAGGAAGTCTGTTATCGAAGAATACGGATTTCGAAACCAATTCGTACTCAGGAAGCACCTGGGAGATGCCTCGTACGATCTCCTCCTCGAGTTGGTCCAGCTCATGAAGTGATACCAGTCTCAATGGCCTTCTTTGCTCTGTCCAGCGATTGAGCATGATGATATTGTTCACGGTAGACATCAATTCGCTGCCAGAGTTGGTAATTGCTTCCAGATACGCTCTAATACTTCGAGCGGTGGCAGGATCCCAGAGTTTATGCCGTCCATCGTCGTTGGAAGAGAGGGCGCGTGCACGGCCTAGAAACAGCTCCTCAGTAAGAAGCTCAGTTGAGGTCAGGATTCCATGGATTGGAGTTCGAAGCTGGTGCGTGATCCCTTGGAGAAAGATGTTTCTCGCCTCTAGCGCTTTCGCAACGCGACGTTCTTGATCTGCGTTGAGCAGAATAGTAGCGCATGACTCCACAAACCAAGAGTCGACATCGTCAAAAACTGAATGAACATCCTTGGATGCAACCAGCAAGAATTGAGGTACCAGCTGCTTGCGACAAGGCGCGATGATTGCCCGGATTGTCTGCGATGAGGTGAGATAGGAGTGATTTTTCGTGAGAATCAGGGATTCCAGCAACTCCAAATCTTCCCAAAGTCCATTTTGAGCACTAGATGCCAGGATGGGCGGTCTGTTCTCTAACTGAACCATGCCAGTCTTGGACTCCTGCAAGGCGATATAGGCACGTGGGTAGATCTTCCGGAGCACCGTTTCGATGAGACGCTCTGCATTCTCTGGAGTCGATTGCTTCCTGGTTTTAGCAAGTATATCGGTCATGATCTGGCGCTGGCGTTGGCGGCGGTTTCTTGATCTGTTGACAATCTCGGCGCTTATGAGCTCGGCGAACTTGATGAGGACTTCTTGCTGTCCTCGGTCCAACCTGGCTGCCTCGGAATATGTGGCCGCGAATAGCGAACCCAACGCAAAGCATTGTCCATCATCCGTTTCGCAGCGGATCTGTGCGCCAACATAGCTGCGCATTCTATTATCGTAAGCGAAAGGTAACCGACGAAAGCGTCGGTCTGCAGATATATTAGGCACCTCAAAGACCTGGTTTGGGTTAGTGACACTACGTGGAAGGAGACAGTCATCTTACCGGATACGCTTGACTGATTGTGTGTGCACAAATTGTTTCACGCCGGGGTATGACAGCCAGAGACATCCCATGCGTGGCTACTATTGTGCAGGCATTCTCGGCAACGAGGGTCAAAGACACCATTTCTCGGCCAAGAAATGTGTGTACCAATCCGATGATGTCCTGTAGTCTCTGAAGCAGCTCGGCGTCATCCATTATCTCGTTTGTCAGATACCATAGCATGGTAAGGCGCTGGCGCTCATTACGCGCCAAAGTAGGCGGAAGGTAGGAGGAAATTTTCAGTTCCGATTCTGAATGGTTGGTTGCGGGGTTTGTGTAATGGTTCTTGTGAGCAACCTCATCAAATTGCTTGAGTGGCTCGCCTGCATGATCAGTATCAGAGACTGGTGATACTATGGCCGGCCGATACGGAAGTCGTGTTGTTTCGGGGTGAGTTCGTTTGACATGTAGTCGCGCGTTTGGGAATAAGGACCCACGTCGTCCATCTTGAGCGCTTGACATGGCAGCGAACTTGAACAAATATACTGGAATGTGAAGCAGTGAGGAGAAAGGTCTGTGTCCATCGAGCTCACAGGAGGGAGGCATGCAGAATCTCACAGGAAGCTTTTTATAGACTCCATCGTAACGACGTCACCCAGTACATAGACCCAAGTATGGAAAAGAGCTCAGGGATGACTGGAATTAGTTTTGCGGGAACGGAAGGGCGCACAAGCTTAGTGCCTTAGTTGTGGCCGCAGCCCTAAGCCACGCCCTCGGTGCGCTTTCATCATGGTCCAATATCTAGTCGAGTAGTTTACGCAAGCAGCATGTTCAGATGGTAGGGATTTTATCCGTTTTCACGGCGGTAGCATTATTAGACTGATTGAACTGAATACCCTGTGGGACTTTGGGTGCCGGACATGGTGGTGATTGGCGTTGTAGTCCTTTGGTACGTTTAGATGAAAGAAGCACAACATTCCCCAACGGAAACTGTAGCTTTGTGCTGATAGTAGGCAGGTCTAACAACATCTCATCTCATACAACGCAGCTCCACCATAACGTAACATCTACTCTCTGCTAAAACATCTCTTAGTTTTCCTAAGGCCGCTATCCGCGAGCGGCGTTAGGCGTGTAAGAGATTTAATATTTTAATAAAAGGCCCATAAGACACATATTACGAGAACGATTACTGCCTACAGTTCCGTTTCCGGGCAGCCTACATCATTCTGCTTTCGAAATGAAAGCACTCGTGCCGGTAACGAAAGCAGCAACATCCATAAAGCTAGACTCGGAAAGTACATTTGTCTCTTTTCTTTTTTATTGCGTGAAGATAACTTCAGATTTATACGAAAAGCAGATAATAAATTATATTTGGTTGAAGGCCTAATATTAAAAGCTATAATCGTTCTTTAGTAAATAAAGATAATTACTTCTAATGTATTTAGAGTTGTAGGGGGTTTCTTCTCAGACGTAGAGTAGATAAAGCTAAGTCTATAGATTTTGTACAAAACACGTAGAATAGTAATTGATTGGTAGCCGCGCCGTTCATCGGCCGAGGACTGCGTTTACTAGTCTTTTGGTCATATTATAAGCGATGAATGAAACTATTTTCAAAAGAATACAAAGATAGATAACAGCCGATGAGTATGTGTTTAAGGCAACGGCTTCTTGTATAGAACATACTCACTGATGTCTGCTCTTTCGAAAAATCTCCAACAAATTAGAAAAGACTTCGTGCAATTAGTATATCCCTCTTGACTTGGCGTAGAGAGTATGACACATCAAGCACGAGCTAGTCTCAGGGTCTTCAAGGGGCGTTACCGTGAACAACATGGTTTTTGATGCTAACAGCTTTCGAATGTAGATTATTGCCTGTTTCGGCCTTCCTCCGCCATTGAATGGGCGTGCGTATTGCCTCTTCCATGATCACTTCCGCGGTATTTCCATGTCGTTCTATGTCATTCTGAATGTAACTGTCTCAATCCGATCAGCGTGACATCGAAATCGACCTTGAGATCGACGATTTAATCCGTGTCGGCCAAGCTCACAGTGATCGTAGCTTTGCCCGACCCTTACCTACCAACCGTCGATATGGAAACTTTGCAGAGTTTTGTACAAATCTTCCGCTCTGACAGTCGCCCTACCTTTCTCATAGACGCCTCTGAGGTCGACACCAAGGATCTCGTACGCTACTGCAATCCGGCATGCAGAAAGATTTTGGAAGCGGGTATCGGTACTGCACGCGTATGCGATGACCTGTTAGAGACCATTCGGCGGTTCATTAATCCTTGCATTCCTATTGAGGCTACATACTGCAGTATACTGGGGCTACGATGGAAAGGGATCACGTTGCACGAGGGATTGCTGTTGATCCAATTAGCAGAGGGCCAAGATATCTTCCAACCGACAAAAGAATCGTCAATCATTACGACAAAACTACCGCGTAATCGACACGGGAAGGAAATTCTTGAACCTCCATCATCCTTGAAGGCGACTCTATCGCAACTGATGCATTTTCCAGCGGATAATACACCAAATATGGATGCACTTACTCTCGACGACCTGATGGATCCGTTTCCAATGGGTTACGCAGAGTTCAGATTCGATGGATCCTTTGTAGTTGCCAACGAAGCCTATCTCAGGCTTGTCGGATCGACAAACATCGATTTCCAACACGGTGTCCTAGGGGAAACAGCCGTGACAGGTGGAAAAGACCTGCTTAAGAAACAGTTGGCAGCATTTGCTGCTCGGAAGCGCACCGAACCGTTCGATATCCAGGTGAAACAGCCATGGCTGGACCATGCGCCACACACATCGCTATCGGTTAGCTGCGGTTTCAGAGTGGGAGCAGGCAACAAAGCGACTGGACTCGTTGTTTGTGTAACAGACATAACCGATCGAAAGTCCTGGAAAGATAAGGATGACCAGCTGTCGACAGAAGCGTACACCAGCGATAGCCAGACCGACATGTCAAAGGACCTGGTGTTACATGAATTGAAAAATCCACTTTCGGCAATCCTACAATCTGCAGACTCGATTTTGAGTTCAGTCAGGCATGAGCCTGATCCAAACAAGGTCAGTCGATTAGGTCAGATGCTCACGATCCTATTCTCACTGATTTTCAGATGCATGAGGAAATCGATGACGCAGCGAGCACTATCAAGCTGTGCGCGGAGCACCAAGCTAGGATAATGGCCGATGCGCTCACGCTGGCCCGGCTCGAGTCCCAGAAGCTTGAGCTTCATTTCGACAAAGAAAAGCCAACCGACCTTTTGAAAAAGGCAACCAAGTTTTTCAAAGCCGAGGCAGAGGCAGCCGATGTCAAGCTATGCACTCGCGTGCAGCGCTTGCCTGGGTGTCTTGACATTGCAAACGCATCAGTGCTGGTTGATTCTGGACGCATGCTCCAGATACTCATCAATCTGGTTGCCAACGCTATCAAATTCACCCGTAACTGTACAGAACGCTCTATTACCATCTCATTGGACGTATCAGACACTCGCCCACAGGGAACCCACAAATATCTACCGCGCATCCATCAAAGCCAGTATCGCAAACCTGCAGCAAAAATGGGGAAGCCAGTCTATCTCCAGTTTTGCGTCAGCGATACTGGACCGGGCCTGAAGTCAGAAGAGACAGCCAAGCTCTTCAATCGCTTCGCTCAAGCGTCATCTCACGTCTTTAGTAAGCACGGTGGGTACGGGCTTGGCCTTTACACTTCTCGTTGCCTTGCCGAGCTCTTGAACGGACAAATTTGCGTTTCATCGGAGCCCGGCCAAGGAAGTACCTTCGCGTTTTACGTCGAAGGGTACTTGCAGAAACAAGATCTGCATCAACACCTGCAGGCATCTACTGACCCGGAGTCAGACATCCGGTCACCCGCCCCGAACAGCGAGTTGACCTTGTTCTCACCAGGTTGTACTATACACTGCTTGGTTGTGGATGATAATCGCACTGTCAGAAACGTCTTAACAAAAAGGCTACTAAAGCTTGGCATCTTGGTGTCGGTCGCCGACAATGGTGCAGATGCTTTGGTGCTGATCGAAAGCACAATCCACCAGCGTGACACCACGCCCATTTCTGTCGTTTTCATGGATCTCCACATGCCAGTCATGGATGGCTTTGTATGCGCCGAGCGGATCCGCAGCATGGAACAGGCAGGGCAGCTTGAGGGGCGCATGAGCGTGATCGGTATTTCCGGCAGCGCCCTCAAGGATCAACTAGCGTACGCTGTCAAGCAGGGAATGGTATTAACTGAACCAAAATGTTCCGTCGTTGCAGCTAATGAAATTTCTGTAGGATGCCGTTATCCAGAAACCTTTTCCCATATCCAGTGTCTTGAAATATCTCGCAAAATGAGCTCTCTTTGGAGTTTGTCTGTTTGTAGCTAGTGTTAGTTTGGTGCGCTTCTGAGATTAATCTGGGTTTTCATTGCTTTGCGATTGATCTAAATTAGTGGCAGTCCTTTGGGTTTTTGGGCTTTTATGTGTCACCGTTCGCGACCTTGGCGCTGTACCCCTCACTTTCTTCCTTTCCTTGATACCGTGACCAGCTGCCAGCAGTAAGACATGCAGTACGAAAAGAAATTCTGAGAAAATGTGCAATACGAGCCGCGTGCTAGCGCCCAGCCGCCGTCGGGATTGGCCCTTGAATTCCGTTTGCACGAGCCACGAGGAATCGCGTGCATCGCTGCAAGCCTCCACCCGCAGAATCAGGCCATGACATGCGCCTGTATTGCGGAGGCTTAATCATTCACTCAGCGATCGAACCATAATGCAGTGGCTAATTTTGCCACTCAGACATGGGGAAAAGAGCATACCAGTCTAGAACATCTTCTACTCAGCTCGATCCAGCTGATGTTTCGCTCAGCATCAAGCAGACCCCACTGGCTACAGGTTGCGTGGCGCACACTATTGAGTAAATGGCGCCCAGCCATCCCATCTTTATCTTGATGCTTTAGCGGAAGCAAGGGAGGTATGATCTCTTTGGGCCTCTTTTCTCTACAGTCTTGATGAGCCCGGCGCTTGCCGCTTCGCCGCAAGTCTTTCAAGAAATCGCAAAGGATGGGTCATTCTCTGAATCTGTGTTACGCATCGGCAAAACCCTTGGCTCTTTACGCACGGCGCTAAGTTATGCAACAGGCTAGTGTTTCTGGGTTTCGGGCTGCAAAAGTGATTGATTTGAAGCGTTCATCCGGAAACAAGCTGCCTATGAGGACTCCGGCGAATTCATAGCGGCAAGGCTGGCGGGTGGACTCATCTGACGTGGTCCATATTGTTGCGCGCCGACTTTGTAAAGCTTGCAGGAGCTTAAATGACACTGCCATGCACACCCGAGGCAGTGCTCCCAATTAGAAGATGTTTTAGGTGAGAAATCGGCTGGAAATTATGAAGGACATGCAGTTCAGTTATGGTTTCTGAGTCGAAAGCCATTAGCGCATAAGCGCGCATGCGGTGTCTCGGTATATGCGCGCATGCCAAGACAACGCGTGCGCGCATATCTCCGATTCCAGATCCGGTCTAGCCAAAAAGCCCAAAGCCAACGACGCATATGCGCGCATGCACCTCGAGATGGCATCCTTTCTACTTATCAGCGAAGATAGTCATCTATGAGTATGTGTATCAGCTCCGCTTAACCCAGGCAGCAAAGTTTGGTCGAAATTTTCACTCAGATGCTCGACATATCGTTAGAGAAGAGTATAGATTGAATATTTAAAGATGTTTAAAGGAGTGAATGTTCGTCAGAAAGAAAATAGATAGCAAAACAATTTCCCCGGGGATGAACATGCGGTAGAGACAGATGTTGTAGAGTATTCAGAGCTTGAGTTCCTCCCTAGCCACAGCAACTGCAAACACAACTCGAGGAGATAGCGTAGACGGCAAATTCCACGTTGTCGCTTCGAAAGAATGCTTCCACTTGGGACAGGGATTGTGAGCAGGTCGTTCAGAGAACGTCGGTGCAAGACAGATCGACATTGACCAGGCCCTTCAGACGTCAGTCAGCATAGTCCAGTCTATGATGGTGGCTTGGGTATGTTCCTCACAGTCTGTTTGTTGCCATTGCAACACTTGACCGTGTTGGTGTTGCCACAGACGGCGGTAGCTCCGTTGCCGCTAAGAATAGCCACTTTTCGTTTATCACAATAGCTTTTAGTAACAAGAATACATAGTATGCGCAACAGATGATAGTTCAATGAATGAAACCACTTACAAACTGTAGCACTAACGCCAGTGCATCCATTGCCAAGGATGGGTCCAACGATCGCAGAAAGCAATCCAGCACTGCTCTGGGTGCTGGAAGGGTTGCAGCAGGCGACGACCTGATTGGCATTGCATGACTTTGCAGCATCGTCGATCGACTTGTCGGTACGAGTAGAGAGCGCTGGAGAGGCGGAGCCGGCAACAGCCAGCGATAAAAGAGAGGCAGCGATGAAAGAAACCTTCATTGTGTGGTTGGGAGAGTTTTCTCTGCTTAGAAGCTGAAGTGAGTGATTGGGATGTAGAGATAGAAGCTGCTGATGGTGCTCGAAATTGATGCGAGGAGACGCCGGCTTTTATATCCTGGTCCCGGCCTCATGAACCATCTCTGAGTAAAAGATGCCCATCACCAATTCGTATAGGCGTATCCGATGTCTTACTTTTCTCTCTGTGCTTTTCTTTCTTTTGTTGGGCTTGCAGGTCGAGTGTGCAGCGCCAGCGTGTTCGCGGCAGCTGAGATGACGCCAAGGTCGGTCGGGGCGCTTAATGTGGCGTGCGCCTAGACATAATCGACCGCCGCAGGATTCACCCTCGCCTGCGCTAGAGTTCGCAAAGCGACCAGCTCCGGTGCTGCCGCGTTCAGCCTGTTTGTTTCACTGTCCTATGCAACGGCCAAACCCTTGAGCGAGGCGAGCATGTTTTCTCCACCACGCATCGCGGTACTCAGCTGCTCGGAGAACACAGCAGCCACATTATCCACGCCATACCTGTGAGCGGGGTCTTTATATCAGAAATACGATCGATCTGGAGAAACTTCCCTGCTTTGTCCAGCACCTGCGTCAGGCCAGACCCGCAAAGGGAGTTAGCCCCGCCAATGACAGCGGCCCTTGGCTTTTCAACGAGAATCGATGACCAAATTCATTGCATGGCAAATAGCAAGCTAGCGTGTGTGGTATCTATGGAGTAGCCGATACGTCTCGGCAGACCACAGTAGATTACAGTAATGCCCATATAACCGTTCGCGTTTAGAAAGTTTAGAAGTAATAATAGTTATCTAAATTAATTCTTATAGATAAAATTTTACTAGACCTAGACAGTATCTTAGTATTAATATACGTACGTTTAAGCGCCTTTTATATATTCTCGAGTTTATTATTACGGCATAGCCCCTACGAAATTAAAGAATATTAAAATAAGAAAAGAAGTAGAGTATACTTATACGGCGTAAAAAAAATTTACGTAAGTTACGTATCTTACGTAACGCTAAGAAATTAATATATATAATCTTATAAAACTTAGATATTAACGAATAGATTAAAGAGATTAACCCCGCTATAATCTATATAATTTATATAGTTCTTCTAATAAAAGACTATAGATTAAATAAATTAATATATTAAATTATTAACTCTTCTACGTATATATAAACTACGTTTTTTAAATAACTTTAATCTTTATAGTTAACTTTAATAATAAAATTTAGACTCTATTAGTAATAAAATCTTTATATACGTAGTATTTAGTTACGTTTTATTTACTACGTTTTTAATTTTCTTCTTATATCTACTTAAGAAAAATTTTTTAATAGATTTTTATTCTCTTTAATATTTAGATTTTTAAAGATAGAGACTTATCGTTATACTTTAACTATTATTTTTATAAAAAGAGAATATAGAGTAATATACTCTTCTATTTAATAAGTTAAAAAAATTATAATACTAAAATTATTATAAATAAAAGTCGAGCTAACTAAAAGATAAATATTAAATATTTTAAAATCTACTTTACTAGCTTAGTTTATATAGTAACTAAAGCTTATAAGAGCTAAAATTCTATAACTCGTTTGTTACGCTGGGACTAGAAAGAAGGTAAGATAAGAAATATAGGCGGTCGTATAGCGTCGATAGATTTACTACCGCTATCTAGGATGTTACTAGGTACTATACTTAGAGGATAGCAGCCGTAGTTAGATAGGAAAGGTAATAAGAGGGGTGTAAGGCAATGATTAAAATTAACTACGAAGGTTCTATCTACTATAAGTAAGTATATTCTATATACTATGATTAGCCGCTGGTTGGCTAGACTGTAGTGTTAGTGTGGACAGTAGAGTGGCTAGTGGCCAAGGAAGATCTACTTCGTAGGGTTAGACTATTAGCCACTCAAATAGATTAGGTGCGTCCGGGGTTTCGGCATAGAATAATCCGGTCCGCCTATAAGTTCTACTACGCCGTTTAACCCGCATTCTAATTCCGTAACATCGTTAAGAAGCTAAAGAATTAAAACGTTTAACTTATTAAATATTAAACTAAAAGAATTACTACTAAGATTAAAATAGTTTTATCTAAAAAGTTTAATAAAAATAAAAAGAAGTTTTAATTCTTTTTACTTTAAATATAATAATATCTTTAGTTTAATTAAACGTAGTTTAATAATAACGTTAAAGTAGTTCTCTTTACCTCTATATATTTTAGAAAAACTATAAAAGTTTAAATAAAACTATATTTACGCGACTAGCTAGCTAATAAAGTTACGTTTAAAGCGCGCTATCTTAAAACTAAATTTTTTTTTAATATATACTAAGAATTTATAGCTAATCTTAAAACTATTTTTACTAACTAAGATAAAGTATATAAAGCTTTTTATAAAATTAGTAGCTATATACTATTACGCTAAAATTTAAAAAGAAATTTAAGATAGAAGCGTTAAAAAGATATATAATATTAATACTTTACTACTACTATTAGAGATATTACTAGATACTATATTTAAAGAATAGTAGTTATAGTTAGATAGAAAAGATAATAAAAAAGATATAAAATAATAATTAAAATTAACTATAAAGATTCTATCTACTATAAGTAAGTATATTTTATATACTATAATTAGCTACTAGTTAGCTAAATTATAGTATTAGTATAAATAGTAAAATAACTAGTAGCTAAGAGAAATCTACTTTATAAAATTAGACTATTAGCTATCTAAGTAGATTAGATACGTTTAGAGTTTCGATATAAGATAATTTAGTCTATTTATAAGTTCTACTACGCCGCTTAACCCGTATTTTAATTTCGTAATATTAGCTATATATAGATATAATTATAAAGTAAGATTATAGTTACTATATATAGTTACTATTGGTTAAGTTTTAAGACTCTAGATAGTAATAGTTCTTAGAAGTATTTTATAGATAGGTAAGCTTATAACCGTTAATATACCTTAGAGTTATTATCTTCGGCTCTAGTATTTAGTGTTAATTAGTGGCTTAGGCTAGTCTTTCGAATGGCATTACCTGTTGGACAGAAAGTCAGTAGTAATAATTACTTTTTCGGACCTAAGGCCGCCAGACTCCGATCGAGGCAACGAATGCCGCGGCCGCAGTCGCACAACATGGACAGTCTTCCATTACACGGAATGTGCATGTTGTCCGGCCATTCTTCCTGAATTTAAGATCGCGCTGGACGAAGTCATCTTACTTAAAGCTTTTACCCTCTACTCTTGCATCCGACCGTTTCAGCGGGAAAAGCGAGACGTGCTGTGGAAACACCACACTGCGAGGCATCTGAAATGCATCGGATAGCGTCCCCAGGGGGGCGAGGGGCTTATTTCTGCTGTGCTGAGAAAGTTACATTTAAGCTGGAAATGCAATCACCGGGCTACAAGGGCAGAACCGGAGCTGTTACTCCACTTTGTTGACTGTAAAGACGGCGAAAGTGGATTGGTAGATTAAATGCGGTTGATGAGGGGAGTGCCTGTGGCGTTTCAGAAGGAGACTTTAAATTTGGTAAACATGGAGGGTGGCACCTGTGATCCGGGCGCGGACTGTGAAATGAAAAATAAGCAGAAACACAAACTTATACAAGGCTCTATGCGAACAGTGTGGTTGATGAGACTACTTCATACCTGTGCGCATGGTCATCAGGGAGTGCAAAGCTTGCCCGAGACGATCGTCTAGAAAGACCCCTTTCCCCCCATTTGCGTTATGGGGGCTACTGATTCATAGTCCGCCACCACCTCAACCTTCCCACAAAAACAATGAGACGAAAGACGTCAGAGAGGGCCTCAGAGTCCAGCCAGATCCGCCATCCCGTAGGGTCCGCTTTCAACATCCTGCGGCATCTGGCACCTCAGTCCATCCAGGTCATCCGGTTCTCCTTTCCCAACACAACACTTAAAGAACGGATTCAAGCCCAGCGCGATCAGGATAGTCAGACGCTGGCAGTACTTGAGTTTCGACATCAAGTGACGTTCCTGCTACATCTTGACCCGGACACTCGGCTTGCTACGCTTCATGCTCCTCGGCCGGGTCGTGGCGAGCGCGACCCCGCTGAAGAATTCCTGCACCTCGATGTGGGAGACTGGGACTTCGCAGTGAAGCGGTTTACCGTCGTAGGTTTCAGGCTCACTCCCCACACTTGCTGTGTTATGCTCACGCGCAGATAGCTTTCCGCCGAGGATTACACCCCAGCAGTGGTGGGTGAGGGTCTGTACCATATTTCGGGCCTTCCGCCATCATTAGAGGACCATCGGGATGTATCGCTGTGGCGACTGATCTTGCGGCGCATACTGCCAACCGGTGATACTCAAGTGACGGAGCAGATGGAAATCGACCGTTTCATCGCTACTCTCGCAACGTCGTCGCGGGGCCAGCCATTCAAGTACTCTGTTCTCCTCCAAGAGAAACAGCATCATGCGGAGGTATGCGCGCAGGTGTTGCAGGCAGTACAGCACAGCCTGCAACACGACCAACAGCCACTCGAGGACGCGTTCAGGGAAAAAAGCCAGGAATGCAACGCGAAAATGGAAGAACATGCGCGACTGCGTGGGGATATCAAAACTTTTTCTCTAGCCAATACTAACAAGCTGAAGGCCGCGGTTGAGAAGCTAGAACTGGAATTGGCCGAGCTGAGTGCACGCCATGAAAAGGTAAACAAGAAGGTAGAGCGGCTACAGACAGGACAGCTACTTATTACACAGCTGCTACAGTCTTTGTCAAGCACGTTTCAAACATCGCTGCACAGTCTTCGCGAGGAGGCGGCTAAGATAAACGACTTTCTCGCCCGCTATGAGGCGTAGATTTTCTAAGTTTACTCGAATACCTACAAGGACAAGTTCGCCAGCAACCTCGACAACTTAGGTACTGTTCATGATTACGGCTTCCGAGTTCTGCCAAACGATCCGTAAGTCTTCGTACACCAAGTCAAAATTATCACCAGGAACTAAGAGAAGCGACCAGAATGTTTGTGGATTATGACTGGCCCGCCCAGGACTACTGGTCCACAGAAATAGGAATGCGCAACCCGATTGGTGGACTCATTGGATACTTCAACCCGGCTGCAGATGCTGCCAGTGCACTATGGCTGAAGCGAGACGAGATGCCTGCAGCGATGGGCACCAACACCACATTCCTCCAGAGTCTTGATGTCGTTGAGATTGACATAGACGGCATGAACCTCGAAGATCTCCAGGTGGATCCAGATATCTTTACCGAGCTGCACCTCAGCGAGGAGGAGCTGGCGGAGCTGGGCATGAACATGGAGGACATAGTGCTTTTAAAGCAAGAGACGCAGCCCGTCGAGGACCTCGTTGAGCCCAAGCCAAAAGATGCGGATGCTACTACTGCTGTTTCGGCTCTAATAGCTGTGGTTGAGCTATCTTGGACAGGTGCTATTATGTCTATTTCGGCTCTCGCTCCTACGGGGCAGTTATGACGTGTCAAAAACGTCAATGCACCCTATGAGGGGTAGCCGTTGGATATAGAGAGTAGATGGTTGACTTGAACAATCATAAGGGGCAAAGCTGTGGTAGTACATGGGTATCTCCTCCGTCGTCGAGGTCCACCGTCGCGTCCACCGGCACGTGACTAAGCCCTTATTTATTAGCTGGAAACCTCAACACCATGCCAATTACCTAATATAAACATGGCAGCTCCACTATAGTGGAAAGAAATTACTAGGTGCGCGACATCGACGGGAATGTGAGGCTTAATCGAGCGGTTGAGTTTTACCATTTCGTGTGGCAGCCGCGTGACATGGATCGATCAGAAGTGCTTACCACAGCCGAACGAGCAATCTCCCCAGAAGCAGAGGTTTTAATATTTTTAATGTGGGAAGAGACCAGCAAATCCCTGCGCATACCGTTGAACGGGGACTGCGCTGTTCTGGCCCAAGAAGTGTACCGATTGGAGGATACAGGCAAGCGTGTTCACAAAACCTTCTATTCATGCCAAACTCACCAATTGGATGCTCCACTTGCACACTTTTTCTCCATTTAGTTTTAAAAGTACGCGTTTTGCTTTCCGCCGCTGACCGGCGGGAGCCGGCGGTAACCGGGAGTTCTCCTGGGTTTTGCGGGCCCCTCACAACGGATAGGTTATACGAGTACGAGTGGACGAATCGAAAGGCCAAACACGATTCTCGGTACTCGGAGCGTAGGGGCACCGGCAAGGGCTTCAGTCGCTAGCCGGCCCGGCTCAAGGCTTGGCATTTCGGATAGTGGTGGACCGGTGGCTACCGGCTACAGCATTGTCGCTATGCGGGGTGAAGTGTATATATCTTGTCCCATGAAGCCGACTGAGAGCAGATGCAAGCAGAAACTCATCGTTCATCGCATCATGGCAAACCCGAAATTCAAAGTCATCATTGCAGGCGGCAGTATAGCCGGGCTGGTATTGGCCAACATGCTGGAGCAGCTCGGCATCGACTTCGTCGTGCTCGAAGCATACCCAGAGATTGCACCGCAGGTTGGAGCCAGCATTGGCTTCTTCCCCAACGGCTGCCGTGTCTTGGATCAGATTGGCTGCTTCGACGGAATCCGGGCCAAACTTGACAGAAAGATGACGGAAATGTACTTGAAGTCACCCGACGGAAAGATTCTTGGCGAGACTCAAGATGCCTACAAGCACTTCATCGCAAGGTACGAGTAAAACATATTTTGGTGATTTTGAGCTAACCAGTACAGGCATGGCTACGATCCGGTATTCATCGACCGGCAGATGGCCATCCAAGTCTTCTACGACCACCTTCAGAACAAATCCAAGGTCCTCACGGATAAGCGAGTGGCTAGCGTCAAGCAACTGAAAGACGGGATCCAAGTTACAACCAAAGACGGCTCGACATACACGGGGGATATCTTAGTAGGTGCCGACGGAGTGCATAGTACGGTGAGAAAGGAAATGTGGCGGCTGGCCGATGAGCTGTCGCCGGGCTACATTCCCAAGTCGGACCAAACAGGTAAGTAGCCGTAGCACACTCGACGACAGCTGTCGCTGACGGTAGTAGATGTGACGTGCGACTACACGTGCATGTTCGGCATCTCGCACCCGGTCGAGGGATTCGAGAAAGAGTCGTCGCACATGATAACCAACCATGGACGTAGCTACCTCGTGGTTGACGGACCCGGCGGGCGCATATACTGGTTTCTGTTCCTGAAGAACGAGCGCACGCTCCGCAACATGGAGGGCGAGATCCCACGGCGGTTCACTAAGCAGGAAGAGAAGGCGCTGGCGGAAAAGTGCTGGGACGACGTCATCATGGAAGGGGTCAAGTTCGGCGACCTCTACAAAAGCCAAATGTCGGCCGTCTTGACGGCTCTGCCCGAGTTCGTGTGCACCAAGTGGCACTTTGGCCGCATTTTCCTCGTCGGCGACTCAGTCCACAAGTTCAACCCCATCTCGGGCCAGGGCGGCAACTCAGCCATCGAAACCGCCGCCGCCCTCGTCACCGAGATCATCACCATGCTCAAAGCCACGCCGTCCAAGGCGCCCATCACTGACGCCGCCATCACCGCCGCCTTCCAAAATGCCCAGGATGTGCGGTACGCCCGGGTCTCAGCGCTCGTCGAAGCCGGGCACAAACAACAGGCCTTTATGGCACTGGAGACGCCGCTGCACGAGTTCATCGCGCGACAGGTGGTGCCGCGGTCCGGCCCGGACGGCACGCTCTCCATGGCGGCGCAGTCGGCAGCGCCCGCGATGCGGCTACCGGTGCTGCCGATGCCGCGGCGCCCGCGGTTCGAGCCATACGAGGACGAGCTGCCGGCTCAGCCGCTGCCGGGCGCAGTGCAGGCCGTGAGCTGGAAGATTGGCGCGGCCGTCTTCGCGGGGCTGCTGGCGGTGGCAAAGATGGGGATGCGCATCGACTTCGATCTGGCGCCGACTCAGACGTTCCTGGACGGTGCTGAGCTGCGCACGCGGTACACGGGCATCGGGCCGGTCGACGGGATGCTCGCCATGCTGTCGGCGTGCTTCGGGGACTCGGTGTACGGCGGAGATCCGTCTCATCCGGCCCAGTTCGCCTACCTGCTCGCGCTGCTCTTCCCGGTGCTGATCATTTGGACCGTCGAGGGCTACCGCGCTGCAAACCGGATGAACATCCTCGCGCTGCCCGTCCTGTTCGGCATTGCCTATCAGCTCCAGGGAATCGGCGTCATCGCGCCGCTATACTTCCTACTATCGGCGTACCTCACTTCCTCTCCAACGCACAGCCGCGCCATTGGCCGCCCCGTCCCGCTCGCCGCCGCCCGGGCCGTCCTCCCGGCCACTATCTTTGGTTTTGCCGTCCCTACTATCTTGATGTTCCTGCCCTACGCCAACCCGCACACGCACCAGGGCGCCATCGCCTTCTGGCAGTTTATCCCTGTCTGGGTGGCGTTGCTCACCAACATCGGGAAGCGCGCCCTCGAAGCCGTGCAGCCCCAGGGCCCGTTCGAAGTCTACAAGAAGCGCGATGTGCCAGTGCTGCAGGAGGCCTACAAGGTTGCCTTCTGGCTGTCCGCCCTGGTGCACGTTGCCTTCTTTGCCTTCATCGCCCTGACGAGCCTGCCGACCGTCACTTTTGCGAACATGTTCACCGACATTCCAAACCCCTTGAAGCCATGGAGCGCGCCGAACTGGGAGGAGCATCTGTTCATCTTCGTCAAGTATGACTTTGCCTTCTCAACTATCGCCATCCTGCTGTGGGAGCTGTACACCGTGTGGGAGCTGCGCCGCTCGGGATTCACCACTACCAAGAACGCTGTCACCACCGCCGTGGCCGTGCTTTTTGGACAAGTGCTGGTTGGACCCGGAGCAGTGTACGCCGGATTGTGGTGGTGGAGGGAGGGACAGTGGGCAAGGGAGGCCAGGTTGGAGGGCAGGCCGGAGGATGTCAAGGCGCACTGAAAGGAATTTCAACTCTTCTTAGAGGGTAATCCACTTTAGAATAGCTATAGCGAAGATCAGGTTCTATGGTTCTTGGAGTTCGGCGTAAATACTTTTCTGCACTCAAAGCTACTTAGAAATTATATCTCCTTAATCTCGTACGCAGACCGGGAAAGAGAATCTTACATGAAAATCCGAACCGGCGCTCGGACGTGGGGTTGTGGCCTGACTGGACGCTGGCTGCTCGATTTCTCTCTCGCAAGTTGCTGACCTGCCGAGTGGTGGATGAAGCTTCTGTCACTGTCATAACCACCATCATGCAATCCGGCAGCGCTACACTGCCCTCGGATGAACCTTTTAAATTGAACTTTAGCTTTGCGCGCGCACGGAGCTGATGACGTGTTCTACGCACGCCCTTCCTCCTCCGCCGGCACGTCACGCACCCTTTGGATCTACCCGGCACTCCAACCATTGTGCCCGCAATGAGCCTCTTTGGGACAACAACGAAACGGCGGTGTAGCTTAACCTTCAGCGAATTGCCAAGTTCCAACAGACCAGAAACAGCTCCCGCCAAGCCCAGACAAACATTCAGGAGGTCGGAATCCTCGGACCGGAAACAACCGGAAACCGGTGGCTCATGTTGACCCCGCAAAATCTTTAAAAACCTAACAATGCGGATGAGCTGTTGATATCAGACCACAGGAATTCTGTCCATGATGAGGGGATTATCATTGGCTGTTCTACTCGTTTCGAGTGCCACTGGCTTCAAGTTTAAACCAGACAATGATACGTCGCCATTTACCGTACGTACAGCCAGATTTAATCCACACTTGACATTGCTGACATTTTACAGCCAAAAGTACCCACGACCTATGATCTTACGGAATCCCAAACTCTGGGCGGCTCCTACTATGTCGGCTCTTTCCTGACCACATCCGACTCCAAACAGTATTTTGTCATGTCTCATATTCAGACCCTGACTCAGCAAACACAAGTGAGACATTCGGTGCTTGACATCTCCGACCCAAGTCAATACTGGAAGAGCTTCGTGGTTGAAGCTCCTGTGGTGCCGAAAAACTCCACAAAGGGCCCTGTGCAATACATCTTTGGAGACTACGGTTTCAGCGCACCCACAGAAGATGCCGTGTCCTCCATGCAGACCTGGGCTTCTACTGCCGATTATTCTTTCAACATCAGCTTCGATGCAACATCTACCGCCATCCAAAATTTGGGAACTGGAACCTTTCTCTTCGGCTCAGGTCTGACGAACCAATGGTCTCTTCCCGCTTGCCGAACGGAGGGAACATTGTCAATTGCGGGGAACCCCCTGACAATCGACCCTGAGAATTCCTTTACTTGGTACGACCGCCAGTGGAGCTCTGGAAGACCTTCAAACTTCACCTGGTTCGGACTCCGATTCCCGGATTCGAAGACGAGCCTTAGTGTTTGGGCTTTCGACTACGGCACCACCGAACGCCGTCTTGCCACGGCCAGAACCCCACACGGAGACCTGCTTTTGACCCACACTCTTCACGCCGATGCCAATAACACATGGACTTCTCCTTCTTCCAACAACACTTACCCCTCACGCTGGACCCTGGACTTTCAGAACGGCGATCATCTCGTCATAACAGCCGTTCGCCCGGACCAAGAGGCTGGAACTGCGCTAACCGCCTTCGCAAATGTTGAAGGGGCTTTCCTAGGAAGTTCAGGGGGAGCTGGCGTGGTAGATGTAATATTTATATAGTTTAACATGACTGACTGGTCTACGGGTTGAAAAGGGCAAAGAGCAGCGAGCTATATATATTTCGACTAGTCTAATTGCAAACAAAGAAGTCTTTCTACCATGCACTGAGCTCCGCGTGAAGAAATATACACTAAACGCTAATAGAGCCAATTCCTCCAGCGTTCTCCAAGAGACGAATTATTTCGATACGGCCATCGTCATTGCCATACTCCTTTACACAATCTAGAGGTGTTTGATCTCTGGTGTCTTTAATAGACGGGTCGGCACCCTTATCGAGCAGATGAGACAACAGTTTTACCTTCCTCATATGAACAGCTGTGTGGAGAGGTGTACCGATGCCAAACAAAACCCATTGGGAGTATGACTGAGGATCGTTGCTGTACATAATCGTGTTTAACGACGCACCCTTTTGGAGAAGAAGATCTACAACTTCGATCTCATCAGACTTTCTCCGTACAGCGTGATGTATCAACTGTCCTTTCTCAATGCTCCCACCTCGTTGAAAAAACAAGTGGATGATCCGGAATGGAGCGTGCTCAATAGCGTCCGAGAACGGAGTCGTGTCCATCCAGGTTCTTGCATTGGGGTCAGCACCGCGATCGAAGAACCAATTGGTAAGGTCCCAATCCTTGACAGCGAGGCTAGAACAGTTACAATCAGCCCTTCAAATAGAAAGTTACGGTACGGTGAAGAAGCTTACTAAAGAGCTGGCGGAGCAGTTCTCGACATTGGCTCGTTGATGTCCCATCCAAAGTCGAAAAGAACTTCGAGGACAGCAACAGATCTTATATCAATTGCCACCCAAGCAAGCACTTCGGGGAGCAATGGATATCCAGCTGAGAGCCAGTAGGGAAGCATGTAGGACAGAATGTCTGCTCGGCCTTTTCTAGCAGCAGTCAACAGGACGGTGACAAATTCCCGCAGGTCGCGTTCCTCCCGGACGACCCTGATAAGATAGCTTTGAAAGATCTCACGGACCTTTTCAAGATGTCCAGAGGCACATTCTTGGAGAAGGAGGTCAACCTCAGGTGGATCATGTCTTGCACCCAGGAGTTGTGCCGGAATTGCTAAGTGATTGTCCGTCATATCGAGTGTTGTAGTTGGTAAGTTGTTGTCTGTCGGAAGTGGGATTTGAGTACATGGGCAAAGCGCAGACCAAACAGTCCTCTTTATAGGATATTCGAAACCGTGACGCCGCTGTCTTAGCTCATCCCGGTCTGCCGTCGGTGCAAAGGCTTGTACCAATCAGCCATGACTCTTTTATACTCCATGTGGGGCATACATCGTAATAAGCTAGTTTTGCACTGTGCATTTTTAGTGTCTTTGCACTGTGCAGTTTAAGTGTCTTGAGCAAATTTCGCGTATCACTTAAGGCAACCCGAGGCGAGAATCTATCACACCATGACTTGAATTTTACAAGCCCTCACCGTTGCCATTTCAATATCAATTACAGTGATGGAATCTCAACAGAACCCGCACGTCTACTCTAGTGCGGCTAACATTCACGGCCCCTCTGCAAAGAATCCTTTCAACTTAGTCTGAGGGAGGTTGCTGTGGCTTCATAATGAAACTCAGGTGTCTAACACGGGGCCGGGAGGCTGAAAGCTTCGTATGAATCGGGATGCTTGCACAAGGAAGGCGGGGGCGAATTCTCGTGGAGCGAGAAACGAGCAACGCAACACATCTAGGAAGAAGCACCAGCTTGCATTCAACCGGCAAAATTCACGTTGCTTAGAATCGTCAACATTCAACCATCGTCAAGTGTTGTTATCATATGCGCAGCACGTTTTGGAATTTCCACGATGTCAACTTGCCTCTTGCGTTCCCTTTAAAACAAGCGCGAAACCAAACCTTGTATTTGACCACAAAATTTTAGCAAGCGATTGTAGTCTGCAAACACAGCAGAGCAGTCCTCTGTTATTTCATGTACTGGGTTGGCATGGCCGATGCATAGTAGTAGTATTACATCCAGGTTGTTGTCTACATTGAAGGTGTACGCCGGTTACATATACTCCGGTCCGGGAGGAAACATAGTTCCAAACACTTAAAACATGGCCTTTCACTCTGAAGTAGCAGGAAACCTCATCCCAAACTACAAGACAACGACAGGAACAAAAATAATGACTCGGGTCTGGCTGATCACAGGCTGCTCGTCCGGCTTCGGCAGGGCGATCGCGCTGGCGGCAGCGGCGCACGGTGACAAAGTCGTGGCCACGGCGCGCGACGTGTCGAAGCTCGCGGACCTGCGCCAGCGCGGCATCGTCACCAAGAAGCTCGACGTGCTGTCCTCGGATGCCGAGATCCAGGCCGTCGTCGACGATGTCCGCTCCACGGTGGGTGACATCGACGTCCTCGTCAACAACGCAGGCTATATCCTGGTTGGCGCCATTGAGGAGTGCAGGTAAGCTTTCCCAATGACCCTTTGCTGCCAAACAAAAGGCTGAGAGACAGCACAGCGCGCAAGAGATAGAGCGTCAGTTCGCGATCAACGTCTTTGGTCAGCTCGCTGTCCTCCGCGCCGTAGTGCCGTCGATGCGCTCTCGCCGCACGGGTACTATTGCCAACCTTGGCTCCATTGGTGGATGGCAAGGTTCGCCCGCGGCGGGCATCTACTGCGCGACCAAGGCTGCCATCGCCATTTACACCGAGTCCTTGCGTGCGGAGCTGGCGCCCTTCGGTGTCCGCGTCACCTGCATCGAGCCGGGCTACTTCCGAACCAATTTCCTGGACGAAGGATCGGGACGCAAGACGGTGGCGAAGAAGACGGTGGCGGAGCTTGATGCTATCGAGGGCTCGGCGGTGGCGGCCACGCGCTCAGCGTTGGCGGCGTATAACAAGAAGCAGCCGGGAGATCCAGACAAGGGCGCGCGGGTTATTGTACAGGCCCTCACTGGATCTGGGCCATGCCAGGGGAAGGAGCTGCCACCGAGGCTGGCGTTGGGGAACGATGCGGTGGGATTCATTGGCCAGGCATTGGAGAGGAACCGCCGGGATTTGGATGCGTGGAAGGATGTTGTGTCCAAGACTGACTGTGATGAGTAAGTGATAGTCTAGTAGCGGTTTTGCTGCCGAGCACCGCTAGGAATGCCTTCAAGTAGTAGAGGAATGAATTTTCTTCATACACAGCTTCAATTGATAGAGGGCTCGAGTTCGATGCATTAAAAAATCTATCAGGCTTTAGAAAATCAACGCGTGCGTCCTCATGGAGTGTTCGATTGACTGGATCATTTCATTGTGTTGTAAAATGGTGAAGGTGACCAGCTTCTAGAAGACGTTCCTCAGCGCTGAGAAACTGCCTCAATAAACAGAGAAGAGGCCAGTGATTGATACTCCGGTCCATGTTGAGCGCTGTGTGACAAGGATTGCTGCCAGTTTGTAAGCATTGTGTGCTGTAAATATAACGAGTAAGGCAACTTTGCAAGAGCAGCAAGGGAAGATAAATGAGTTTAAATTTCAGTACTACTGCTAAACTACTTGTGGTCGCTCAGGGCACTGATGGAGCGCCACTCGTTGATCGCATCAAGCGTAGCCTGTGCGGACTTGGCAATCTCGGTGCTGGCGTCACTGCCCAGCGGCAGGAAAGGCGGCAGCGGGCGGCCCGCGGCAACGCCAGAAGAAGTGACGACATCGTAGATGACCTCGGCGCCCTTCTTGGGGTCGCCCAACTGGGCACCGTGGAAAGCTGCGAAGTTGGCGTCGTTGGTCTTGTTGAGTTCTGCGTAGTCGGGCAGGCGCTGCTCGGGAGTGGTCATGGCGATGTTGGCCTGGGGGTTGAGCAGCTCGGTGCGGAAGAAGCCCGGCTCGACCAGGGTGTGGCGGATGCCCAGATGCTCGACCTCGCCGGCCAGGCCGATGCCGAGCCAGCGGAGAGCAGCCTTGGAGGCGTTGTACAGATTGCAGCCGGGCATGGGGTACCAGGCGGCCATGGAGCCGATGGTGACAAGGGTGCCGGACCGCTTGCTGCGCAGGTGCGGCAGCACGGCGCGGTAGACGTTGAGCGGGCCCAAGACGTTGGCCTGGAATTGGCGCTCGGCCTCGGAAGCAGGCACTTCTTCCAGCATGCCCGTCTGCACGTAGGCGGCGTTGTTGACGACGATGTCGACGGTGCCGTGGATTTGGATGATGGCGTCGATGGCAGCCTGCACCTTGGGCAGCGGCTCGTTGTGGTCCAAGCGCGCTGGGGTGATGCCCTTGGACTTGAGGTGCTCCAGCTTCTGCGGCGAGCGCGTGGCGGCAACAACCTTGTCGCCGCGGGCGGCTGCGATGAGTGCGAGCTCCAGACCGAAGCCCGTTGAGGCACCAGTGATGAGCCAGACACGGGGAGCCATTGTGATGATGCAGATGCGGGGAGATGCGAATGTGGGTGAAAGGCTGGAGGATGGGGATGTAGGCGGGGTGGCGGGGCTGTAAAACAGATAGCTTGTGCTGAAGGACTTCAGAGCAGGTATAAATGCTGCGGCCCGGCGTACTGCAGGCCTACGGCGGTCCGAGGCGCTGGGAATATCAACAGCGTGGGGCCCGCTTTGATGCTGGGTAACGATACAACTCCACTATGGCTTCTTCAGTCCGTCGCCCCGTGTGGGTCGTCACAGGCGCATCTTCGGGCATTGGCCAGGCCATTGCCCTCGAGGCTGCGCGCTTTGCCACAGTTGTCGCCGTCGGCCGCAATGCCGCAAGGCTGGACCCCGTCGTGCGTGCTGGGTACCGCGCGCTGGAGCTGGACGTGGCCGCAAGCAGCGAGCAGCTGGCCGAGGCCGTGGCAGGCATCGCAGAGCGCGAGGGCACCGTCGATGTTCTCGTCAATGCGGCGGGCTATCTGCTGGAGGGCGCAGCCGAGGAGACCAGGTGAGTAAGGGTTGCATGTTGCCAGGGGGTTGAGGGCTGATGGTGATGTGTGACGCAGCGACCACGAGCTGCAGCAGCTCTTTGACACGATTGCCCTCGGCCCGCTGCGCCTGGCCCGTTCAGTGCTCCCGCTCATGCGGCGCGCGCGGGCCGGCGTCATCGCTAACGTTGCCGGCATTGGCGCCCTGCGTGGCTCGCCCAACGCTGGCCCCTACTGCGCTGCCAAAGCCGCCCTCTCGACCCTGACTGAGGCCATGCACGACGAACTTGCGCCGCTGGGCGTGCGAGTTTGCCTGGTGCAGCTGGGCCACTTCCGCACCAACTTCCTGCAGCCTGGCCACCGACGCAAGGTGCAGGCCCATATTTCCGACTACGACGCCGTCTTGGATCCCATCCGCGCCGCATTTGACGGCCTCAACGGGGCCCAGCAGGGTGATCCGCTCAAGGGTGCACAGGCCATTGTCAAGGTCCTGGCCGGCCCGGAGGTGCCTCCTCTGCTGGCTGTTGGACCCGACGTGCCTCAAGCCGAGCTGCGTGCCCACGACCAACGCCGCGCCCAGATGCTGGCCTGGCAGCACATTGGGGGTGGCACCGATCTGCAAGGATAGCAATTCCGTCTTATCTCCTTAGTCCGTAGCTTAAATCCATCTATAAGCCTTTAAATCCGCATGGTTGTAGCTTGTGACACTCTTAACCGAGACCATTTGCGCTTCCTGTTGCCCGCCCCGCACCCCCGGGACGTCGTCGCCCTTCCATCTTGTTCCTTGCCCTGCTCCTCGCACAATGCTTCTTAAAATTACCATGTGACGTAGCGCGGTACTTTTAGCTGATTGAAGTGCCCCGCCGCTGTAAATCCCTCATATGGAAAAAGAAATACAGCCGCACTGATGCTTGCGCGACCCACTTACCCTACGACAGGGTCTGTTTGAAGGAATCCACTCCACACACATGGCTCAGAACCTTCCCGCGCCAGAAGCAAGATGGCAGATTAAATTCAGAACAAATCATCTGTTAACTAAAACGCAGCAGAAAATCTTGAACTACGTCTCCGTCCCAACTCAGCGACGGGAAAGAAGATAATAAATATCTTTCTCATAAAGAAAGATCAATAACAGGCTGAAAGACTGTTGACCGGCATTGGTAGCACACCATGACCAGCATCCTTCACCCACTCGACTTTAAGCGGGCAACTTCTGACCTCCAGGAACCAAACGCTGGAAGACCTGCGTCGGATCATAAATGGCTGCCACGTCCTTCAGCTTGGCAACATTCTCCTCGCCGTAGCTGGCAATCGCCTCCTGGTTCCATCCGGAGTAAGTGAGCATGCTGTGAAAGATTTACGTCAGTTCGCCCACATAACAGATCAACCAGACAGGATACACTTACATGTAAGGATGCAACAGCCCACGGCTGGCCGCGAGCTCCTGCTGAGACTTGACAAACTCGTCGTGCGCGGTAAGCACGCGCTCCGCATCCTCCATGTTGTTGAAGGTAACACCAAAGTAGATCACTGCAGATTACGTTAGCATCTCCCTTCCACTCCATGGAGAATCTGAGAGAACCTACCTCCAAGCGTTGTGTTTCCAGCCTGCGCGTCCAAGCCCAGGGCGTTCGTGCCCTTAGCCACTCCTTCTTGCACCTGCCGCGGCGTGATGGGCATGTTGACATGCAGTCCATAAAATCCATCGACGTCACGGAACTGCTGCAGCCACACCCGATAGTTCCACCAGAGGTCTTTGTACAGCTGGGCATCGGCATACACGGTGAAGACGCGCTGTTCCTGACTGCAACTTGTTAGTGCTTGGCGATGAAGGTGGGTAAATCAGAGCTCGCTTACACTAGGCCATCTGCAAATCCGTCGTTCAACTCAATAGCCAGGTCGGTGTACTGGCGCTTCTTGAGTGTGCTCTTGGTGTAGTTGACCTCAATCCACGGCTTCATGATCTCGGGCAATTCGTCGACAGCCTTGTTATAAACGACCGGAGTGAAACTGATCGTCTCGTTGGTGGTACCGTTGAAGCCGTACTGAGGGAGCGTGTGGGTGTAGATGTCGTCAACCGCCTGATGCACATGGTAGTCGTAGATGACGTCGGCAACCTGATCAAGGGAAGACTCCGGATAGTACATGATACCACCGTACATCGCTCCCTCCGTGTCGACGGTGTGGAGGTCGTAGTGTGTGACAACGCCAAAGTTGTTGTTTCCACCCTTCAGCGCCCAGAACAGGTCCGGATGGCTGGTCGCATTGGCATTGACGATGGTGCCGTTGGCAAGAACAACCTCGTAGTTGATGACGTTGTCGACCGCCAGCCCTTCCTTGTTGCTCCAGTACGAGATGCCCGCACCAACCGCGAGGCCGAGACCAACCTTTTCGTAGCGACCGATGATGGCGCACTGGTTGAGCGGATCCAGAGTCTCGTACACGGTGCCGAGCTTTGCACCGGCACCAACTCTGATGTAGTGCTCATCCACATGTGGCTCTTTCACATCGATCTTCTCCATGGGCATCAGGATGCCATCATCAATGTTGGCGGCCTGAGGAATCGCGCTGTGGCCACCGCCCTTGATGGAGAACTTGCATTCGTTCTGCGCAAAGAGTGCAACAGCACCAGCTACCTTCTCCGTAGAGTCGGGAAGAAACACACAAGAGGGGTCGCGGATCTCCGTGGCAGCTATCTCAATTAGTATGAAAGGTGGGTCAGGCCGGTGGTTGCTTACACCAAAAGTCCGTGTTCTGAGCGGTCCACGTGGACGAGTTGCGTGCGAACACATCATCCGGATACTGCTGGGCAAGCAGGGTACACTGCAAGAGTTCATTCGTCAGTCTCAGATCTGCTCCATCATGCTGGAAGATGATCACTTACGCATTGCTGAATCGGGGCAGCCCTGGCAAGAAGCGCCGAAGTGCTGAGAGCAACGCCAATAGAGATGCTAGAAGAGACCATGGTGATGAACGACTACTGCAAGGTACCGTTTCAGTGCATGCAGGCAGATCTTGTGTGTGGGACTACGCGGTATAAATTTCTCGGCACGGATGCTTCGGACCAAACACTTGGGGGCGGGAATGCTGGATGCGGACCGGCGTACAATCTGCTCACGCCATCGCTTTAGCCGCTTGCTTACCGTAGGCACAACTTCAACCCGGGTAGTGAAGCTGTAACGCGGCTCGGCTGCAAGTCATGAAGTCATGAAAATCATCTCTCTGGTATCCAGCTACATATTCCCAGCCCAAGACTCTTCCAAGTGCACGCCTCCGTCTTTGTCCCTTCAGAAGCCTGATTGCAGCCATGAGATTCTCCCTCATCCTCTGCATCGAAGCCGCTCTTGCGGTAGCCACTCCTTCGTTCTTTTCAAAAAGTCCGATTGAAGCTCAGGGCTCTTTAGCAACCGAGGACTGTCAGATCCGGTGCCCCACAAGCACAGATCCAGCTCAGGTCGTGCTCCCGGCCCTCACACAGTTCAAAAATGCGTCCGGGCACTGGGAGAACACGATTGAGTGCTGGCAAGTTGATACAATCTCCACCAGCCTTCCGGGAATCGACAACGCCTTCCGAATTGATTGGGAGGGCGGCTTCGATGCTGCCTACCAATACATCTTCTACGGCCAGTCTTTCATGCCCGCTCACCCCGCACCTGAACCATCCCTTATCCTGATGAGCGCTGGCATTGGTAAGCATTTACACATGTCCCTCAGATTAAAACAAGTGCTCACAACTGCTTGTAGGAGATTTAAGAGTCCCCTCTGGCCGCTGCCTTCGCGTAGGTGCAGGCGACATCTTCTTCAGTGTTGGCACCGACGGTAGACAAACGGCGTGGTGGTCCGAAGGAACTGTTGTTTCAGATTTCTACTTCAAGGGCGGGAAGATCCCTGATCATGTTGTGGTTTCGGAGGTGGAGGTTGGAAAGAGCACTTTTGTTACGCAAGTTTCAGATGGGGAACTTTAAGCTGGACAGTAGCATTTAGTGGGAAACCCTTAAAGCAATGCGCATCTCTAAGACATTCAATGAAGTGAAAATGTTTTGTGATTTGCCTCCACAGGGCGAAATAATGTAGTGATTCCTGGAGACCTTGAATGATGTTGAGTTCCATTTCTTTCCACTCATGTTGTTCTGCATCGGTAACAGATCGGAAACATCTACTTGTGAATCCACTGCCGCGAGTGATGCGCAGAGTCTTATTGGCCAACGTAGCTATTAGTTGCATCAGATATATGTTCTTCAATTGGTGTTCTCTGCGCCAATGCTCGTATTGAGCGGGGCTTGTTAGGCAGCACCCACATGCAGCTGTACTCCGGTCCCAGACCCACATCGTGACGCTCCCCACCAGGCTCCGGTCTGGGGCACCCCATGATGCTCTACGCCGGGCTTCGATTGCATGGGCACCAGAGAACAACACCTCTGCAACACAATTTTCAACAAAGAGTTCGCTATTTTACCGCTGGACGCGGCGTGTGTCGTGAAAGCCCCAGCGGCTTTTTCATACACGACTCGCGACCATGCGGCCATCAGCAATTTTCCTCGCCGCTCAGGCTCTTCACGCCCAATACACGGCAATTGAAACCTCTTCGCAATCCTGCACGGACTATGACATCAATGTCAGCGTCGAGCGAACCACGCGCGAAACCTTCCAAGACCACGCATACAGCGCCAACATTTTGTATGCGCTCGCGCGCAAGGACATCCTCGTCTCGAATGAGTACACACTTTCTTCCAGGTTGTGCACTCCAGTTGAGGAGGCGCAGGAGGACCACACCGATACCATCCAGCTCCTTGTTCATGGCGCGTCATTCAACAAAATCATGTGGGACCTGCCATACCAGCCAGAGCGGTACAGCTGGGTCAAACGCATGAGCGAGGAGGGATACCCTACACTGGCAGTCGACTTGATAGGTCAGTGAGCGGGCACACGCGGCTGCAGCAGCAAAAGCAGCAAGATCAATCCAGCTGACAGCGATGGAAACAGGCAACGGAAACAGCACGTTCCCCGACGGCTTGCTCGAGGCCCAGACGCAAACGTACGTTGAGAATATCCACGAGGTAATCCAGAAGCTGCGGCGTGGCGAGGTCGATGGCAAGCAGTGGAAGAAGATCGTCTTTGTCGGCTTCTCCATCGGCGGCATCGTGGCCAACTCGCTCGCGCAGCAGTACCCGGACGACGTCGATGCCATCGTGCTCCATGGCATCTCCTGGGATGCGTCGTGGATCTATCCCGCCTTCCTGTCTGGCCTGCAAGCTCCTGCACAACAAATTGATCCAGACAAGTGGGGGCATGTGCCGGCGACGTATCAAACGCAGTCAACACGGGAGGGACGCATCACTGCCTGCTTCTCTGGTGCCTACGATCCCAACATTTTGGAGGTCGACTGGTGAGTCTTTGCAAAGTCCGCCTGCCTGACTGTGGTGGCTCACGACTATGGCAGGAACACTCGAGACTTCGACTCCTTCGGTGCTGCCATGACCTTCACATATCACCTTGTGGATGCTCCTGAATACAAAGGCCCTGTTTTCCTGGGCATTGGCGAAAGTGAGTTTGTCCAACCAACAATTTCAACCTTCCTGATGCAGACACTAATCGGCGTTCGTGATGCCTTCAGGAGACTCGACTTTCTGTGGAGGCGAAGTTTGCGGCAGCCAGCCGTATGCCCTCTTCGACAAATTTCCCAAGGCATCCGCCCACGACATCAAGGTTTATCCTGAAACCGGACATTTGATTCTCTATCATTACAGTGGACAGGATTTGATGACAGACACGCTTTCTTTCCTCAAGAACGTCGGCTTTTGATTTGGTTGAGCGTGTTGTATGATGCATAAGGAGTGGAATTAGGCAGAAGGATGTTCTGAAACATTCGACTGTAGAAGAAGACAGCACCTGGAATGCTTTTATGATTTGAACCGGTGAGAAGTTGTAAAGTAGGTAGAAAAATCAATGCAAAGCTTCAAAGCAATAGATGCATCTTCGACAATCAGATTGACTTATATATTTACAAGTCGAACATGGAGATGCATGCGAATTGCACGTGTACTTTCTTAGACAAATAAGGATACAGACAGTCGTGGCTAAGGATCCTCGGGTGGTTTCCTCGGGATACTGCGGCACAGAAGACTTCGTATTGTTGTTTCAGCTTAGTCATTAGGTAAGTGTTCAGTATGAACAAATTTGTGCAGGCAATGAACGATCATTTGATTGAAACGTAGCGAGAGCAGTTATCATCTACGTAAGAAACCCCAGCTTCTTCCACCTACGAATATACTCCACGACGAGATCCTTACCAATTCCACTCTCTCCCCACAGGTAAAGAGACGCCTTTCTGGAGGCACTCGTTTCCAGTGCAGTAGATCCATCCGCGAGACTTCGAAACTCATTCTGAAAGAAGTTGATAAGACTGGAGGCATACCCTGTTGCGGCAACCCGGTCCAGCCAGGTCTCGAATGGAATGGGCCTCTTCTGCTGAAGCTTTAATTCATCAATGATAAAGGTGCCTACATCGGCCAGCGGTTGGCGAATAGGATTCTCAAGGTGGTAGAAACGGCTTGGCATCTGCCGGTCCTGCAGGAGGATGTCTGACAGGGCTGCTGCTGCGCGGTCGACTGGAAGCCACGAGAAACTCTGTGTGCAGTTAGAAAATGACGGCAATTGACTATGGGAGTTGAACATACCCCTTTCAGGCTTGGAAATGCGGATATCATCTGAGACGCCTTCACGAGGGCCGGGAAGTGTTCCTCCGTCTTCCAGATGCCTTCTCGTTCAGGACCGCTCAGCTGACCGATACGAACAACCATCGGAGTTACCTCGTCTTCGTACATCTGCCCCACTCGGAAGAGGAATTCTTCGCACACCCACTTGGCTTCCGCATATCCCATCGCCGCTGCAACGCGCGGGTCGGGCAATCGCTCCTCTGGAACCACTGAGCTTCCGGTGAGATCCGGGTAGTGCCTGACGACAGCAATGGAAGAGGCGAACACAAGTCTCGGATTGAAGTTTCCCCCTCGGGCGTGGTGCGCATCGCGACACAAGCTGACGAGCGCCTTTAGCGCCTGCAGCTGGGGCTTGAAGCTGTGGAGCTTCCTGTTGAAGTCCATGGGCCACGCCAGATGCACGACATGGGTGACGGTGCGAGCGAGCTGCGTGCGCTGCCCCTGCGTGAGTCCGAGGTCGAGCGCCTGCGTGTTGGCGGCAACGAACTCGATCTTGTCCCAGGCTTCCGAATTCAGGACGACGCCGGCAGCAGCGTTGACCTGCTCCTGGCGATCCCTCAGATCTGATACGGTTCCACCCGGCTTTACCCGGTTCAGGCAGATGATGCGCGTGATTTGACGCATTCTGACCAGTCGTCCGAGCATGTGGCAGCCAAGATTTCCGGTGGACCCGGTCAAAAGAACAACTTTGTAATAAACACTACTGTTGTCAACAAAATCAAAGGCGATTCTGTTTCTGGGCTGGTCAGTGCGAATCTCTTCGACCAGCTCGTCGGCCAGAGACTGCATCTGGATTGTCCGGTCCTGCATATCTGCATGATCTCCACTCCTGCTCGACAGCGCTGCACGGATTGCTTGTGCCAGCGAAGATACCGATGGGTGTTGATATATGAAGGCAGCTGTAATGCGGACATCTTCTCGATCTCGTGGTATGAGTTTGCCGAGGGAAGAATTCAAGAGACGCGCAAGGCGGGTGGCTTGCAAAGAATTCATGCCAAGCTCAAATAAGTCATCTTCGGATCGGAACCAGACATTCTGGCCCAGAACTGTCCCTATCAAGGAAGTGATGCCGTCTTCCAGATTTTCCGTGTTCAGAGTTGCGGAGGATGCGAACGACTCCAGATCCAAGGCTTCATAGGCTGCATTGATCTCCTCCTCGAACAAATTATGGACCTCCCTACGCATTACCGACCCTTTGTCGGATCGTGGAATCACCTTGTGGGAGGGTTTGATAATGACTGCGTGTTTGGAGGAGATCTGTGCATGCTGGTCCACGGAGCGATTGGCCAGGCACACGAGTTGCCACACATGCTCAACCAGTTGGTCTGCATCTGCAGGCGCTTTGTTTGATGGCTCAATGAGAACTGCCAGCTCAAACCTGCCTTGACCGACACATACGGCAGTTTTGATGGATGGGTCCTTCATCAAAACTTCTTCGATGCTCTGAGGAGACACCTTCTCTCCCGTCTTGAGCACAATCAAGTCATCCTGCCTTCCAAGGATCTTCACCTCGACGTAATTAGAGCCAGGTCTCTTTAGAATCTCATCCTGGATGTAAAAAGGTCTGTTCCAGCCAATGGGATAGCCAACGAGTCTGTACCTCATTTCGTGTTCTGGAACACCTTCTGAGCTGGCTTGCTGGAGCTCAAGACCCAAGTCGGTCCGCAGACGCAGGTATCTCCAGTCGTAGTCCGCATCCGGCCGGAAGATTGGGGCAATGGCGCCAATCTCAGTGGCACCGTAGTGATTGAGCACGTTGACTCCTCCTGCCACAAGAGCCTCGCCGATCTCGGGTTTAAGAGGACCACCGCCAACCGCAACGAAGCGGAGAGGTTTCAGGAGAGTAAATCCGGAAGCACGTTCGGTTGGAACTAAGTTCACAATGTCTTCCAAGATGCTGGGCACTGTCATGAATGACCCTGCCTTGAACATTTCAAGAAGCTCCAGGGTTGAGTGTGCGGCTGGGATGGTTGATGACGGTGGAAAACAGCATGTCATCCCAATTGACAGGCTGAGGCACGGGGCCAGCAAGCCGAAGCCATGGTACAGGGGTAATGTTGAGAGATTACACCAGTCAATGGTCTGATCCGCTGGAAAGAGGTGGCACGCTGCATATCCAAGGATGTAGCGATGAGCCAGTCGGATGGGCTTTGGGAGCCCAGTTGTCCCCGACGAATGAAGTATCAGCGCATTACAATCGCACTCGCGAACTGGAGTCCGCCGGAACGTGTTGTTGGTCGGGGAGCGTTGATCCTTGGGGGAGGACTGCAAGAAGGCAGTGTAAGGTTGAATGCGAATCACATCGGCAATTTCTTTAACATCGGCTGCGATGGTATGCTCCGTCCGCTTGGACAGCAAAATGGATTGCGCATTCGTCTCTTTTAGAAGGTGATTGACGCTCGCTGCACTTAGCCTGGCCGATAGAAGCAGGGCCTGCGGCATGTATTAGCACAATGAAAAAACGGAGCACCGTGGCAGCCATACCGGAATCCCTGATGCCAGAAGTGCGGCAATATATATGAAGAGGCCAACGTCACTTTCAATGTACAGAGCAACCGGTCGAGAGTCTGTGGCTCGAGACTGTCCAACGTTCTCTACCAGCCATTCGGAACAAGCGCCAACAGCGTTCTTGAGATCTTTGAAGGAGATTCTGCGAGTCCCAAATTGGGTTCCGCTGTCTGAAGGGGGTCTGGCCTCTGCTTGGATGCAGAAGGTGTGGTCCGGATTTGCCTCGGCATTGAAGTCGATAAGATCTGGCAGAGACCGGATGGTGTCCTTTTCCAGATCCTGTGAGTGCGGTGTGACAGGGCTGAATCTGGCACGTATGAATCTCGAGTCCTTTAGGCTGCCCATAATTCAGAAGTTGATGTTTGAGTTGTGAGCCAGAACAACGAAATCAGTGGTCAACGCTTGGTCTACTGAAGGTAAAGGGCGGCCGCAAGGCCTATATCCAGGAAACTCCATATCAGAATTTCGGTTCAGCGGCTCAACATCCTCTTGGAGCAATGCGTTGGGGCCGGAGTACCTGAACATACGCGGGTCCGTGCCGTTGTGCAAGTTGACACCGCCTGCCTCAGCCTCGCAATCCTTCACGCCACAGTAAGCATGTCGGAAATGATTATGCCGAGTTTTTCGTCTGTAAAAAACTACAGTTTGAACTATACCGCATGTATTCGGTGATAAAAAGCTACCAGAGCCGTTCTAAAGCTGTGGAGAACAGTATTCTCCAGTGGAAATGTGGATGGTTGTTGTACCAAGACGGTGTCTGATACGAAACATTCCCTGACACAAGACCACATCTCTACAAGCGGAAAGTGGGAGGCGAGGCGTGCGTGGCGTTACCTATAATTGTGTCCTTTTCGTCGTCCACTCGCACACTGAGCTCAACATTCCCGTCCATACTACACAAGTCTCAATTTCAACAATGGTGTACCGGGACATTCTCCTCTTTGCTGGTCAAGGCTCCAGTTCATTTGGCTCTGACCACGTCAACACTCGAACTGCGGATATCCTGGCATCGTCACACACGGCAAACTCACTCCTCAAGTCTTGCCACGAAGCGCTTATCACTGAGCTCGATACTCTTGACGACAATGACAAGAGAGTCCTGCCTGATGATATGCGGTCATCGCTCAGCACACCAGAGAGCCTTATCGATCCTCCCTCTAGACTATGCTCGAATCCGGTGGTGCAAGGAACGACCCTATTCATTCATCAGATGCTCGAATTCATCGCCTATGGGTCAACACTCAACTCGCCTCCCGAACTGGCAGAAACCAGTGGATTTTGCTCCGGCGTTCTTGCAGCGATTGTCACGGCTTCATGTCCTTCTCCAAGCTCTCCCGGCTTTGTGGATACGGCTGTGCATGCATACCGCCTATCCTTCTGGATTGGCCTTCGAAATGGCCTTTTCTGCCGGCGTGTAATAGGCGGTTCTCGGGATGGTAGTTCCTGGTCTCTGACGGTGCTGGGAATGCCGGCGCACGAGCTGGAAGGTCTGGTGAGTGAGTACAACAAAGCAGTAAGTTCCGATCCACACCCAGACAAGGTGAGAAGAGCCACTGACATGCACAGCGAAACCAAACTCCTCCCATACGTATCGCGGCGGTTCTTTCCGAGAAGGCCTTTTCTCTTGCCGGGCCTGGGACGGCCTTGGAGGATTTCAGGGAGAACGGCCTCCCCAAATCCACACCCTCTCTCCCTGCGAATGTCCACGGATATTATCATGGCGGGCCTTTATTGCACGACATTCAGAAACAGATCCTGGATGACGTCCAGCGGCGGGGAATCAACTTTCCTGCCTGGGAAGCACTGAAGGTGCCGGTCCGCTCGACATGTGATGGAGAGTACTTGGATGCAACTGCTCAGGGCATGTCCCTGCTGGAAGCTGCGTTGCAGAGCATACTCGTCCAACCTGTCAATTGGTGGTTGGCATCGCAAAAATTGGTATCCTTCGCAAATGCGAGGCTGGATGAAGACATCAATCTGTCGTACCGAATCCTCGCCTTGGGTCCAAACGCGAAGTCTCTCTTGAGGGCTCTCAAAGAGAACAAGAGCCGCGACCGCCTGCACATCGCGGATGGTGTTCCAACGGCAGATCCAGAGCCATCACCGAACGATATCGCAATCGTCGGCATGAGTGCCAATTTTCCACGCGGCAAAGGAACAGCTGAGCTATGGGATACTCTTGAGAAAGGCCTGAGTGCTTTGCAAGAGGTAAACACCCCCTCCCTGCATTGATTGGTGTAGTCCAGGCTGACCAGTATTCAGATACCGCCATCTCGATTCCACATCTCCGATTATTACGAGAAAGATGCGGATAGGAAGCAGGCGACGCGGAAACTCGGCTCCAAACATGGCAATTTCCTGGAGAATCCGTTCGAGTTTGACAATGGCTTCTTCCAAATCTCGCCACGAGAGGCCAAATCGATGGATCCCCAACAACGTCTTCTTCTACTTGCAGCTCTAGATGCACTGGAGGACGCAGGGTACTCTCCAGATGCCACTGCATCTTTTCATCGAGACAACATGGGCGTGTACGTTGGCGTTGCCACGGGAGACTACACAGATAATACACGCGACGACATTGACGTCTACTATAGCCCAGGTGTGTAGCCAATACCACTCCCCTTTTAACTGACAACTGACATGAACCACACAGGAACACTGCGGGCTTTCCTCAGCGGGCGTATCTCGTACGCGTTCCAACTGAAAGGCCCCTCTGTGGTCATCGATACAGCGTGCTCCTCCTCGTCAGTGGCGCTCTACCAGGCATGCAGAGCTCTGCAGGCCGGTGATTGTACCTCAGCGCTAGCAGGAGGCGTCAATGTCATCTCCAGTCCCGATGTAAGCCTCCATCGCCATTATCCCGGTGCCATGCATTTGCTGATGGATTCAGATGTACCTCGGTCTTTCTCGCGCACACTTTCTCAGCCCAACGGGACAATGCAAGCCATGGGATGCGTCGGCGGACGGATACTGCCGCGCTGAGGGCTGTGGTCTGTTCGTGCTCAAACGGTTTTCGGACGCGGTTGCTGAGGGAGACCGCATCCATGGCGTCATCCGCGGCATTGAGGTCAATCAATGTGGAACTGCCAAGTCTATCACGCACCCGGATGCGGATACACAAGCTCGCCTGTTCAAACAACTCTTGAACCGGACCAAGATTGACCCTAGCACCATCAGCGTTGTCGAGGCTCATGGTACTGGCACGCAGGCTGGAGATTTTGCCGAAGTAAGCAGTCTGCAGGCCGCATTTGGATCTTCGCGATCACCGACGAACCCCCTCTTCCTGTCGTCGATAAAGGGCAACATGGGCCACTGTGAAGCGGCTTCTGGTGCCGCGGGACTGACGAAGCTGCTTCTCATGATGCAACGGAAGCAGATCCCACCGCAAGCCTCATTCAAGACACTGAACCCCCGCCTGGCGACCATTGAACAGCACCACATTGTCGTCCCAACAACAGCTCGCCCATGGCAGGCCCTTGGCCGTTTGCCACGACGAGCGCTTCTTAACAACTTCGGCGCTGCAGGCTCCAACGCAGCCTTGATAGTTGAAGAGTACCAAGCCCCATCGCACCGGAGCGGCTCGCCTGCCCGATCCTGCCATGTCCTCAACATCTCAGCCAAGACTTCTGATGCTTTGGAGCGCCTGCGAGAAGCTTATTGCAAGTACATCAGCAGTAGCACTACTAAGAGCACTCTCGCGAGCCTCTGTTGGTCTGCAAATGCCAGGAGGCGGGAATACGACATGTATCGCATCTCGGTCACAGGAAGCTCTCCAGATGAGCTGTTGCGCAAGTTGCAGCAAGCGGAATGCCCGAGCCGGTGGTCGCCGCCACCACATGGAAGCGCGAATGTGTTTGTCTTCTCGGGACAGGGTGCCGTCTACCCGGGTATGGGTGCGGAGCTGTTGTCCACTGCTCCAGTCTTCGCCGAACAGGTGCTGCTGTGCAACGGAGTCCTGACTGCTGCGGGGTTCCCAAGTGTTGAAACCCTCATTGGCGACGACGACGGGAGATTCAGCAAGCTCGATGAGAAGGAACAGGTTGTCGTGGCTCAGTGTGCCTGCTTTGTCCTGGAGTATTCCCTGGCCAAGCTGTGGATCTCGTGGGGCGTGCAGCCAGACATGCTGATTGGGCATAGGTAACATCTCAAAGAACACCCCAGACCATACAAAAAAGACGCTAACATGACACAGTGTTGGGGAATTCGCAGCTTTGGCCATATCAGGTGCATTGTCATTGCGTGATTCCCTGCTCCTCCTGGCCAGGCGAGCGAAGTTGATGACGGAGCTGTGCGCTCCTGCTGTTTCGGGTATGGTGGCCTGCAACATCCCCACAGCAAAGATGCAGGCTCTCCTTTCTGAACAGAGCTCTCGACTGTGTTCAATTACCGTTGCGTGCAAGAACAGCACCAGCGATTGCGTTGTTGCCGGGCCGCTAGACCAACTCAATGACCTCGTCGCTTTCTGCAAGTCATCCGGCATCAGAGCCAAACAGCTTGCCGTCCCCTACGGTTTCCATTCCGCCGCCATGGATCCAATAATTTCCAAGTACTCGCAGGCCGCATCTGAAGTCAATGTCGGCGTTCCCAATATTCCAGTGGCCTCAAGCTGTCTCGGCAAGCTTTTGCAGGCTGATGATGTCAACGCGGAGTACCTTGCCAACCACACGCGCAATCCGGTCGAGTTCGAGGCAGCGCTCAGCTGTGTGGCTGGGGTAATGGACAATCGCAACACGGTATTCTTGGAAATTGGTCCTGCAGCAACCAGTAAGTTACTGTCCTTTCACAGCACAGACTAAAGCTAATACACGAATAACAGCTCTTCCCATGGCAAAGTCCACCCTCAAGACCATGGAAGCCTCATTTCTACCTTCACTAAAGCCCAGCGAAAAGCCATGGGTCAGCCTCAGCTCCGCCCTGAGTTCACTACACCTGCACAGGCAGCCTATCCGGTGGCGAGAGGTATATCGTGGCGCAGGCGCAACGTTTCTGGATGACATTCCACGATATCCCCTCTCGCTGTCAACCTTTGTCGTTTCGTACAAGGAACCAATCGGCAGTAGTCTTACCAGCGAGACTGGAGACTCTCGTCCATCCGAGTCTCCATTCAAATTCCTAAACGGAAACCACACTCGCGACAATGCAGGCGTCGTCACATTTGAAGCCAAAGTCTCGGACTTGCAGGAGTTCATCAAGGCACATTCAGTAGGCGGATCGCCACTTTGCCCAGCCTCGGTGTACATTGAGTTGGCGCTTGAAGCACTGAACTCTTCACGACAAGGCGAATCCCACCGGGCTTTCCATGAGCTCATGGACATCACCTTCGAGAGGCCCCTTGTATACACAGATGACGCAGATTACAGCGTTTTCACCAGCATTGGTGAAGATGGCTCCGCGTTCCAAGTGAAATCAGACAGCAGCAGTCCGCACTGCTCGGGGACGGCAGCAGACGTGACTGACACGGCGATCGAGAAGGAATTCACACGCAGAGCAGCGTACATCAAGCGGCAGCGGGCATCAGCTCAGTTTGCAGACAGATTCTCGTCGCGGATGATCTACGAGGTGGTTTTCCCCCGCGTCGTGTCCTACTCCGGTCCGTATCTCTCGCTCAAGGAGATCAGCATCACGACATCCGGCCTCGAGGGATATGGAACTTTCCAGCTCCCTCAGGAGGGAGTGCCAGGCTTCGTCTGCCCGCCTGCATTCACCGACACTCTCCTCCATGCAGCAGGCTTCATCGCCAACAGTAAGATCAGAGCAGACGAGGCTTGCATCTGCGTCCAGGTAGATCGCGTCACGGTGCCAACCAACAACATGGCGATATACGGGCAAGAGATGAATGTCTACTGCAGCCTCGTCGAATGCCACGACGACATAATTGGTGACGCATATGCGCTTGACGGCGCCGGCAAGGTCTTGGCTGCGGTGCATGGCATGCATTTCAAGCGGCTTCGTCTGAAGGCGTTCCAGGCTCACCTCGCCCGCGCAATACAGAAACCTCTAGAGGCAGCCAGGCCAAGTCGTGGCCCTCGTGTTCCGGCTCTGGCCACTGTTAGCCGCCCCAAGAGCCAGCCAAATGCTTCCCGTGCAGTTCATGAGAAGGTTGCTCAGGTGTGCGGAATCGAAGGCTCGATCGATCCAAACAGCAGTCTGGATGATTTGGGCATCGACTCTCTGATGTTCATCGAGCTGGTGCAAACATTGCAACAGGAGTTTGCCCACCTGAGCATATCCAAAGCCGATCTGGAGGACTGCACAACCCTGCTGCAGATTGAGCAGGTCATCGCCGGCGCCTCGGGGGAAGTGCGAGGAGTGCCAACGCCATCCGAATCCAGTGAGGACGAGACTTACGCCAGCCGCAGCAGCAGCGTGTCTCCTGAGGAAGCCAATTCCAACGATATGGAAGCCCTCGACGTTTTCTGCAAGGAGACATGCGGCTTCTCACTGCATGACGTCGACCCAGATGCTGATCTGGCCTCGCTCGGCGTCGACTCGTTACTGTCCATCGAGCTGGCGACGGGCCTAGCCAACACTTTCGGCATCCAGCTCGGTGACGACAGCCACGCCGCAGTGCCCGCTCTGCGCGTACGCCAGCTGCAGGAGCTGGTGTGTGGCGGCGAGAAGCCAGCAGCAATTGACAGCACGTCATCGCCGCAATTGCCATCATCAGCGGCGCTATCATCATCACTCAGGGACTCCTCCGATCGTCCCCCCACCTTTCCTCCCGGCGTGTCCGAATTCCCCGCCGAACTGCAGCAGCAGCAGCAGCAGCAGTCCGGATACTCCGGGCTGATGAGCAGCCCGCTGTACCTGTTCCACGACGGGAGCGGGCTGTGTAACGCCTACGCGCGCCTGACGCCCTTGGACCGGCGTGTGCGCGGCGTCTTCGCCCTCGACTTCTTCGGTGCAGACGCGGCGATCCAGAGCCTCGAAGATCTGGCGGCTCTCTATATCGAGCGCTCTGGCTTGCTGAATCATACAGAGCCTATCATCCTTGGCGGTAAGCAGAACCTCCCATCCCCCCTTTATGCTAAAACCGGGCAAAAGATGCTGACAATCACACCATCAACAGGCTGGTCCTTCGGCGGTGTGCTCGCGTTCGAGGTCTCGCGGCAGCTCCGTCAGAGCCGCTCTCCGCGTGCTGTCCATGGCATCGTTCTGATTGACTCGCCCGCCCCCATCGACCACGTGCCTCTCCCCTCAGCTGTCATCTCGCACATTGCCGGCCATGGTGCCGGTTCTAATGCCTCCAAGACTCGTCTCTGCGTCGAAGCGCAGTTCCGCCGCAACGCCGCGCTGCTGGGGCGGTACAAGCCGCGTCCGGTTGGTTCGGACGTCCCTGTCGTGATGCTGAAGTGCAAGCGCACATTTGATACACAGCGTCTTTGCGGTGTGTCATATCCGTGGCTGAGTGATGAAGGGGCGAGGAGAGAGTCTGTGAAGGTGTGGGAGAGGTTGGTTGGAGGCCAAGTACGGGTATTGGATGTGGACGGCGATCACTTTGATTTGTTTGCGCCGAACAATGTGAGTTACCTCCCCCATTCACTTTGTAGGTTTCTTTCGTTCTGACTAATAGTTCCCTTAGATTGAGAGCGTTTCTTCGGCTCTAAAGGAAGCGTGTCGGATGCTGGAAGCAGAGCCGTGACAATTCTCAAGAAGTATCAAGTAGATTCCATGATATTCGCCTCTCTTCTTTTTTTATTTCTTTTCCTCTTTGTTACCTACCGAGGCGTATATTTTCTACGCTACCCTGCACATAGATTGATGATTTTTCTCTGCATTCTTCAGATTCACTTCTTCTCAGTTCATTTCTGCCAGTTAGAGTAGAACAGTAGATACAGAATGACGATTAATTTGTTTTAATACTTAGCGTCACAATCTGATAACGCATGCGTATCGCTCTGTCCTACGCACACTCCGGTCCGCCAAGCCTGTTTGCTGAATTATGCAGATCCTTTATCTTCGCCTTTCTCATCATGCTTTCACATTTGCACATGGCCGTCTTTGAAAGTACTGAAGACATGATAAATTATCAACCGATATACTTGAATGTAGAATTTGACTACAAATTTTCAAAGGGCATGAGAGGGCATGAGAAATCCCAACTTAATAGCGTAAGTAAACTGAAAGGACCAGGCCATGAATATACGTCCGAAAATCTTAAGCACATTTAAAACATTTTCTATTCTTGAGTTACCTTGGACGAGAATATTTCCGAGAGTATTTAGCTAGAGAAAGGGCCACTTAAAATGGTTGGCCAGACACACAGTCTTTTTTTCGAGTAATTTTCGGTAGAATTAACTTAACCTTGAATCATTATTAAATGTGCCTGGAGTTTGCACTTTGACTTGGTTTGCAAAAAGTAGATTCGTAACACTGGCACACAACTACAACATCCTCCATCTTCCATCCACAATCACACACCCTCCGTCTCACGAACTTTGCAAGGAAGAAGGAAACCCCCAAAATACTCCTCCACCCTCTCCACCTCGCCCGGCTGCACCCCCATCCCAACCCACATATCAGGCCTCACAACCGCCAGCGCGCCAGTCCGATGATTGACACCCCACGTGGTATGAGCATCCTCATCCGGCGCGCGGTCATCATACACAACCGTGGCGCACTTCCTCAACGCCTCCAGCTCCCGGCTACCCCCGACAACCTCGTCCATCTCCCACGGCAGCCGCTTCACCACGAGCACCACGTTGAACCGCTCGGCGCCACCGTACCGGCGGTAGAAGCCATCCGGGCCCAGCGCCTTCTCGGAAAAGTGGCACAGCTGCCGGCGCACCTCGCGGCCGCCCAGGGTGGACGCGAACAGCACGAGGTGGAAGCGCGCGGCGCCGGTGAGGACGTCGTACAGGTAGCCCGTCTCGTTGGTGGAGAAGCAGACGCGGGGGTTGGGCGCGCGGACGCCGTTGTTGACTGCCAGCGGCGCAGCAGAAGGTGGCGCCTGCGCCGGGGTAAGGACGGAGGCGTGAAAGGGCGCGTCAACGCCCAGGAGGAACTGTCCGTTGCGAGCGAAGAAGGAGGACAGGAATTTGAGATCGTCTTCGCGGGACTGTGGCTTGTTTGTGCCGTTGGTGGTGGGTGGAGCAGCATTTGACGTCGTGCCATTCGTGGCTTTACTATTCGTGGTCGTTCCGTTCGTCGTGGTTCCATTGGTGCGCACTTCAGCACCTTCGGGGTCGCGGACGTTGGCGATCGAGAGGTCAGTGGCACAGACGAAGCGGAGATATTCGCCCGAAGTTTCAATGATACGGCAGGCGTGGTCGCGGCGCTCAAGGTTGTAGGTTGGCATGAGCGTCTCGAGACCGGCTTTATTCTGCGCCACCAGGCCCATCTTCCACGCCAGGTTGCTCGCGTCCATGATGGAAGCATTGAGCCCAAAGGCTCCCATGACACTGTGCACGTGGCTATGAAGATTTAGATTGGATTAGCACATACTCTGGGAGTACAGAATGGAGAGGGGATACTTGCCCTGCATCACCAGCAAGGTGCACCCGGAGATCGGGGGATGAGAAGGTTCTCGCCACTCGCTCAGATACTATCATTTCATCAGCAGTGTTTGTGGTGCCAAGCTGTAACAAAACATACTCTTCCACACGGCGAACCAACTAAGTGAGGAGGCAAATCTGAGTTTGTAAGGAGAGAAGATCCTGTTGGCCTGCTCAAGCACCTCTTCTGGGGTGATGGAGTGGACGTCAACACGGCCACCTGCCTCGGCAAACGACGGGTCTTTGGCCTGGCGGGAAGCTGCAATTGGCCCAGTCTGTGACACATCGAGTTGAGTGTACAATCTATTTGCTGATAAGCTTCGGCTGTACTGAAGAATTGAATTACTGCACCAACCTGATGTACCCGTCTTCTCTTGGAATTATCACGCAGCCGCCATGCTTGGAGCTGATGACTGACCTGTTGAAATTTGTCAGCTGTAAGATACCAAGAAACGATGATACAAGATTCCTACCCAAATACCCAAGCATGGGGATAGTCACTTTCGAAAACACAATCCATGATCCCCCAGTAGATGTCGGTACTCATACCGTCAAAGGGAATGGAGAGCTTCTTGCGAATCATGCTGGCCGCTCCATCACTGCCAACGAGAAACTTCGCCTTTACCGTCTCCTCGGCGCCTGTGCGCTCGTTTTTAAGCGTCATCTGTACCGGATACGGTTGGTCCTCTGAGACATGGAAGTCCTTCAGCGTGCTGTTGCGCTCAACAAGCACCCGATGGCGCATGAGATCGCGGATGTAAATGCGCTCAACCTGACCCTGGGTAATGATGTGCAGCCCACGATAGCGCGAGTCACACTGGTGTGAGCGCGAGAACCACAGCTTCTCGCCGTCCTTGTAGATGGCGGTACGTTCGATGATGGGGCCTTCTTCAGCCACCTCTTTTGCCAGGCCCCATGAGTTGAGGATCTCCAGGAAGCGGGGCTGCACGCCGTCGGCGCGGCCCGCATCGAGAGGGCCTCCTGCTTTGTCTGCATAGTGCTGGTGTCAACGCTGTGGAGCCGCAGAATTGGTGTTGGCTTTGGCTCACCTATGATGCGGAAAGACACTCCCTGCCTCACCAGGCTAAGTGCCACTTCGAGCCCGCTTGGCCCAGCTGCAGGGGATTTAGCTCGGAAGATACCAGATGCAATGGAGGGTAGACGCACCGCCGCAGATGAGCACATCTACTTCGCTCGCAGGCTTCCACCAATCAGGGATTCCATGCGGGTTATTTGTGCCATCGTAGAGCGTGGGCCAGGTACGTTGCACATTGATTCCAAGGTCATTGTGCACTGGCGAGGAGACGACTTCCTTGGAGGGAGGCGTAACGTACTGTTCCGGCCCGTCGTTTTCGTCCGGGCCCCACTGCCATGGAGTACCCGACGTAGGCTCCCTGAAGCCTCGCTGCCACGTGTGAGGAGAAACTGCTTTAGCCATGCTTGCTAGTTGGACGTGCAGATTGATGGTGGCTGCGCTGCCAGTATTTCTCTGCATCGGTTGAGTTGAGTGCAGTACTCCGGTCCCGTGCCCTCACACCACCACTGCTCCCGTTGTCCACCATTGTATTTCCATTCCAAGTATCTTACTCTGGTCTCAAATCTCAAATTGATATACTCTGAAGCCTATTCTGGTCTTCGGACTTGCCAAATTTTACAGTTTCTCAGTACCGTCAGCTCGGCTAAAATTCAGCATGGATTCCAACGCAGCCTCCGAACTCCGCCAGCTTGGCAACCTCATTCAATCGTCCATCAACGCCATTCTGGGGCTGAATGGATCTGTCGACAAGCGCGTTGACACAGACGCGACCATCCCCGACAAAAGGCTCTTCGATGCTCAAAGGACGTTGCTTTCCGCGGCAGGGAAGCTGACGGAGCTTGTGAGCCAGCCAAGCGGCAGGCTTTTGGAAGTGTCGTCCCAGTACTACGAAGCACGATGCTTGCACATCGCTGCAGACAAGCGTATCCCTGACCTGCTGGCTGCATCCCCTGATACGGGTGTGCACATCGACACTCTTTCAGCTGCAGTTGGCATCGAATCTCGAAAGCTATGTGCGTTGACCCACCTTCTCTAAATGTATACGAACATAGCTGACCTCAGCAGCTCGCATATTGCGGTGTCTTTGTTCCCTCCACATTTTCCACGAAACGTCTGCAAACACGTTTGCCAATAACAACGTCTCTGCGGCATTGGTGGGCAATGAACCACTGCGGGCATATATTCTGCTGTTGTGAGTATCTGTACGGCTTTTTCATTTCATATATTGCTTTCTAATGCGGTTCTTCCCAGCGGCCTCGACCTTTACAGCGCATCCGACTACCTGCCACGGTACCTTAGCACTTCCGGGCAGGGCTCCTCCTACGACGTCAAGCAGACCGCGTTTCAAGCCGCAGTCAACACATCAAAGCCCCGGTGGGAGTGGCTGGAGGAGAAGGTTACCGTCAAGAGCCTTCAAGATGGCAATTGTGGTTCCGACGAGACTGCCAGCGCCTATCCTGGTCCCTTTGGGGCGGAGCTGGAAAAGGCCGTAGCTGGCAAATCTCCAAAAGAACTGGTCCCTCGGCCTGAGCACGCAGTGTTTGGTCTTGCCATGCTTGGAGGCGGGCGCGTCTTTGGGAAGGCACACCTCTATGGTTAGATAAATATGCCCCGAAGCCTCTTTTCCGGTGCCCTAGCTGACTGATTGGCAAGATTATCCGTGGGACTCGCTGGGACGGGCCACGGTGGTCGACGTAGGTGGAGGCGTCGGCGGTTTCTCCATGCAGCTCTCTCACCTCTATCCGAACCTCCGATTCGTCGTGCAAGACCGAGCTCCTGTGTTGAAGCAAGCCGAGTCTAAGGTGTGGCCCAAGGAGAATCCGTCAGCTCTGCAGGAGGGCAGGGTCACATTCACTCCTCACAATTTCTTCGACAAGAACCCAGTCAAGGGTGCAGAGGTGTACTGGCTGCGCTACATTATCCATGACTGGTCCGATGAGTACTGCGTGCAGATATTGTCTGCCATACGCCCGAGCATGGGGCCGAGGTCGAGAATTCTAATCTGGTGAGCATGCTCTCCGTCCATGTTCCATGTCGATGATACTGACAACTCACAGTGATCAAGTGATGAATACTACTCTGGGAACTCCAGAGCTGCCAGCTGCGCCAGCCCCGCTGCCGGCTAATTGGGGCTACTACATGCGATACTCGCATCAGCGGGACTTGGCCATGATGTCCATCATCAATGGCATAGAGCGCACTCCGGCTGAGTTCAAGGATATAATCGAGCGTGCAGGACTGCGGCTGCGCAAGATCTGGGACTGCAGGAGCCAGGTTGGCTTGGTCGAGGTTGTCTTGCCGGATTCAGAGCTGCTGTGAAGGGTCGAACAGTATTTCTATTTCTACGGCGTAGTGACTTTCTTTCCTATGCACATTCGTTTCCAATCAAGATGGTCGCCGCGTCTAGCAATGTTGAACAGCTTATGCTGAATGTTGATGTTTCTATTCCCGCAGATAACTCTTCTCATCCTTCCTGCGCCAGTTCCAATCACTCGAATGAAAACACCCAAAACACCAGACACTGTACGAAATCTACTTCATCTCAATGCGGAACTTTGTCTTTGAGTGCACAAGCACTCCCATAACGCCTGTCACCGTCTCCATTGACGGGTTCTCGATAGACAAAACGAATTGGTGTGACGGCTGCGGATCAAAGGTCATGTCGAGGCGAACGCCCTGTGGATCGCGCTCGGGATCAAATTGAAATACGGAGGACGGATCAGGCAAATCGCCATTGTGCATCGCTGAGCTGCTCGTAGTTGTCAGATCTGAGGAATCATCCAGTGCGGGCATATCCATTGAGATATCGAAGTCCATGGCTGTCATGGACATGAATGCGTCTCCTGATGTCATGGGCACGTCTAAGGAACCAAAGGGCTGCACGCTGGGCGCGTCGGTTGTTCCAAACATGTCAAGATCGAAGGGAGTGGTTGCAGTGGTGTTCATGATGTCGTGGGGTGCGACCGACGAGTTCCCCTCCGTCTGGGGCAGCTGGACTGCGATCGTGTCGCCAGGCTCGTCGGAGGAGTTCTCGCTATCATCTTCCGAGCTTTCGCCATCTGCGGCTCTCTGAGATGTCTGGATGCTGTCTGATCCCGCTCGAGATCCTCGTCTTCGCGTCAATGTCACATACCTTGGCTTTGTGATTAGGAACGCCTGAACTGCAGCGTGGGAGAGACGGAACACTCACCGGTTCTTCACGTTGTTGGTTGCTCTTCCTGGGAAGTAGTTGGTTTTGATTTCCTTCCATGCACGCCCGTGTTTTTCGACAGCGTGTAGCAGTGTTCGCTCCTGAAATCTTGCAGGTCAGCCCCTGTTTCCTCAGCGGGATGCGTGGCTCCGCACTTCTTCCTGTGTCCACTTGCTGTGATCCAGATCCGGGTTCAGTGAGTGATGCCATCGTTTCGCACATTCTGATTCCCGGTCAGTAAAGCCAACCAGAGACAACGTGGAATGCTACTCACGATCTGCGCTGCGAGTTCCGACTTCTTCGGCGACGAGCGGCCACCTGGGCGGGGATGTCAGTACGGCCGAGTTGCATAACTGTTTGGATAATGTGAGGTATACTGCTGCCCGTGCTCCTTGACACCAATGGCGAGACGCTGATCCTCGCTCGGCTCCCAGGCGCCCTTGCGGAGACCGCCAATGAGGTGGTTGCACCATCTCTTCCGGCAATCCTTGTTGCTCCGCTCAGGGAGCGCTTCAGCAATGGCAGTCCAGTCCTTTGCTTTTCCTTGGCTGGCTAGGGGGGTGTTAGACGGTCGGGTCCGGTGCAAGGTGCCAGGTAACGACGCACCGGCGAGCGATATCTGATGCAGAAGAATTCTATCCTCTTCCGGAGTCCACTTTTTAGGGGCCTTGGACATTGCTCAAAAGAATTCTCCGAGGCTACGCACGAGCAAGAGAATTGGGCGTTGCAAAAGCATTTATAGCTAGTCACCTCCTGAACTCCGTGGCGTGCGACAGCTTCCATTGACTCAGTTTGTCTTATTTTATACTATCGTCTAGTCGCCCCGGGAAAAATAAACCAAGGTGTTGCATAGTGAGGTGCGAAGGATTGTGGCCCATGCAAGCCTCTGGGGTTCTTACTTTTCTAAGATGCTGCATTAGCTTCGTTAGGCATCCCAGCCGAGTACGTGCAATGTTGTTCCCAGCCTCAGCTCCGTTGCCTGTTGCATGTTTCAGAAGAGCACTGTGATTGGCGAGATGCCCTAGTCAAGCACACGTGCTGATCCAGGGGTCTGGTTGATGTCGGCGGGGGACCGGCGTAACCTGCAGGGGCTGGGCTGCGCACAGAGCAACACCTCGAGATGCAGCATCCTCCTCGAATATGATCGATGGCTGTAGAAAAGTCGATGCCATTCCAATTCTTACGCCCGAGGGCCATCTACTACTCACGCCTGTGGACTTTTCCCAGCCCAACGACCAATACTTAATTTGTGGCCAACTTCGTGATATCCTCCAATGATTACATTTTTGAATTCAACGTCCACTAAACGAGATACGAGAAACTAAACGCCACTATCTAAATATTAAAGCGTAATGGATAAAAAAATTTTAGCTAGTACACAAGCCGTAAACCGGCCCCTGGGCACTAGCATGGGAACGGCCCGCAGCTAGGCAGCCAAGAAGCCGCAGTGCGTCGTAAGCGGCCGAATCCAACGAGAAAGGGCGGTGCTCCCGAGGTTCCCGACCATCGGGATTTCGGGTAGGTGGGCCGATCCGCCAGCTAAGACGCTGTTTGTGGCAAGTAGGCAAGTTTCTGCGCCCTTGGCATCCAGGGTCCCGCAGCCCGTTTCGCAATGGCGCCATGATCTACCGGACACTTCTCCTCTGCTTGTGGCACGCTGTGTTCAGGCTTACCGCTTCTTAAGCACAAAACCTCGATATGTAAAGTTGATCGCTGCCAATTAGGCACTATACGCCGAACCGCACAGAGCCTTGGATCTTGCTACCACAGAAAACCCCCCACTACGAGTACGGATCACGCATGGAGGCCTAGACTCTGAAACCTACCCAATTGCAGTAACGGATCCAGAAAATGCCAATATCTTGGACCCACCACTATTATGCCTGCTTATCTTTGTAATTTCTCAACTGCCTCGCCTCCGTTACTAACCATTGATCGCGATCGAGCATGTTCTATCAGCCCACAAGGCTCGCGTCAACTGTGGGCTCGTTCAAACTGCAAGCCACCCGCAATCCTTTAAAACAGCACGGTCCGAGCAAGGTACGGCATCCTTCCGTCCCACAGCCGCCGCCATCATGACGCTATCCCGCCTGCGCCAGAACGCTCTTAAGCTCCGCCTGCAGGAAGCCTTGCAGCAGAAAAGAAGAGTGGGCGTTAGCGCAGTCGCCGCCACTACCACCCCCGTCTCGCATCTTCTCCCGCAACTGCTCGACCATTCGCCGGAGTCGCCGGAGCTCCACGACCACCACTTGCCGCATCAACAGTAGCCCTTCCTCGCCTACGATCCTATAGGATCCGACCCGAATCTCCGGGATCTGGACGCCGCTTCCGTTCCTTGCCGATGCTGCGCCGCACGTGCACAGCGCCTGACGATACGCGGTGACCACCCTTTGGGCCAAGAAGCATATCAGTAGCAGGTCTGACTCCTGGTGATGGGCACCGCACACGAGAAACCGCGCCAGCACCGCCATTGCGGCATTTGCATGACGCAGCACATGGTCGAATGCCGTAACAACGCGGCCACCACCTCGCAGCGCTGCCATGGCGTCGGCGGCGTCCTCGCTACAGCGGCAGAGCGGGCCATTATTACCTCCCAGAAACAAGCCTCCCTCGCTTTCGCATCCGGGAAGTGGTCCACGCTCGCGGCCGGGTGGCGATCTGGGCGGCGGGAGCAGAGCCTCCTCTTCCGCAGCTATAGCCGCCAGCGGCAGCAGGTTCCTCCCGCTCCGCTCGTCCGGGAGACCGAAGCAGATCGGGGTCTGGATATCGATGTTGAACCACTCGAGCGGGATCGTCGCGTATTCGCTTGTCGAACCTGAAGCGACCGTTGTCGGAGGAGTGGTGGCCGGGGCGACCAGTCCATGCGGTGTAGTCGTAGCGGATGTGGCGGAGGTGGGTCGATACCAACAGTTCCCGTCGATATCTATGGAGCTGTCTCCGCTCGTGTTGTTGGTACTGGGGGAAGTGCAGATCTCGAAGGCCAGACCACCGTGGGGAGTGGTGGGACTGTTGATGCCGCTCAGCATGGAGCTGACTGACGCGCTCGACTCTGGAGTGATGGGCTCGTGCTTGGAACTTGGGGGCGCCCCACTGGCAAACGTGCAATTCTTCCGTCGGCGAACGCCGCAGCTGGACGCCGATGGTCTTCGGCCGAGTGGTAGCGGTGGGTTGCGGGTGCAATCGTTACCGCGGCGGATGCACCGGAGGCAGGAGGGGTTTGTTGGAGGCTCTAATGCGCATCGGACCTTGGCCTGGCGGCATTGGTCACAGGCATTGCGGAGTGACATTCTAGTCATGACTGCGAGCAGATCTTTGGTTGGCCTTACAGCATCATGTTGCACGTTCTGTAATAAATATCAGTTGGTTGGAGGACCGGAGTAAATACTTTTGAATCTAACATTCCATCGAGAAATTGAAATCATTCTTGCACGAGGCTAACATTGCGATAGTTCTTCTGAGAAATATATATTGTTGAAGTGCTTTTAAGCTCGACCGGTTATTGATGTAAGCATAAATTTCTAAAAGATAATTTAGAAGCATGGGTCTAGAACAACGACATTGTAGAGTTCTTGGTATTTCGGCCTTCACCATTTAATGGTACTGACTAAACCACTCCTTTGCAGCCAAGACTGACAGTGTGGACGGACTAGCAGTTGACGAGATGGAAGACATTACAATATCTTTTACTGACCCCTACAAGCCATCCCTGCAATTTTTTTGGGCAGTGCAGGTGAGCTAATTAACAGGGTTCGGTTCGGTTAGGTGTCTGTGCTGGCCCGATCGTCAGCCCGATCAGCGACAACGCCACGCCGGCATTGACGTTGGCAAGACAGCACATTACTGCCCAGCCGTGGCAGTGACATGGCCGTATTCGGGCGCGGATATGACAGGAAGCCGCGGTGCACAGGCATTCGAACCTGCAGTACACGTATTTTCTCCGACGTGACCTCGCGCTTAGCGCTCGATAAGGCCGAGCACTGGCATCCCGACACGAAGATAGAGAATGACAGGCCAGTTTAGCCTAAATCTATGCCGAAGATAGTGTAGGCCTTCACACACCGGCTAATCAGCAATACCTGATAAGGCAATATATAGCTATAAAAACGACGCGATGCATGTTTTGGAATTTTAAAACGACTGCAGAAGAAGGAGGTAGATTTCAATGTTTAGAAATAAAGATTCGAATGAAAGCGGGAGAGATGAGAGAAGCTTTATCAGCCAACCAAGAAAATGGATAAGTGCTACAGCTTTGTGTCTTCGGCCTCGTGAAACAATTTTTCTGGTCAAATCGTGTACAAACGCAAACGAAGCACATGAAGTGAAACCCGAGTCCTACTTTGCTAGATGGTCTTCAAACCTCATAGCAAGTGCCGTCAAAGTGAGTGATGCATTCGCGGCTGAACTGAATGGAAAAATAAATAGATCGCAAACATAGAGGTTGCTGAGGCACTTCACCTGAAGGTCCTGATTCACCACCCCCCGCCTGAATCGTTCGGATGGGGTGACATTGCCTTCTCAAATATACTTTTTACCATGACTCCTGGCATCTGAAGAATGCGTTGTTTCACGGCGCTTGGCCTTCGGGATGCCTTAAGCTCTTGGCGAGGGGTGCACGAATCGCCATCTCCGTCCGAGGGCTTGTTGTTCTTTTCTATGCCCATGGCGCCAACTTTGTGAGCAACTGACTCAACACCTCGAAGAGCAAGCATATCATGGTCCGTTGTAGACCCATAATTTTCGGTGGATCCAAACGCTGTGCGTATGCGTTGGGGCAGGTTGCGCAAATTAGTCTTAAATTCTTGGCTATCATCGAGTCGCTGGCACGAGATCTTCACCGTTGAGTCCTTCTCATTCTTGCAGTCCATTACCCGACATCGTTCAATTCAGCGTCGAATTCGAGTATGATGTTGAGACAGTTGGCCGGAGGTCTTCCATTGCTTTCGGAAGCCCTGAACTATCGGCGAAATCGTGAGAGAAGAACCTCTCAGCATGCGTGCAGAATGTCAGTGAAATTTAATTGCCGTAGGCTGGGACACAGAAGGATATCTCTGCAGGTGAAGGATCCTGTTTTATTCAGTCTTGAGTAGAGCTTTTCGAATAGCTTGGCGTCTATATTTAATGGTCGTTCAACCTCTCCGATGGCAGAACAATTTAGCCTATCTGGAAGGTTGCCTCAGCGTGTGATGACGGCTTCAATGAGTGTGTTGGCGTACAGAATAATGTTCTTCTCTCAAACGTTAACTCATGCATTTCGGCGGGCTTTCGAACCGTTTCTATCCTCGATCTCGAGCTTGAAGGCCGGAACATCTACAAATAAGTCCTGGATTCAACTCCATGATGGAGGAGGCAGTCCCACCAAGTGTCTCTGTAGATTTAATTGTATACCATCCGACGTTTCTTCAGGCTCAGAAAGTTTTAAGTAACGATATAAATAACTTACAGAGGAGGTTCGATTCAATAGTAAAGTGTTCCTTTTTCCAGAATTCTGCTTCCTGAGTATATTTTAAATCGTCCATCTGACTATAAACCGGATGGTAAATCTTACGCTGCTATACTTCGAAGTTATTTCCGAACCCTTACTGCCACATTCCAATATGGATTCTAAGCCCTCGGCTGCACGCTCAGATGATGGTTCAGAACCATTATTGACGTTTTCAGACATTGACTTGGCATCATGCATTGATACTTTATTGATGAACGGTAGAATAGGCACAAGTACGAAAACGTCAAGGCCTCCAGAATAGAAAAAGAAAGAAAAGGAACGACAATGCGGAACAGGTAAGAGAGCCCGTCATTCTAGGCGTGAAGATGCCCACCTCATCTGTAAACGAACAAGTGATTCGGCAGGAAGTGGAAGACCAAGACCAGCTTAGGAGGTCCCCGAGATGACCTCCCAGAACATTGAGTGAGCTTCAAGCATGCCGCAGGCGACGGAACGAGAATGTTCGACAACCGACCTGCTTGTATCTCCGCATGAGATTGCCCGAAAATCGCGTTGTCAAACATCTCCAGAGGTAGTCCAAATATGCGCTTCACTGCATTGAGTCTGTCACATGGTAATATTGGCTGCCTGCGTGATGGCTGACTGTGACTGGCCAGTTCGACTTTGACATTAGTTTTTCCCAATGGTAGTCAGCACTGCAAATACCGTCGACACCTATTGGCTGCCGAAGTGGACCTAAATTTTAAGCATAACGCGGGGTGGGAATTCCCCTCATTGCCATCGGCTCGGACCGAGGCATCTCATGGCATCTCGTTGTTTATTAATCTCAAGACAGTCTTACTTCTCAGCCGACTGTCGGACACTTTCGCTCAGGCACTTTTGAATTCGTTCCAAAGCTGGCCAACATGCTGAACTGTCCTATTGTCGATGTGTGGGCCAACCCCACTGGTGTAAGTATCGCCAATGCCCAAAGCCGTCGGTGATGGTGCATACTTCATACCTCAACGATCTGAACATTTCCAGCACCCCATACCAGAAACCGCCCGCCTCTTCGCCCACAGTCACGCCAATGCCGACTACTCCCGCCGCCAACTCACCCCCGACGAGCTCATCGCCCTGCTGGACGAGGCCGGTGTAGCACAGATCTGCCTTGCCGCCTGGCATCGCCCAGGTCAGACCATCTTTTCCAACGCCGCCGTCGCCGAGTACACCCGCGCGTATCCAACCCGTATCTTCGGCCTCGCCACTGTCGACCTCGGCGACCCAGTCGCCGCTGTCAGAGAGCTTGACTACTACGTTACCACCGAAGGCTTCAAGGGCCTACGCATCGTTCCCTGGTTGTGGAACCTGCCGCCGAACGATAAGCACTACTGGCCGCTATACGTCAAGTGCGTTGAACTCGATATTCCCTTTTGCACCCAGATTGGACATACCGGCCCGTTATGCCCAAGCGAAGTCGGCCGGCCGATTCCGTACGTGGACGAGGTTGCGCTCGCGTTTCCGAAGCTGAAAATCGTGTGTGGGCATTTGGGATACCCGTGGACGGCCGAGGCGGTGGCGGTGGCGTGGAAGCATGAGAATGTCTTTCTTGATACGAGTGCTTGGTCGCCCAAGTTTTATCCCCCGGAGTTTCTGACGTTTGCGAATACGACGGGGAGGAAAAAGGTTATGTTTGGGACGAACTTTCCGCAGCTGGAATGGAAGGAGTGTGTTAAACGTGTGGGTGCGTATCTCGTAGAGGGGGAGGGCGGGTTGAGGAAGGAGGTTGTAGTAGACTTTATGGGGGGCAACGCGAGAAGGGTATTCAAGTTGCCAGATGTTAACGTTAACAGAGCGAAGTCGAAAGCTCTGCTATAGTCGAATGCCACCTCGACACACGCATGTAGATACTCCGCGGCTCCGGCTATGGGATTATTGATAGCGATGGAATGACTTCCAGCAGCGGAAACCAGCGAAGCATGCATCTTTGCTAGACTACTTGCGATAGCATGGCTCATGTCGATGTAGGTGGGAGCAAAAGTGTGCGTTCACTGCTGTCCGAAGCAGGCCGAGCAATAGTTCAGCCAATACCCTTCGCACGACCTCTCTCCGTTCTCGAATCGCTCGCGAGTGGAAAATTGAAGATTGTCCCTCAGTCTTGCTTCAATGCCGCTCGCTGAACAACGCCACATACGGATATCCTCGGCTCTCCAGCGCACGTATCGCGCTTTGGCACTGCATAATCCCGTCCCTAGCTTGCTGTCGATATTGTTCCTGTTGTTGCTGAGCTACTGTTGATTCTTCGGTCCTGTTGGCCAAGAATTGGTACCCCTCAAGCGCCATCGTGAGCAGAAAGCCCGCCACGCTTAACCCGTAGAAGCCAGCTCCAGGTTGCAGATGGTACGGAACGCTCTGTCGAATTCTCTGTGCTATGCGGAGGATGTTGGCACTGATAGCATGAGGGCTACTGAGAAGGGAGACCGAAGAAGATGAGATTGACAAGAAATTTCCGTAGAGAAGTTCCGCAGAACTGTTCTCGTCTGTGGGTTTTGATTCGCGGTCAACAGGCACGTTGGCGGTAGTATGGTGAGGAGAGATCAGGGCGTTGAGTGTGAGAAGAGATGTGAGGATGATGATGCGGAACGACCAGATGCTGGTCAAGGCATTGGCTGTCAGGATTGTGGGGAACCAGATGTCGCCTTCTTCATCCCCCAAGGTGGCTTCCACCGCCTGTTCGGACGCACGCTGAGATGTCTGTCCCGACGAAGACTTGGCGGGGGATGGTGTGTTGTGCTGTCTGTGCTGCCAGTAGAGCGGTGCGGCGCGGCTATGTCGGACGTGGAAGTCCTGCGTCCATTTCTCCAACGCCGCAAAGACGGCAATGAACTGCTCGCGGAGGTCCAAGACGGCAGGTTTATCAACATCGCTTGGAGTAGCTTTCACCGCGTCGAGACGCTCAAGGAGCGCAGCTGCAGGGGCAATAACACCAAGAAGTTGGTGCATTTCGCTCGGTGGGTGGACGGAAAACGGTACCGTTTGCCATTTTCCGTATGCCACAAATACGCTTTTCCGGAGGAGGATCCCCTGGTAGATCTGCGGAAAAGATTAGATACAAGTTCGCTCCAGCATTACGCTACATAAGCTTCTGCCACTTACCAACATGGATCTGCACGGAATAAAGACAGAGTGATTCACGCCGGATACGAAGTGTTCTGGACCAGACATGCGCAACAACTCCGCAACACCGCTTCCGTGCATCATCCATGCCGTTGAGAAGGTTGGAGAGAGTAGCTACACACTGTTGGTTATCCTTTTGAGGGCCGTGATCGGAATTTCAGCTTAACTTACCTCAGTCATGGTTAAGCACAAGATGGCTATCCCGAGTTCATGTGTGAGAGGCCCGTTTGATGTTTGTAGCCCTTTTGTGAGGAGTTGCAATGCGGAAATGTGTAGATCAAGTCTTGCATCTTGTAGCACGTTCTTCCGAGACCTTCCGCTCAGAATTGTGGCTCCGAGAGCCGTCAAAGCAGCAATAACAACAGGCTCCTGCGCCGTCGAGGGAGGAAGCTCGAGGAGCCTGTCAACCCACATGCCACAAAGACAGTCCCGAGGATCGTAAGATATGTGGGGTGATGAGAATAACGTCGAGTCCGGCGCATACTCTTTGGCGAGCACATGTAATACCACTTCCCATGTCAGTTGTGGGGCGCGCTTCGGCAACAGGCTCTCCGAGATATCCGAGCCGCCTGGTGAGGCGTCTCGCTTCGGGGTCGGGTGGATCATCCGCTGGGAGTGGCGAAATGGCTTGGAGATCCCGTTACCAGCCTGCCCGTGGCTGACGAAGATCAAATCATGCTGGTACCCCGCACATTTGTGCCCTCTGAGGACGCACTGAGAGCAGGCCGGCCGCTTGCCATCACACTTGAAGTTCGGGTTAGCTCATCTATGTATTGATCCAAGTACGAATTGTTTGCAACAGGATTTGAAGCCACCTACTGCTAGCTTGCGGGACCGGCAAGTGTGGCAGACGGTCGTCCGACGAATCTTCATTTTCGAGACTTCTAGTGGGCCCCTCGGGTCAGCCTGTTCTCTGGAATATCGGATTAGCGAGGTCGAGATTTGTGGCGAGCCAGCACCCGTTAGCATATGCTGATGGAAGAGGCTGGACGATCCGCTCCTATAGCATTGGTGTAGGGCTCGTGCGCACACTCGTGACTTCTTGGCGAATAATGCTACCGTGAGCGGTTAGCACAGCCACGTGCGTGTTTCAGATTCCTTCTTTGTACTAGACTGTAATTGGTTGCCAGGCTTCCCCGATTTTAGGAAAGTTAACCTGTCTTCAAAGTTTGTTGAAACCATAATGGATTGACCCTCTAAGAGGCCTGCGACTAGCAGGGGCTAAGCCTAAACAGGCCATCTATTTTGGCTAAATACTACGTGCCGCTCTTCGGACTTCAACAAAGTTAAGTAGCTTCGCAAATCCGAGTCTAGCAAAAGTTCTAACCGGAAAATAAGCGCAATGATACATTTCCGACCAACACGACAAGCAAGATGCATGAGCAAGTTACTTTCGTTCAACTTTCTTTACGTTAATCCAGAGTGGAGGCTTGTCCCACAACACCCACACCTTCTGATCCGTCCACTTCCTGCTCTCAGAACAAAGAGATAGGTCAAAGTGCCAGAGGACCTTTGAAAGTATAAGACGCATTTCATGATATGCGAGACTAAATCCTGATCAGCACTCAGCAATACTCACTTTTGCAATTCTTGAACGTACTTTTTGCCAATACAGTTACGAGGGCCATATAAGAATGGCTGTAGAACCTCTTTCTTATCGCCGTCATAACCGGTTCCTGGCAGCCACCTCTCTGGGACAAAGGAGTCGGGGTTCTTGAAGTTAGATGCTGAATGATACGCAGCATATTGAGGAATACCAATCCGAGTCTGAGAGTTGTTGATGTTAGCTTTGCACCACAGCCGGACTTCGCCGAAATTAGGAGTAGAGTAGTATACCTTGGCTGGAACCCATTCGCCACATATGACATTACCACCTTCGGGAGCTTCGCGCAACATGGCGGTTGGAACTGGTGGATAAGTCCTCAAGCCCTCGTCAAAGCATGCAGATAGATACTTCAAGCGCGGCAACACTTCCAAGTTAAGCTGATCCTCGGGAAGGGATCTCACTTCCTCCACTGCCCTTTGCAGCTTGTCAGGATTCGTTAAAAGAGAGTAAGTGAGTCCGCTTAGAAGAGTCGCCGTGGTCTCTGTACCCGCAATCATGAAGACCATACCATTTGCATGCATCTCGTCCAGGTTGAGTACCCCCGCATTCTTATGTAGCACCAGGTTCCATATGTCGGCTTGGTCGGTGCCCTTTTCAAGGCGCCGATCGACACGGTCTGAGGAGTACTTGTAATGCTCGTCCTCGCCCTTGGAGATGGAAGCTGGGAGGATGAGGTTCATGATGCGGCGGAGGACTGGGTACTCAAGAGATAGTCGGCCGAACTCGATGGCTTTCACGCTCCGGAAGATAGCAGACACCCAGGGGGAGTACTCGGACTTGTCAAGCAGGCCCAGAGACTCACCAAACGTAAGCTCTCCCATGATATCGAACGTGGTGCAGTTGTAAAGCTTGACGATATCCAGTCGCACTGCCGGATCGTTGCTGACAGCTGCATGGATATTTCCGATGAGTTTATCGACGTTCGTCATGATTAAGGGCTCTTGGAGTTTCAAAGCTCTCTCGGAGAATGCGTTTGAAAAGATTTTTCTATGCAGGTAAAATGAGCTTTGTGGTTCAGATCGGGATTCTCGGTTCAGGCTTACCGCACTTCGCCATGCCTTTGATCATCTGGCTCGGAAGAAAGGGGGTACACTCCACTTTTCTCCCTGCGATACGTAAGGGCATCCTTTGGGTTTGCTTTGTGGCCAGCAGTGCGATGCCCGTAGATGTCTTTCCAGGCTTCAGGATTGATGTAGCTGAGCCTGTCCGGAGCAATGCGCACGACATCTCCGTATTTCTCATGGAGGGATTTGGTCCATCTCACACTGTTCCCAGACAGTGTCTTGTACCAGTACGGGATAACGCTTGCAGCAGCAAACTTGGGGCCCGGAACTACGTGGTATGTTAGCGGCGCAAGTCAAACAGACACAAGGCGGGGAGCAGCTAACATTTTTTGAGCGGCGAGAAGAGAATATTGTAGAACGCTGTGGCAATAAAGCTGGCAAGGAGCTGCATGCATGTCAGTTCATCATCTCGTAACGGTGCCGTTATAGCTCTCACGAATGCTACAGCTGCGCTACAACAGCGCATCACTCCAAAGTCCTTCAGGTAGTTGATAGTTCTGGATGTTTCCATGATGACTGGCGGCTCTTTGTTGCCGAATATGAACGTATGCGTAGAAACGCGCGGGAGAGCCCTTTTTAAACCGTCAAGCACCGTTCCGCCACTGTATCTAGACAAGCACCATCCAATCCAAACAACAGTCAAGTTCGTAATCCTAGTCGTGTTCGAGATCCGGTGGAGCCGGTTTTCAACCGGCACTGATCTTTCCGAGCCGAAAGTTTCCTTTTGTAGTAAGATTAATCGCCAAGACTCGCGCAAGAACTAGACGAGTCTCAAGCTTAGCCCAGCGAGAACACGGTTAACCTTATGCATTATTTCCGCGTCATAAACCTTTTTTTCGCACCAAAAACCGCTGTTAAGCTGACTCTATATTCACCGTTCCAGCTAAGTGGCGAGTGCAAATCCCTGGTGTGGAATGGGCCAGCTTAGTAGCAGCGTGTCTTATTTCCAGGCTAAGATGATGTTAAGTAGTATCATTTGTACACTTTTTTAAGCCGTAGTTACTTACTTTTAGTATAGAGAGATATTCTGTCAGCGCCACGACCCTGCCACGCATGTTTGTGTGGCTGGTGGCATGGCTGGTGGCAGCCAGCGCAACGATGCGAGGCAGTGGCCAGCCCGCCAGCCGCCTTGGCAAGCCGCCTTGTATTTGTACGCTTGAGGCCAGCTCATGACCGTGTTGGAAAACAAGTAATAGCCGGCTCGTGACACTTAAAAAGATAACGGATTCTATTCGAGTATATTGTAACAAAAGAAACATTGATAAGCCCGCCAAGCATGGTTTATTAAAAGGTTAACGGCTTACTGATTGCTTATTCCGTTTGCTTATCTTGCTCCTTTACTTCTACTACTACGTTTTCCGATCAGTAGTATGTTACTACCACTCGCAGCACCTACTAATCGTTATCCTTTCGAATTCCTTAAATATGAAGCCCGTAACCGCTTCGGCAAGCAGCCGATAAAAATCCAATGCGAGTATGTTGGGAGTGGTCGGCCAGAGGGCACAGACTTGAAATTACAAATGAAGATTGAGGCGATGTTGGTAGATTTTATCCGTATACCCCCACCACGCTTGGGCCATACGGAGCAGGCCCCCCGCTCGGAAGTTTCCACCAAAAATGCTGAGTTATAGCTACTCTCTCCGCTTGCCCGCGCTAAGTCAAATACAACGTCCCTAAGCACGTCAAGCCCGACGTTGCGCAGCCACGACACGTGCTCGATGCAAGGTGCGGTAGTTAGGCGGCGACGTTATCCCGGGTGGTGCTTCGTCGTATAGCTCGTCGATGCAGCCCAGTCGAAGGTAATCGATAAGAAGCTATCCTTCAACAGCACAAACCACCACATGGAGCTGCTCGCATGCCACTTTGCCTGATCCAGACCTTGAGCCAGCCGGATTGTTGGTCCGAGCAGCGACCACGTCACACCGGCGTTGGTGTTGTTAAGGAGCACAATGCTCGGCAGTAGCAGTATCGTACTCGTGTTCGTTGAAGGGTCCGTCATGCGTTGGGACGTCTAGGTTTATTTGAGCTGGAGATTATTTATTTATATGAAGCCTTAGATCTAGAGTCATGCGCATCTGCTATAAACCTCTTCTTGTTAAAATGATTTATAAGTCTGACCAATTGCAAGGAAGATAATGGAAAACGTAACCGTGTATTCTCGGCGTCTTCTCGGTCTTACGTGCTTGGGTTGGTTGTTTATCCAGTGATTTCTCGGATAATCGGGAGACTGCGGCGGAATTCCGTAGCTTACTAAAGTCTGTTGAAACACTCACCATTGACAAATTACTCGATATGTACTAGTAAAAGGCGTGACGGACATCCAGCTGCCTATTTTGAATTGTTTCCTCCGCAGCATGATTCACACAGGGGCTGCTCGAAGAGTTCACGTTAGACGAAGCTATATCACCATGGCGCGAGCATTTTCTGCTTTGGTTCTCTGTTTCCTATTGCAGTGCCAATCGAGCTGTGCTCGGACCTCCCTCAGCTACCAGCCTCATGGGCTGCCTGAGGAAACGGTGTCAGCTTGATCGTCCGTACTCGGCTCATCTCACACCAGGTAGGAAAGCCAGCGGAAAAGACCGCAGCACAGTGGTTTTTTTGTGGGCACCGATGGCCCATATATATACGTGACGATCAGAATGTTTACAGCAACAAAGGTGGGCTAAATCCTTCGACACCATGGTCTCAGCAAAGGTCCTCACACTCCTGGCCGGTGCCACTGCCGCCTTGGCCCAAGTCGAGGTTGAAACACGAACGCTAGATGAGATCCATGAAGCAGCCCTGAAGGAGGGTGGCGTTGTCACCTGCTGGCATGGAGGGTAAGTTTACTGAACTAAAGGTGTGACAGTTTGCTGACTCCCTCCCAGAGATGAAAAGAACAGCAGGGATAGCCTCAAGGCGGCATTCGAGGAACGTTTCCCCGGAATGACTCTCAACGTCACTGTTGATCTCTCCAAATACCATGATGGAAACGTAAGACACTTTAATACAGGATAGACCTGCCGTAGCTAACACTTGAAATCCAGCTCGACCAGCAAATCCAAGACACAAACGTCTACGTAGACAGCATTATCCTCCAAACTCTTCACGACTACCCGCGCTGGAAGGAGGATGGGTCCATTTTGCAGTACAAGCCTCTTGGTTGGGATCAGGTCTACGACGAATTCAAAGACCCCGACGGATACTACAGTGGACTGTTCGTCATCGCTTGGTCGAACGTGTGGAACACGGCCAAAACCGACGTTTCCATCAAGGAGTACGCCGACTTCCTGAAGCCGGAGCTGAAGGACAAGATCGTCCTCACCTACCCCAACGACGACGACGCGGTGCTGTATGCCTTCGACCTGATGTGCGTTATCTCTCCTCTCTCCCACCCCCATCTCCCCACTAACATAACCTCAACCTTCAGCCTCCAAAACGTCGGCTACGCCTGGTTCGACTCGCTCCTCGCCCAGAACCCGCGCTGGGTCCGCGGCACGCGCACGCCCTCAACCGTCGTCGGCGACAACTCGACGCAGTGGGCCGCCACCTTCACCAGCTCGCGCGGCCTCAACGCCGCCGCGCCCTTCGCCGTGTCGTTCCCCGAGACGTCCGCGCCGTTCGTGTCCTGGCCGCAGACGGGCGCGATCCTCAAGGACGCGCCGCACCCGGAGAGTGCGAAGCTGTTGCACTCGTTCATACTGTCTGAGGAGTGGCAGAACGCGACGGGCGGCTGGAGCGCGCGGAAGGACCTCTCGCCCCAGCCGGCTGCGTACCCGGATATTTTTGATATGCCTGGCACGAATGTGACGGCGTTTGGGGCGTGGATGGCGGATCGTGCGAATGTGGAGAGAATAAGGTTTTGGTTTGAGAGTAAGATTGGGACGGCGCAGGGGTTGAGCCCGTTGGAGGATGACCTATAGTGGTGGTACAGAGTATGCGTTGATTTTAGAATAAGTAGTTCAGCTACTACTACAGAAAATTCATTAGTGATACTATCGATCCGGCCCCTGTACTATTCAGGTATGTGGCTATTACGGTCTGGGAGACGCAGGTGGCGTCGACTGGTGAAAGCTCAATGGTGTTGGAGGAAGTTTCAAACCCATAGTAAATGGCTTGATATATTCTATGAAAATTTCGGGTTCCTGCATACTGCAGCAGACCATTGGAAGTTCGCGCTCACCATGAAGACCTTCCTTAGTAAGCGCGACAGCTTCAACACTGTTCAATAACACTGCACACGCAGAAAAGACTCAAATCTAGTCAACGGTTAGGTCAGCAATTTATTGTAGAATAAAGTGACCTCGAAAATGGCTCGGCTCTTTCTCGATGACATTACTCACGTATTATTCTCGTATTTACAGCAGAAGATCAACTAATTCAACCCCGTGTCCACTTCAAGATACCCTTCGAAGCCTCTTTCAGCTCTCTTTGCACTTTCTTCCCTTCATCAAACACCACAAGCGGCCGCATTCAGTTCCGCGCCGCCCTCCTACCCACAAAGCCCCTCACCCGCCTCGCCGCCCTCCTCATCCCCATCATTGCCAGGCTCTCCTCGCGATCACTCGTACCCCCACTCGGATCGGCATCGACGGCCTGGCATGTCGGCCCGCTCTTCCCCTCGCCATGCGCGCCATCCACCATCCCAAACTCCCTCTTCTCCCTCGCGACCTCCAGCATACTCTCGGCCGCGTCGTCAAACCACCCGTTGATAAAATCGCCATGCATAGAGAAGCTGCTGCCACTCGCCAGCTGCAGCGGCGCGGGGCCCTCCCAGCCCTCGGGCACGATCTTGCGCAGGTCGTAGCGGATGGAGAAGCGCAGGCGCGGGATGCGCATCCAGCCCTCGGGGCACCAGTTGTCCGTGTAGTACAGCGCCGAGCTGTACGTGCTGTTCAGCGTCGCTTCTTCGACGCAGTCGGGGAAATACACCAGCGCCTGCAGGTGCGTGGAGCACGTCTGCTCGGGGAAGGCGGCGCGGTCCTTGTCGGCGGGCACGGCGGCGTCGCCCTCGCAGGCCCACGACACCTGCGCCTTCTTGTCGTCGTCGAGGTCGGCGCGCGACTGCGCGAGGGCGTTGCCGGCGATGGCGGAGAAGTCGGCTGGGAGGGGGATGTCGGCGTCCGCGATGTTTTCGTAGTAGGTGCTGAAGCGTTGGGGGACGACTTCGGTGTAGGTGTTGGAGGAGTCGACGTGGTAGAGGGTCGGGACCCCTGGTTGAGTAGGTAAACCGGTCAGCGGCTTGGGTTTTGGTTTGGCGGCGGCGGAAATGGGGTGAAGAAGGGGCTGGGATGTTGGTGGAATGGGGTTGTATGTTGGGCCAGCGGTGGAGGGCCGGGGAGGAGAGGGGCAGAAACTTACAATAGACGGAGAGGTCGTTGGGGTTCTCGCCTGAGGCACAGCCCTGCTGAAGCTCGGCGGAGGTAGGCTTGTCCTTGGTGATGGCGTCGGAGCCGAAGAAGGAGTGCATGTGGCTCTTATACTGGCCGGGCATGACGAGCGGGTCGATGTTCTTGGTCATGAACTGGTCGTGCACGATGACCGTGTAGGCATTGGCCGCCGCGGCCGCCGAGAGGACGGAGAGGGTGACGCTCAGCATCGCGCTAAAGTAATGAATGATATCTTTCAAAGATACTTTTAAAGAATTGAGATTGCAGAAGCAGAAAAATCGAATCAACGATGGACAGAGAGAGAAAAAATGGCCGTGGTGGGCGCGAAGCGGGGGATGGAAGGGCGCTGTGGAGTAGGACCTTGAGGCTGATGCTGGATGTTTATAAGTTACTAGCAAGGGGCGGGTGTAGAGCGTAATTCTGACAGAAGATGCCGCTTGCTTCTGTTAGTTGTTTTGTGTTCTCGTAGACGAAGTGTTTCAAACGACTAGAGGCTCCACCGGTAGCGGCAAAGCGGATGTACAAGCTTTGGACATGATTGCGGAGGTGAATTGCCCGTTTGAGTAAGTCTCCAAAGCGTGCAGCCAATGAGGGAGGCTGCATATTTCGGAGAGTGGGGGATGAAGGTTGATCTGCATATCCGCATCCCTAAATGTGATGGAGCCAATGCCGTCCAGAACCTCCTTGTTGGCCTTTGACTACCCCGTGAATACTGTTTAAAACCAACACAAGGGAGCAGCAACACCCAAGTCCCAACCTTTTAACCCACATGGAGTCCACAGTGCTGTAGGTAGCCGCAAGAATTTGCGGCTGAGATCAGCCTTACGGCATCCGAAACGAGCAGTATATGTAAACAGAGTTATGCACATCATCTCGACCGTTGAGGAAAAGCGGCAAAACAGACCACCCAAGATCGCATTGCATGTTTCAGGTCAGACCCACTCCGTGCGTGGACTGCCGCCTGCCGCCCCGTTCTGCCTCGTTTTCGGGGACTGCCCGAGCAGCCGAGAACGGAGGACGGGGCTCCGATGGTGCACTGTTCAGGTATATCGCGCGAAAAACAAAAAAATAGCAACCATTTCATGACCCTGTCAATCTTAAAACCATATCCTCACCCTGTCTTTCCTGAGGCCACTACTACTACTCGTGCGTAGCCGCATACCGCCCGCCACTGTCATGAAGACGAAGAAGCGCGCTATGTGCAGCGAGTACGGTGGTATCAGCGGCTCCACTACGTATACGTCTGTACGCTGTAGCTGGCTCTGCTGATGGAGCGGCTACTGATCCTCGAGAGGCGGGGATGGGAGGTTGAACGGGTTCAAGTCGTGGTCGAGGCCGAATAAAGACATCTATGAGCGCTGCGAGAATGAGAAGGAGAGCTTCTCGTGGTGGTCTGGAAGGCTCAGATGGTTGTTATCGCCATCTCCATGAGTTCCGAAGCTGGATTTGGAGGCCACGAGTGAGATTACGAACGGAACACTTTCCAGGACGAGGCTACCGAAATGAATTCGGTACGCCGCTTTTGCCGTTTGGTAGGGTGACATCACTGTCCGACCTAGAACCCTACTAATCGGTTTTTTCTCTTCAAACTCGTCAGATTTATAGAACAAGCGTTATTATTATTGTACCTTCTGCGTGATTCAGGCGTATGGCTACTATGGTTTGTGAGATGTAGGTGGAGAAGGTCGGTGTTAAGGTTTTGCATTACGCCGACGTGCAGGCTAGTCAAACTTGATTTGCGGTGTATTCCCTACGAAGGCAACAATGTGCGACCTGAGTACAAGTTTCAACAGACAATTCAAGGGCGCGTGCAACAAGGTCTCCAGATCATGTACCGCCTTCAGCTCTCGACTGAGGCTGCATTGCCTAAATATAGCGCAGTACATACCACCTTCTTGCTTTGGATATGTCGTGTTACAAGCAGCGTCATATTATTTTGGATTATACCTAACTATAAGTGTACGCTATTGCACCCGGTAGAAGTAACACAACCTTTCTTGAATTTGCTCTCATTTTCAAACAAGGCATGATTCGACCCGCCGCCACGCGTTCTTGCAAGATGAATACCGCAGCGAGGTCCCGAACCAGATCTCAAAATAGCACACCAATTCGAAACAGCCCAGCCCTCGATGTGGCTGGTCAGCTACAACAGCTTCTTCAGTCAGATACCCACACTTCTATCGGGTACGTGTTTCGAGGCCACAGGATCCAATAAAAAGGACTAACGCTTCTTCAAGGTTTTCGCCCGGCCCGCCCAAATCCCAGCCGTCCGCAGAAAAGCGTGCCGAAGGGCTACTGCGAGCTTTTCTACGGGCCCTACAGCTGCTAATACTCACATCCTTAAATCCCTGGAAGACAAGTCAGGAGATTCCCAAGGTTGCCTTCAGTCGACGTCGATCCATAGCCATTGTCCGATTGAGTGTCCACGTTGTTCCTTTATTGTCCGCAATCCTTCTGATCTCAGTCAATCTTGCCACTTGGTATCCGAGAAAAGCGCCATCGACTCCCGCATTGCAATTCACCGCTAAGACCATTGAGCTGTTCACACAGGCCTCCATTGGACACCTTGTACTGTTTCACATACGGCATCAAGCTCTGGGACAAATGGCGATCCCGTTCGGTGCCATCTTCGCCGGCCTTCAAACGACCAATATCAGCTACTTGTGGTCCCTTGAGTTCATCGGAGCACTGTCAGCAGACTGGCTCCCTCGTCCTAGGAGATGCAAGCTAGCCTTATTCATTGGCTTCAATATCATTCTTGCTGCTAGCGCAGGTCCGTCGATTGCCATTGCGCTAATTCCGCGGAAGCAACCGTTTCCATTCGGAACAGTTTCAGTATGGTTTCAAGGCTCGGAAAATGATTTATTCCCCTTCCAGTTAAACGAGAGCCATGTTCCTAGTTCGTGCTTCACCAAATCTAGGGCGAGCTCGGGCACTGCCGCTTATCTAGAGTGTCCATGGCGCGCGCTACCAACAGTTCTTGATGTGGTAAAGACTGCGTCCGCCATCGAACTTCCAGGAGTCGGTAAATACATGAATGACGGGGATATCCGACCAATTTCGATTGCAAGTAAAGATCTTGGTGACATCAACAGGTCCATGCCTCTTACACTAGGGCCAAATAAAACAGAGTCTCCGTTCCTGTACTTTGACGACGAACGATGGCAGCAAGACACTTGGGCAGTAACAGCAACTACTAAGGGACTCCTTCAAGCATATATTGCTACTTCGATGCAGACTCGAAATGGGCCACACAGTACGATACCAAAATTTACTGAAGTGGAGGGCTTTAGCCGATTGATTACGATGCGCAGCAAGCAAGCGGTTGCATGGACACAATGCAAGGAAATCCTGAATCCCTATGATACTCAACATGTTGAGTTCCCAGGGGTTCAGAATCGTTCCCTAGTTGATATTCCAGACATAAAACCATCGCTCCATTGGCGCCTTATCTGGGCTGACGTGGATCCGAAGGAGCTGCCAATCTCTATTGCTGCTATCGTCGTTCCTCCATCGTCACTGCTGGCAACAACACCTATTACAAGGAACGAGACGTTCGGAATGCCTTCTTCTTGTAACGCATTTGCGTGCACAATCGCTGCCACATGGGTCGATGATATCCTGGTTATTATGGATGGCAATCCACCGAGAGCCAAAAGCAACATTACGGCATGGCCAAGGATGGCGGTCAAGATATCCTCTAAATGGGCAAATCTCTTGTTACCCAACTGGACTCCCTCAAACAATTCTAATACCACACTACTTGACACCACGATGCCTCCAGCCCTTGAGGAACGCCGCGCCAACGTGACAACCGAGGATCTATTGTCTGGGCTCATCGTTGCTGCAATGTCTCAAACCCTTACGGCAGCCTGGAACATACTTGGCAACCCGAATAATTCTACAATGCTCCAGAGGATATACAATTATGACGCTGAACCTACAAAAATTCAGAATGGAACAGTACAGAACCCATGGGGTGTATCACCGACAGATCCACGCTGCGGCTTTCGTTTGGATGCCGAATTCACTTCAGAGGGATTGGCATACTCTCCTCGCGGTATCTCCATGATTATCGCCCTCGTCGTACTTTTCGCCTACAGTCTTTACGTCTTCTTCTCCATCGTTTACATCTTATCGATTTGCCCCGAAAGTTCTAGTGCTTGGGATTCTATTTCTGAGCTTACTGCCCTAGCCATTCTCTCCACTCCCACCGACAGACTCTGGAATACCAGTGCAGGAATCGAAACACTCTCTGCTTTCCGTGAGCCTGTAAATATACGCGCGACTAAAGACAACAAACTGGAGATTGTGTTTGAAAAGGATGGAGGGGGCATGGCCGTAGAGTCTCCTGAGGCAGACAAGGCGTATTAGCTAGCTGAAATGTCGTTTATGCTTTTAGGCTGATATTCGATTTGTATTGGCAATGTCTACCAATGGAAATGATTTGCTGTTTGAGGATTCCTTTGAGTATTTTAAATATTTACGTAGCATCACGGCCAGTAGTGAGGGATGAGAGTGGATATAAAATAAATGAAATATTCTACTGTCATTGTCGAATATTCTAAAACATTGATGACTTTCTCGCCCTCTAGTAATATTCTTAAATGTACAAAGGAGATATTAAAGTGTTACCGCATACTATGTTGGTAATGTACCCAGGCTACGCCTTTCTCATCTTCCTCAATCTAAAGAACAAAACTGCTACGCAGATATTGAAAGCAATGTACGCCCATCCCAAACCAAAGTTTCTCCAACGATCTTCCCAAAACATATCCGAAGCACCAAGGTATTGATCAGAGGTTGTGACAGGGCAATACTGGCAATCCTCCGTTGCATCCGGGTTGCGGAAGTATCCAGGAGCGACTGCAAGATACTGAGAGAGGTAGGTTCCGCAGGTCATGTTGGAGTGCGCCGGAGGATCGAGACGGTAGACTTCGGAATCGGAGCATTCCATTGTTCGGCCATGCAGGCCTGAGGTGAGGATCCCAGATATCCAGTAGGTCAGCGGCGACACCCGGTACATGAAGATCCAGAATCCAGGCAGAGCATCTTTCGGCTGCATGACGCCATCAAACACGAGGGTCAGGATGAAGATGAAAACGCTCAGGATTCCGGCTGTGTCGGGGCTGGAGATGGCCGAGATGACCATGTGTGCAAAGGTGGATGCGAAGACGAAGAACTGGACGGCGTAGAGGAGAACGAGCGCCTGGCTTTCTGAGGAGAGGATTCCGAATACGTTGTAGTTGAAGCAAGCGAATGCGAGAATGCCGATGAGGATCTGAAAGGGTATTTCGATGACGATGTGGACAATGATGAACACAGGCCATGCGTACGTTCTGGATGGCTGCTCGCGGACTTCAAACAGTTCTCTTTGCGTCGAGAAACGCGGGATGATCTGCTGGACCATGGCTGCAAACACGGCTGTGAGCATGAACACGCTGAACATGGCGTTTTGCGTCCCTTGTGGCGAGTTGCCCGGGTCGAAAAAGCTGTAGGCGTTGAAAAGCGAAGATCCAATGACCAAAGCAATTTTGGACCAGACGTATCCCGGTGAACGCCAGTAATGAAGCCAGGTGCGAAGCCATACGGTGTGAAGTTGGTTGGGAAAGGAAGCCGCATACTCAGACTCTTTCAATTTGGCCACCAATGTGCATTCACCCTCCTCCTGTTTACCGTCGGCCAATCGTCTCAGCAAATCCATCATGGCGGTGGACTCTGTGGAGCTCTTCCAGATATCAGCCCAGTTCAACTTTTCCTTTCCGTTGCATCCCGAGACCACATCGAAGATGTACTCGGCGGGGTTCTCTTCGATGCCACACTTGCCAGCCCCGTTCTTCTCAAAATACTTGAGCAAGGTCGAACACTGCGGTCCAATGTCGCCAAAATAAACGGTCTTTCCCCCCTCCCCGAGGAACAACAGCCTATCAAACTGCCCAAACAGCGTAGCATTGGGCTGATGAATCGTGCTCAACACCGTCTGCCCGTGGTCCGCCAGCCGGCGCATCAACGCGACGATGGAAAACGCGCTCTGCGAATCCAACCCGCTCGTCGGCTCATCCAAAAACAACAGGACCTCAGGCTTAGCGGCCAGCTCAACGCCGATGGTGAGCAACTTCCGCTGCGTCACCGTCAAAGACTGTTGTCCCGGCGCGCCAACGCGACGGTCCGCGAAGTCCTGCATTCGCAGCATCTTGATGACGCGCTCGACGTACGCGTACTTCTCGTCCCGGGACACCAAGGCCGGCTGGCGCAGCACCGCGCTGAACCGCAGCGCTTCGCGCACCGATGCCGTCTCGAGATGCACGTCCTGTTGTTGGGCGTAGCCAACCTGCCGCGGGAATGACGCACTCAGCGGCCTGCCATCAACAAAGAGATCGCCTGTCACCACACCAATGGATCGACGCTGGGCCAAGATATCAAGCAGCGTCGTCTTGCCAGCACCGGAGACACCCATGAGCGCCGTCAGCGTTCCCGGCTGCACCCAGCCCGAGACGTCATCAAGGATGCGTCGCGACTGCCCGTTGCGGACGGGGATGTCGTAGCAGATGTTTTGCCAGGTGAAGGTGCGGCCGTGGTTCAGCGTGATTTGTTCCTCTTCTTCTGTGGGGCTGAGGTCGTCGGTTGTAGGCGATGTCTCGGCGCCCTTCTCCACCTCACTGTCGCTGTCGTCTTGTGTTGCCTTTTCGCTAGAGTTGTTGCGGTTCCGAGAGGTTCCAGCAGCGGTTTGGAGTTTCGATCCCGCCGCGCTCCACTCCGTTGCCGCAAGGTACAAGACCAGAAACGCGCCCAGAAACGCCAACAAGATCCCAAGGTTCCGCCAGACGTGCCCGTAGTAGTACTCGAACTTAGACTCAATGTAAACGTCGCCCGACACCGTCCGCCGCCCCGCCACCGCACCCGCCACACCGCACACGAACGCGCCGGCGGACAATTCGGGATACGCGGGGACAAACTCGGAGCAGATGAAGTCACGGCCGTGGAACTCGTTCGCCATGAGCGCTTCGAACGCGTACGCGACGGGGTCGATCCGGCCGATCCACTCGAACCAGGGGTGCATGGACGCGCGCGGCAGCACGAAGCCGCTGTAAATGACGATGGCCAGCATTAGCACGCTGCACGCGGCCAGGGCCTGCGGCGCGGAGCGCGTCGACGCGGCGATGGCGCGGAAGATGCAGGCCATGGTGATGGCGGCGAGGTAGTTGAACAGGAAGAAGGTGAAATACGCGGCCGGGGTGCCGTGCAGGCCGACGAGGAAATACAGAATCGTATTGAAGCACAGCGCAGCAAGCAATTTGATGGGCAGATCGAGGATGAAGCCCGCAAGCGCCTCGGCGAATGGTCGATAGAAGGCGATGCGGGCCTGGCGGGAGATGATGGGGCGGAGGGCGTAGACTTTGTTGACTTCGGTGATGGAGATGAGGGCGTTGAGCAGGACGGCGAAGAAGAGGACGGCGCCTTTGGAGAAGAAGCCGGCGGAGGCGTCGGGAGTCTGGTAGAACATGGAGCCGAACACTAGAGCTAGCACGACCTGGCCGATGACAGCGGTCAGAGTCGACGCCTTGTCGTTGATGGCCCGTTGCCACGCCCTGATCAAGCACCATTTTATTTGCAGCGTAAGGCTCGGCGTGGAGGCGGCTCCGGATGCTCCATGGTCGATATTTCTCTGTCGCATCGTCTCTTTGGAATCACGAGCAGTCTTGCCTTCATCGAGCGGGTATTCTGCTTCATGCATGCCAATTTCGTGGCAGAGAGTAGCATACTCATCGGAACTCTTCCAGTATCGTTGAAATTCGTCTGCCGTCCTCGGCACGCGACTCTCGAACCCAGGTTGAGGTGTGCGCTCTTCGGGGCTCGTCACGGCAGTAAGAAAGTCCGAGGTCGTCTGGCGTGGAGGGCACATCCAGCCCATCCTCTCAAAGTAGTCCTTGGCTTTCGCAGCTGGTCCAAAGTAGATTTGCCGTCCTTCGTAGAGTACCGTAACCTTGTCGAAAGTATCGTAGATGGCGTTAGACGACTGCTCGAGCGTGAGCACCTGGCACGAGCCCAGGATTTCCGCCGCCAGTCTGAAGGTGCGGATGACGTCGAGTGCCGTAGTCGAATCCAAGCCCCGCGAGCAGTTATCCCAGCATACGATGGGCGCGAGGGAGAGCGCCATCTCGGCGATGCTGACGCGCTTGCGTTGTCCCCCGGATACGCCGCGGACGAAGTCGCTACCGACTATGGTGTCGGCTACACCAGAGAGCCCGAATGTCGCCATGGCAATCTGTGACATGGTCTGCGCCCACTCGGTGCGCGAGAAATCCTCTGTTCCAGGACTGGGGGTCCTCATTGCGGCTGCAAATTCCAGGGTTTGCTTCACGGTGAGATGCGGGATGTGCAGGTCACTTTCGGGATTATAGACGACCTGGGGTGACATTAGCCAGTTTGCCTCTTTTTCAGCTCAGGAAATCACACCTCGCCCTTGAATTCCTTAAGCATGTGGAACTGCGGAATGCCGTTGTAGTGAATGACCGCCGAGTCCCCAATCCTCATCTTCTCCAGGTCTCCGGATATGGTCCGGAGCAGCGTCGAGCATCCGCTCCCGGGCCGTCCGAGCACCAACAGCATCTCCCCACTCTTCACCAACACATCCACGTTTCGAACGACGCTTCTTTCTGGTGCATTCCTTCGGTGGAATGCACTTCTGACCGCCATCGGAATTACGGATGCAACGGTGGCATTGCGGAGATCTTCCGCAGTGCGGCGAGTGCTGACCGTGACGTCCTTCAGCACAATTCCAGACCGCTGAAGGCCTCCTCCAACTCCTTTGACCTTCCGTAACATCATCCTAGCCCAGTATGCGCTGTTGAACGAGGTGCTGTCCGGGTCGAGTTCCGGATCAGCCGCGGACGATATGCCTTCCTTGAGACCGGCATCCCCCTGCAATCGATGGGAAAGACGAGAAGCAATTTGGTGCAGGCTTTCGCTATCGAGTTCTGATACGCCTGCCTTATATCCATCCTCCGCTGACGGGGCTCGATCGTGAGGCGGAGTGTCATCCTTGTCGGTGGGAGCTTCGGATATATCGAGGGACATTGCTGTGAAGTACGCTGCGCAGTTGTGGCTACAGGGCTAACGAGCTACTCAAAGTCTCTTTATACCACACTCTGAGGGGCTTTGCACCTGTCAGAAGATCAGGCATCGAATTTTTGCCTGCTGTTATCTTGTCGATCCGGTTGCCGGAACGGTTCCGAACTGCCCAGCCCACCGCCCGGGATCATTCCGACAGTCGCACTTGGGCAAGTGATCATCTCCGGAACAGCCCCGACTTAGTGAAAATCAATATTTTACAATTGAATTGCACAGATGATGAATAAAAGATGCAAGTGCGTGTTCCCATGTATGAAATCAACTAATAGCTCGCTGGTGGACAGTTTGGTAGTCTCGCTTCACCAAGATCACCTGTTAAACAACACCACATGCGGATACCCCCTGTAGGAAATTCTGACTCGTGCCACCACCTGTGGCTTTCGGGCTCATTATAGGAGCGCGTCCTATGTAAGCTCCAGCTATTGTCTAAGTAAGACCCGCGGGGTTGTAAAGCCCTTGTCTCTTGAGGTTCGTAACAGCCACTACAATCTAATCACCACAACTCCAGTTAACTACCTTACCCTCTTTGCCTGAGAACTAAACCTTTTTGAGCCCTGTCTAAAGTGGGGGTACAGCCTTGAAATTCTTTTCGCGTGCGCTGATCGTCGGCCTTTACCCCTCTTTTAAAACAACACATTGCCTTCTCACTCGCATCAAGCCAGGCGAGTTCAATCAAAATGATTTGTCAAATCTGCTGCGAGGCATTCGACGGCATTTGGGACCCGCAGAGGACGCCACGAATCGAAGAAATAGACAGCTCCGACATCAACCCGGCGGATGCCATGGCTTTCATGTTCGATGCGGAGCCCGGTGTTTCCCCCGAGTCCTTTGCATCCAGACTCCAGAATTATCGCAAACCTCAAGCAAAGCTTGGCGATCGTAACGATTCTGATGATCAAGACAGACGGGAGATCTTCAAGTACCTTTTTGGTCACCACAAGAACGTCGAATCCCTACAGAAGTCTGCGGAAGAGGAATGTGCGATATGCGCCGTGATGTTCGCTCTTATGGCGTCTGAGGGAGCTGCGACACCAAGGAAGAAAGAATTCTTCTCGTATTTCGTCGTTAGGCAAGATAAAATCTTGGTTTTACTTGACAACGGAAGGTTGGGCATGCGGGAATTCAAGTTTTGCAGCCTTAAAGGTAACCTGAGCGTCATGGCATCAGCTCATCTTTATTAAGTAGCTAACACAGTGTGGGTAAAGATGACGCATGGCTACATCCTCCGCTCGAAGCATCCACAGACTCGTTAACGACTTGGACCATGGTGAAGACCTGGCTCGCCAACTGTCTCAACAGCCATGTGTTTTGTCAGCAGCCCCAAAAATTTGTGCCATCGAAGCTGCTGAAGCTGGACCCGCTCAGAAAAAGCTTCTCCCTTGTTTTCAAGGAGAACTTGAGTCCGACAGTTCAGTACATTGCGCTCAGCTACTGCTGGGGAGTAGATGATGAAGAGAAGCTCAATCTGTCCCAGGCAAATTTCGAAATGCTCAAATTTGGCGTTTCCCTAAGCTCATTGCCCAAGACTCTACAAGACGCATTCAGGATTACACAAGAGCTCGGAGTCCAGTTCCTATGGGTGGACCGCCTGTGCATCATTCAAGATTCACCCGAAGACTGGTTTCGCGAGTCGAACCAAATGCAAGATGTATATTCGAGCGCATTCGTCACAGTATGCGCTCATGGAGCGGCTAGCGACTCCGATGGCTGTTTTTTCACCCGAAACCCCTCCGATATAGCTCCAACTAAGGTATCTTTGGCGATCCGAAGTGAGTCAGAGAAGTTGCCCTACCTACTATTCGAAAATGCCGTCACTTGGGGGAAGCATTTCGATTCTCCTGCCACGAAGCGTGCATGGATACTGCAAGAGCAGCTCCTCTCTCGGAGGATCCTTTACTTTGGTCGACAACAAATTTTCTGGGAATGCAGGTCCGCATCCTGTTGTGAGACGTATCCTGCCGGCGTGCCAAGTTTCAAATCAGCCTCAGCTTCCGTGGACCAAAAGAGATTACTGTGGAAGGCTCCACTGAACGTGGCGTTGAAAGCTCCCAACATGCCCCCACTGCACTTCGAGTTAGATGCAGTTGGCTACTGCATGCTTGAGTGGGATCAAACAGTGCACGAATACTCTGGACGCTGTCTGACCCGTGACCATGATAAACTGGTTGCTATATCCGGATTAGCCAATCAAATGGGAGAGAAGCTGCGGAGTCTCGGAGCAGATGACAAATATCATGCGGGAATTTGGGCTGTCTCGCTTCCTCGAAGCCTTTTGTGGATGATGACCAACCCGAGGCGTCGGGAGTTTACAGAAGAGCGTGCGCCATCCTGGTCTTGGGCTGCATCGGAAGGAAACTTGGATCAGAACGGACAAAAGATGCATTCAAATGCCGAAACACTAGTTTCAGATGTCCAAGTCAGCACATCGACGAGGAAACATTCCGTCATCGTCGTTGAGGGCCGCTTAAGCATAAAGGGTCGTCTTGCCGTACCAATGCTTGGTGAGAGGGTTGCTCAACATATCAACAACGCACACACTATGCCACTACGTCAGTTTCGAAACTCCCGCACGGCCGAATGTATCCCGGTGGAAGAAGGCTTCATTGTCTTTGACGACGTACAACCTATGAGCTCAGAGGTTGAACTGTTCTGTCTTCCAATTGTCTATGACGTAGCAAGACTGCGGTACTTGCGCCTACCTTTTATTGCCAGATGGGCCATTCAGGGACTTGTTTTACAAGGGGAGCACGCTAGCTTTCGTCGCGTGGGGTATTTTGCATGGGTACCAGGGTTGGAAAATGATCACAGAAAGTTTCTCACAAGATTATCAGAGGTACCCATCGTAATACGATAAATATACTTCTCACGCCACAGGTGACTCAGGATTTTACATGAATCTTTTCATTTGCGCAATCAGGCGTGGTGGCCAATTGTTTCCGCCACACCCTGATCCAAATTGCAAAGTGTATTAAATCTCGCATAACATCGTAACCAACAAAGACGCCTCGCCGCGAAAAACAAAACTTAGAATTTATCCACTCATAACGCCTCAAACCCCCCCATGATGCTTTATTTTTCTCTTCCCTGCACGCAATCACGTCTCCCACCAATGCTCCTTCTGAATCCTCCCCGCCGCCCCTGTCCCCGTAGCGCCCCTGTCCGTGCTCCGCGCCGGCTGATCGTAGCCCCACCGCATCCGCGTCTCCCACACCCACCACTCGCCCAGCTTCTGCGCCGCGTCGACCCACTCGGCCGCGCGCGCGCCGTGCCTCTTGCGCACCGCATCCACCACGCCCCGCGCGCTCCACGCGATCAGCTCTTCGGTCTCGTGCGGCGACGACGCGCGGTCGGTGAAGCGCAGCGGCAGCGTCGAGCAGAGCGGCAGCATGAGGCGGTACGACGAGTTTTGCTGGGAGATGGCGAGGAGCGAGCCGCCCGGGTTGATGACGGAGAAGTGGAAGGGCTGCGGGCCGGTGACGTTGGTGGTGAAGAAAGGCGCTGGGATGTTGTTCTCCTTCTGCTGCTGCTGGATGATCGGGACGCTCCACTTCTGCTCGCGCGCCATCGACTGCCCCTGGTACCGCGGGAGGAGCTTCTCCGCGACCTCGCGCTCGGAATCGCTCAGCGACCGCGTCTGCAGCAGGATGTCCAGGACCGTCGGCAGGATGCTGGTCGGCGACGTCTGCGCGTCGACCTGCACGCGGGGCAGGGCCGGGTTGACGAAGAGGAGCGGGATGGCGAAGTTGGCGATGTGCCCGTTCTCGAAGGTCGACTTGGAGCCGTCGGGCGTCGTGAATGCGAGCCCGTGGTCGCCGACGACGACGACCAGCGTCTCGCGCAGCACGCCGACGTCGTGCAGCATCGTCATTAGCGTGTCCAGGTACGCGTCCTGGTACTTGATCGTGTTGAGGTACCGGTCGAACTCCTCGTTCTCCAGCCCCGCGAAGCGGCGCTTGGCGACGTACTCCTCCACGCCGTCCCACGCCGCCGGAACCGCGTAGGGATGGTGCGTCGTGCTGGTGATGTGGCTGGCCCACAGGCGCCGGCCGGAGTTCGTTGCGTTCACGAACATGTCGCGGAGGTACGGGAGGGACTCGGTTTCCGGGTAGCCGAAGTAGTTGCAGCGCGGCTCCTTGGGCGGGTAGTGCGCGGCGCTGGGGTCCTCGATCGTCGTGTCGAGGATGACGTTGGCCGGTGAGAAGCCCATCTGGTCGTCCAGCGTGTATTGCGAGTCCCACTGGTCCGTGATGCTCTGCACGAGCGCGGCGTCCCACGGGTGGCTTGCGCTGGAGCCGGGCTTCTGGGCTTTGTTGAAGAGGCCGGTGACGTGCGGGAAGCACGGCTGGTACATCCTGCTTCGGACTTCTTCGGTGAAGTCAACGGGCAGCGGGTCGAGGCCGCAGTGGCTGGTTACCAGGCTTTTGAGCGTGAAGGCGCTGGCGGTCACTGCGCGCTGGACGTTGATGCCTCCGTGGCCGGATTTGAACTCGGATGCCCATGGTCGGTTCAGGGTCTCGTCCTGGCCGAATCCGGTGGACTCGCCGGTCAGGAAGGCTGCTGTTCTTGTGAGGTTCTTGAGCTTCTTGTCCAACTCTTCTGCGGCGTCGACTTTAGCGGCGCCGTATGACGAGAGAATGCTGTTGTAAACAGCGCTGTCCTTTTTGAAAGGGAACATATCCTTGCGAGTACTTTCAAGAGTAACAAAGAGAACGTGCTTGATTTTGGCGGCCTCCATGAGAGCATCCAGGGGGCTCTGGTCCAAGTTTGACAGCTTCAGCGGATCGCAGGAAGGATCATAGCCGCCATGGTGCCTGTGCCTGGGCGGACCATCTCCTCTCGGTGTTGGGGGCGCGTGCACAGCCTCCTCCCATGCAATTGGGTGAATCGGCGAAGGTGGTTCATCAGGCTTCTCATGGTGATGGTGGTGGCGACGGCATTCTTCGGTGATCGGCTTCCACTCGGCCGGCGGTGCATGTCCAGAAACTTTGGCATATTCCTCGAAGGGAAACTCTATATGACGCGTGGGATACGGCAGGCAGAAGTCGGCGTTGATGGGATTGAAAAAGAGGGATTCGAAAAGCGTAACGGGAAGGGATCCGCTCATGTGAGCATAAGGCGCGTTCCTCGGGCGGACAATTTGCAGGATGAGCACGGTGATAACCACAGTCAAGACTGTGACGCAAGTTGCGGCCGATTCCCGGAGCGATGGAATTTCTTCGCGGGAAGGGATGCTGGAGCTGTTCTTTAGCATGACTTGGTAGAACGAGCAGCGTATGGTCCGACTTACCTCTTGTCAGAATTCTCGTCCAGCGGTTGATATTCATTAAGCTGAGGCTTTCCTCTAATACAACGATACATCTGTCGGAATGAAAGGCTGCTTTTCTTGCAAATGTAGGTCGTGACAGCATCGAAACGAGGCGCAATAAGCCACGAGACGAGGGTGAAGGCCAGAATACAAATAAAGAATTTCGGGAGCTCAGATAGAAGCATGCGGAGGCCACCAGGGTCCTTGGCAAGGTTTCCAGCGGCCATCCATTGTACTTCACCGCCAGTCGTCATGTAGAAGGAGATCTGAGAAGCCGAGGCAGTAACGGTAAACAGGCTAAATTAAGGTCAGCCGCAGATTTCCATGGCGTCGATCAGGTACCTACGCGTAGAGCCCTCCAAAGATCTTGCATATTTTCCCTCTGTCCTGGCGGTATATGAACTTGGTGAAGAGGATCAGAATGACGTCAGGGAGAAGGAATGTCGGAGTGTAGAGAACGATTAGCAGGATGGGTAGTGAAGTCCTGTGGCTGTAGAGGTGGAGAAGCTTAGCAGCAAACGACGAAACAAAACAAAGCGCGAACTGGCTTTTGGCCTTCAGCTGCCAGAACGAGGGAATCTTCATGGCTGCAGAGTTCGAAGGGGGCGCGCACAAGCGGGCGGGTCGCGTGCCCGGGTGCCAGCAGCTATATGTGGTCAGCTACCAGCCTCGCGCCACCGCACTCCCGGCGCACTAAGGCTGTGCACCGTGCATCAAGTGCAACACGGGGAAGCACAGCTGTGGATTCTGTGAGGCAGGATTCGAGGAATTTCACCGGCCGAGCTGAGCCACCTAACCGACCTGTTACGGTGGGATTCTCTACAAGCTCAGACCAACGCATCCTTATTTTCCGAGGCAAAATGGAAATTGCTGACTCGTAAAAGGGAGATTTTATTCAAGCCTTCCTATTTGATCACAAGACCCCTTTCCCCATTCGCAACAGCCGATGCCTGTACGTGTGCCAAGCGCATCAGCACAGCATTCCATTACCAATGGCGTCAGGCACGTCAAATCACGACTATGGCGCCTGAAAAGAGCCTCGCGGGAGATTTACGAGTGTGTAACCGAGGATGGTGCACGAGTGCTGCAAGGGCGTTTTCAGCTGGAAACCTTGTGAAACGTTTGATTTCGTGTCAGTTGCCTGCCTGTTTGTGGGATACGGCACGCTACACGGAGGTCGGCAAGGCCGTCCACTCGAAGCGCAAGCGTACCGTGCCGTTGAGCCGAACCACCGGTTGAAGCTGGCCGGCTCACCCGCGAGTGGGAACAGATCCCGTTCCAAAAAAGGCGCAAGGCAAGGAAAGTCAAAACAAAGAGCTGCAGCTCGGCCAAGGCAACGTCGAAGCATTTCGAAAAGCTTCACAGCCTTGGGGGCGAGTCAGGAAAATAGGGGTACCACGGGGAGGGCGCGTGGTGCGCGCAAAAAGCTTAGCAAAGCTTGAATACGAGCTAAGTGGCCGGTGCATAGCCCAGACTGCGGTTGGTGGCTGTTGCCTGGGCCCATCAGGCCTCATCCTGCCGTCCGATCATGACACACGCTTATGCGCGACGGGCTATTTTAATGAATTTGGCCCGCAAAGTCTGCCTTGCCGGCCCCGGCGATCCCCGCGCTGACTTTGCGCGGATTCCGCGGGCGGCCAATCCTGAAACGGCTTTCACGTGGCAGGATTTTGGCAGGAATGCGGGGGTGCCTTGATATTTTGCACAGCCGCCGAGGCTCTGCTAAACGCCCATCGAACGCCCAATGGAAAATTCGAAGAAACGGCCAAGACCTACTCTGTCCTGCCGCCAATGCCGCCAAAAGAAGCTGCGGTGTGACCGGACCCACCCGTGCCAGCAATGCGTCAAAGGCCAACGTGAAACGCTCTGCGTCTTTGACAAAGAGTTTTCTTCCCCACAGGCAGCAGAGCCCCAAAGGAATGGGGGCCAAGTTTCGAGGAATGTCCGCATCAGGCTAGGGCCGGATACCACCAGCTCCGCTTTCCAAGAAAAGGACAGCATCATCGAAGACCTCCAAGCGCGAGTTACATCACTCGAAGCGATCATTTCTGCTAGTGGGGCGTCTCCCGACAAATCTCACAAGAGCGCTCAGCCACCCGTTGGAATCCTTTCGCTTAAGGGGAACAGATGCCGCTACTACGGAAACGGGTACCAAAGCGGCTTGTTTGATCGAGTGCAGGGCACGGCTACGTCGATCCTTCAGCCATCCGTGGACCCCGATCTGTGGTCTCTGGCAAAGCACGTCCAGGGGTTGATGAAGGCTCAGCCCAGCAACCAGACTTCATCATCAGAGAGCGAGAAAAATGAGATCCTTCAGCTACGAGAGACATTACCAGCCAAGGATGTCTGCGATGCTCTGGTCCAAACCTATTTCGAGATGTATGAGGAAAGATTAGTCATTTTGCATAGACCAACTTTCATGCCGCTTTACTCTGATTTCATGGAGAACCGAGCGGATCTGGCTCAGAGCTGTAGCGGTGTAGAAGCACAATTTTACGCGGCAATGGGGCTGGCAGCGTATCACCTGCAGTTCTCAGACAATCCACATCAGGAAGCAGCGAGGCAATGGCTTAGCCATCATCCTTTCATCGCCATTGATACGTGGCTGGATTCCCTTTCACGAAAATCACGTGCCGAAATATCAGTCTTGCAGGCAAGAGCTCTGAGCATCCTTTCTCAACAGGCCAGCGGCCAGCCAGCTGAAGAGCATTGGCAGGCAACGAATGCACTCGTTCGAGCGGCCATGGTATTAGGACTCCACCGCGACCCGAGACAATTCAAGTCAATTCCTCTCCTTCAGGCTGACCTCCGACGGAGATTGTGGTGGAGCATTGTCGAGATGGATTTGTGGGCTTCGTTGTCTTATGGGATGCCAACGGCTGTTTGTTCGGAAGACACCGACTGCATGCCAAGTATCCGTGCTGATGATTTGGACCTTGGAGTGTATCTCTCTGGCTCACCTACAGGAGATTTCCGTTTCACAGTCCAGGACTTCTTCGGAAGTTCATTGCGGAGTCGTCTTGGCATTGTCAACATTCTCAGCCGCGCACGCGATGAGTCATCCCGAGTCAGATTAAGGGAACTGTGGGATGATGTGCAGGATGCTATGGGACACTTCCCAAAGCTGGTGGATTCTGATATTGCAGCAATGAGCCCCAGGTCAAAGTCCGCGGCTGTCTCCCTAAAGTCGTTCCATAACGTCCTGCTCCTCTCTCTCCAGCGCTTCTTAATAACAGAGGGTATTCCCAATGGTGAGTGTACTCAGGGAGCTGCCGGTATTTTGTCTTCTCTAATACTTCTTGCACCCGAGGGCGAGGAAAGGAATACACTGAGGCCATATCTCAGTAAATTCCTTGTTGAGTTTACGCATGCCATATACAAAGCCGTGGCGCTCATATGCATGCATCTTGATCATTCCACATCGAACACTTCTGACTCGTCACTGGATACTGCCGAACTGTTCCAGCTTCTTGAATCATTTCTTCAGGTATTTGTGGAGAGCGTTCCCCTTGAACGTGAAAGCCTAAAAAACATTCTTGCCTTGAGCATATCGACCTCTTTGTCCAAGGCGAGAAGCAGCGGAGAAGAGGAGAAGGGCATCGTACGAAAAGGGTTGAAGGAGACGCTCACTTCCTTACGCGGCAGACTTTCCGACTCGACAGAGGTAAGTGTCATCTACTTGCTCCACCAACTATTTGCAGTTACTTATAATTTACTCAGAATAGTGAGCAGTGGGAGTCTTTAGTGATGGACGTGGACTTTGGTGGGCTTTTAATGTCGGATAATGCTTTTGATATCGATCTGGATCCATCACCGGACTGGCTGCTTCATATTGAAGAGGCTTGGCTTTAGAAGACTTTTTTGTGCCATTGGTATGATCGACTGGTTTGAAAATAATAAGCCGCACTGTCTTGCTCCGCTGTAAAATTTCCACTTAAGAGAAAGGATTTTAATTATTCTATTAACATGACAACTCCAAAATCTAATCCGTGATAAACCCAAACATCAAAGCAAACAAGCAGTACAATATTTGATATCCTCCCTCTGTCTCTCTTCTCAAAGACATTAATTGGCGATGACAGGCGTCTGGCGATCCCATGTACCAGTCTCGCAGGCATCAAGAATGAAATGAGCAACACTCTTCCTCGAAATCTTTGGAATCCAACCTGCTCCTTCGCCGCTGTTTCCAAAGATCTGCACCGGCAGATTTTCACCCTCGGTCAGCATGGCCGGCCGCACAAGAACGAAGTTGGCCCCGCTCTGCTTCATTTCCTCATCCACAAAGTCGTGGTCCTCAAACTGGAATTTCATGTTCGTTTTGCGGAGCACCGCACGGATGGCGCAAAAGACGTTGGGATCCGAGTCTGCCACGCCAAAGGCCGACATGGTGACAATCTTGGATACGCCATGCTGCTGCATCACAGCGGTGACGTTGACGTGCGAGTCTGCCATCATGCGGCGCGGGGCAATGGATACTGCGAAAGGGCTGTCCGAGGCGCGTGCTGAGTTGAGAGTAACAATGACGGCGTCGGGGCGTCTAGGCACTAAGAATGAGGCCTCGATATCTTCTTTGGACAATGGGGTTCCTGTACATTCGTCAGCGACATGGTCAAACATTGTGTGGCAGTGATTCCTTACCTTTGGCGACAGTAAGGCCTTTTCGCGGCTCGAGTGAGCCGGGGTTACGGACGATGGCAGTGATGGTATGTCCTTTAAGATGTTAACTATTTCTGCTTGCATCGAAATCGTGAGGGGGCTTACCTCTTCGCAGCGCATCGTCAATGACCAGCTGGCCAGAACGGCCGTTTCCACCGAGAATGTAATAGTGCATGGCTAGGTATTGGATAAGAGCTTTGTAAAATGGAGTTTCTGTGTTGGACGATGTTCATCTGACAGTGAAAACTGTGGTTCTCTTATACATGAAGTTCCGGATCCGAAGCCTTCGGATCCGACCACCATTCGGATCCGGATGACGATGCTAACCTATTCGGGAAGTGCCAAGTTTGGTATACAGGGCAGTGCACGCCACAACTCAAGCATGTAAGCAGAAGGATGAAGTCCAGAACGGCGGCTAAATGGTTGCATTGCATATCTAGAGCGTGGCTGGGAAGTGATATAAGACCTAACTCTCCCCAGCTGAAAACTACGGCCATCAACCAAAGCTTTTCTCAACATTCCACCCAAACACCTTCTCACCATACCATAAAAATGTCTACGCCAATCAAGTCGAACATTGCCATCATCGGCGGCGGCCTCGCCAGCCTCACACTGGCCCTCTCCCTCCACCAAAGAGGAATCAATTGCGTCATCTACGAAGCCCGCCCCGAGGATGCCACCACTCCCGGCGCCTTGATGCTCTCCCCCAACTCCCTCCGCATCCTCGACAACCTCGGCGTCTACGCCCGCATCCGCTCCCAAGGCTACAACTTCCAAACGGTGGAATTCAAAAACGAGCGCGAAGAAACCACCGACTCCTACTACCTCGGCAGCGCCACGCAATACGGCTACGACTGCCTGCGCGTGTACCGGCAAACGCTGCTCCTCGCCCTCCGCGCCGCCGCCCGCGCCGCCAACATCCACATCCACTACTCGCACAAGTTCTCGCACATCACTACCGAGGACCCGCAAACCGGCGTCGTCACCTTCGAGCTCGCCAACGGCTTGGGCACTCGCACCGCCTCCCTCCTCGTCGGCGCCGACGGCATCCACTCCAGGGTCCGCCAACACCACGTCGCGCCCGGCACGGCAGCCACGTACGGCGGCCGCGTCGCCATCACCTTCGCGACGCCGCGCGCGCGCGCGGGGCTGCCGGACGCGTATCCGGCGCCCTTCTCCATCCACGGGGCCGGCGGCGCGTTCGTCATGGCGCCGCAGACGCCCGACGGCGTGTCCGAATTGCTCGCTGGGACGCAGATCGCGTTCCCGGAGCAGGATCGCGGCGGGTGGGAGGCGCTGGCGGCGGATAAGGAGAGGTTGGCGGGGTTGCTGAGAGCGGATGCGGAGGGCAAGTGGTCGGCGACGCCGCGGAGGGCGTTGGAGGATATTCCGCTGGATACGTTGGGGATTTGGCCGTTTTATTTTGTGCCGAAGTTGGAGAGTTGGGCGTCGTCGGCGAGGGGGGAGGAGGGGGCCGGACGTGTGGTTGTGTTGGGGGATGCGGCGCATGCGATTCCGCCGACGGCGGGGCAGGGCGCGAGTCAGGCGCTGGAGGACGCGGTGACGTTTGCGGAGTTGGTGGGCGGGTTTGAGGGGGAGGGAAGGGAGGAGTGGTTGGGGGAGGTGGCGAGGTGGCAGAGGTACAGGCAGCAGAGAGTTGATAAGGTTATTGTTTTGACGCTTCAGTTGAACAATACCCGCCTCCCGGCTGAGGAGCGGGCGAAGTTGAAGGACGGGGAGATGTGGCAGAGTAGCGGGGATGGCGAGCTGGCGTGGTTGTATTCTGCGGATATTGTTCGCGAGCTGCAGGAGTTTGAGGCTTAGGTTCTGTTGGCTTTCAGCGTTTCGGTTTCATAGATATCGATTTCATAGACAGTTAGGAAACGAAATAAATTGGCAATCGACTTAGTTCTATTTACAAGAAGAAGCTGTTAAAGAAGAAAATGAGAAATAAGAGAAACGAGCTTAAATGACGACTCCCTAATCCTGTGTTCCGTGCGTACGAACCTCTTGCCATAACAAATATCGCTTAGTTTGACTTCACTTTCACTCCATATCTGTGTGCTCCAATCACTTTCTCTCCTTGATCCTCACGAACATTTCACCTTGATCGGAAAACCACATGGACTTCAAAACCCATGGTTTCTCCTTGTTCACGAGCTCCACATCAAACTGATGCAGCAACTGGGCGGTGAATTTGTGAATCTCAACCAAGGCCAGATTCTTGCCCACACAAGTGCGCGAACCATAGCCAAACTAAGCAATTCAGTGTCAGTAGTTGCAAAGTTCCTGTTGTGGATGGGTGTCTTACAGTAGTGTCGAACTTGTTCATTTCCTTCACACGTTGCTCAGTCGAACCCTCTCCAGCAATCCATCTCTCAGGGCGCCAGGCATCCGCATCCTCCCCAAAGATTTCAGGGCATCGGTTATGAGACAACGGACTCATACTGACTGTCGTGTTAGCGGGGATATAGTACTCCTTGATAGTGATACCCTGCGGGGGCGTCTCTCTCGGCAGCTGATACAGGATACTGGGGTGCAGCCTCAAAGCCTCCCTGACGCACGCGTTCAAGAAAGGCAGCTTCTCCGCAACAGCAAACGGAATGCCACCAGAACCAGGCTCGTCCGAGAATCCGTGAAGCCGGTACGCCTCGTCAACCTCTTCCTGGACCCGTTTGTACGAGTCCTCGTGCAGCATCAGCTGGCCAATAACAGAGCGAATACCGATAGCCGTGGTGTCGGCGCCAGCACCGATGATGTTGCCCATCTCAGCAAGAACTTGGCTGTCGGGCGCTGGATTCCCCTGCGTACACTTCATAGCGAGGAAGTGGTCCAGCATATCGCCCTTCTCGCCGTCCTTGGGCGGCCCGCGCTCGCGGCGGCGGTGCATCTGGTTTAGCATCCAGCCGTTGAGGAAGGTGACGCCATCGGTGTTGTCGCCGAACAGGCCGAGAACCTTTTGCACGAGTGGGTTGAAAAACGTGCGCGTTTGGCCCGGCAGGTAGCCCGTGTTGGAGGCGAGGAAGAAGTAGCTGTGCACGGCCGGAATGATGCTTTCCGGGTCGCCGCTGGCCTCGATGAAGCCGATCGGCCCGCCCAGCGCGACTTGTCCGACGACGTCGAAGGCGAAGTAGGGGACCCAGTCGTGGAAGCTGACGACGACGCCGCTGCGGGCGAATTCGCGGAAACGCTGCCAGAGCAGGTCCGCGACGCCTTGGATGCCCTTTTCCATGTGCAGGATGCCCGTCATCGAGTAGGTGGCCGAGACGCGCTTGCGGAGGAAGGAGTGGTATCGAGGGTCGGTCTCGTTGAAGAAAGAGTTCTCGACACCGGGAATCTTCCAAGTGTCATACCAGCTGCTCTGTCGGGCGAAAGTGTTAGTAACGTAGTAATAAGATCGAGCATGCAAGAGCAGTACCTTCTTCGCTGATTTGGTGTAGCCGTATACCTGGGCAAGAGCTTCTTTGTCGACGAAGCTTACTTCATTCGGAGAGAGGCGCACCACGGGCCCGTACTTGCGGTGCAGGTCGAGGATGTCCGTATGCCAGTTCCCGGCAAGGTATTTGCGAGTTCGCCATAGTTCCGTGAATTTTGCCAGAAAAGGACCAGGAATGCGGTGGAGTGGATGAAAAAGGATGCGGTAGAGAATGGTGATTAGAATATAGCTAAAGAAGAGCGCGGCCAAATATGAAGGCTGGATATATCCAACGACTGACTTGGCAGATGAAGCTTGAGTTTGCTCCATGGTGGCTTCGTAGATCGCGGAAACGATTTGAGCTTATTTTGAAGTGGCGCAAGACGTCCCCTTCTAAAAGCTTTATATACTTGTTTCCCCTTGCGAAAAACATTGAAAATGCAGTCGGCTTCGAAGGCATCCGGGTCCGACTGTAGATGGTGCAGATGAGACAGTTGATCCACCCGTTTACTATACGCAAGTAGCATACGATCTACACTGAAACCTAGTAGGTGCATATTACGAGCGCATGCCCCGCACCGGAAACGCTGCAGTTCTCGGCGTAACTGCTCTCGGCCGAGAGCGGGGGAAATCACCGAGAACCCGTTCCGCAGCGCTCTGAAAAGCAAATACTAAGGGTGTTCCACCTTCTCCAGCACATCTACATCTCCCTCGTCCTTCGTATAGATCTGCCGCGAAATATGGCCCGTCAAATACTTGTCCATATCCCTCGTGAAGAAAGCAGCAATGACGGAACACAGCCCAAGCGCCAAGGCGCAGTAGTAAACATAGGCATACGAGCCCGCCCAGGCATTGCTTGCTCCTTCGTTCACCGCCTTCAAAACAGCCGGGTCATCCATGCCAGGAACGAGGCTGAGGGCAGTGTCATTTCCCGCCACGACGGCAGCGAGGACGTCAGGGACGGATGACTCAGGGAGTCCTGCTGCGAGCGCACTTGGCACAAGCTTGGAGGACAACTGTTGCGGGAGTTTGTTGGTGAGAATGGCAGAGAAGACGGACGTGAAAATACAGCCGAGGATGGTACGATTGGCCGAAGTCACCGCTATTATCTATTAGCATCCTGAATGGAGCGAAGAGGCGTGCGGAAACCAGAATCCGCTGCGAGTGAACAGGATAAAGACACGACTCATACGTACCGAAGGCGGCGCCTAAATCTTTATCGTCGACGAGGTACTGCACGAGCAGCATGGTGACAACCTCACCCCAGCCGATGGGCAGGCAGGAAAGAAATGAGACGGCGATGGCAGCAGCACGCTGACCGCTGTTGGCCGTCGTGAGGACGCCAAGGAAGATGGACATCCACGCGGTAGCAACAACAAGCTGCCATCGGATGTGCTTGATGATGTGGTACAGCGGTCCGACGATAATGATGCCCGTCCATATCCCAAAGTTGACCGTGCAGCTCATCCACGCCGTCTGCTCCCAGCTGCCGGTGCTTCCAAAAATGTGGATGACCTGCGAAGGCCAGAGGATGAAGACGGCAATGTTGATGCAGCCGAATACTGCCGACATGACGTTGATGCAGGCAAAGCCACGCACGTCCTTGAAAAAGCGCATCGGAACAATTGGGAATGCAGGGATGAAGCACTCGTACAGGACAAAGGCGATGCAGCAGAGGATTCCTGAGATCAGGAGCCCAAGGATGCGTGGAGAATCCCAGGTCAGCGCCGTCGTCGTGCCGCCCCAGGAGACGCCCAGGAGGAACAGCGTCAAGCCTGCCGTCAGTAAAAAGACTCCCACAAAGTCGATGCGCTTGAACGCATCCCAGCGCTTAAAGTTGTGGCCGTGGAGTTGCACGAACGTCGGTGGGTGATACCAGAAGTAAAAGCAAACGGTGGCGGGGACTGCAAAGAGGGTTAGCAGGAACCAAAGGCAGATTGAAAGGATGTACTTACCCATCATGATGATGTAGATGTAGAATATCCACCTCCACGTAGCGTACACGACGAGGCGCTGTCCAATGTACGGACCGAACCCAGTTGCGATGATGTTCGGCACGACAACGGTGACGGTGGCCAGGAACTTGCCCTTGTTGGTCGCCAATTCCCCAGTCAACAGCGGATACGACGCCGGTACGCCGGAAGCAAGACCCAGCAACACCATGGCGCCGATCAGCGTGTTCATCGTCTTCGCGGTCGCGGCGACGGCACCGCCCACGATGCCGAGAACCATAGCCGCCAGCGCCCAGTTACGCCGGCCAAAGCGGTCGGACAGGGACCCGAACAGCAGGACCGAGATGGGCTGCGCCGCGCTCCACACGATGGCGAAGAGGGACGAGTTCTCGCTCGGGCCAATGTCGTTGTTGATGCTGATGATCACCGACGCCCCCGCTTGGTACGCAAAGTAGGTGGCGACGAGCGATATCGCGATGCCCACGAAGGTCCCCACGATGCGGATGCTGGAGTAGTAGCCTGCTGGAAGAGTTGCTCGGTCAGAGCTGAGGGCTTGGGACCGCAACTGGTCGGCCTCTTCCTGGGAGAGCAGCGCCACGTTGATGGCCTGCTTGTTGTGCACCGAGTTGTCTTTCTTTTCCTCCATGGCTGCGAGGAGCGATTGAGATGGAATCTAGTGCAAAAGTTGAGACCAAATTGATGAAGGCTAATCACAGCAAAACTTTTGCTTGTCTGATTAAATAGTTGCATGTGTCGCGACGTGAACTGGACAGGGATTCGGTTTGGCCCCCATAGTCATGATTGTTTTAGCCGCTGCTTAAGCCGGGATGGTTACCTAAACAGGAAACGATTTCTGCTGCACTATGCTATTGATTTGCCGCGTCTGATCCTGGCACTCTATTCGCGGTATTTCCAGGTCTATTTTTCCCCGCCTTACGCGTCTAGGCAAGGTACCCGCAACATCCATGGATCGCCGAGGTGGAGTGATGATGGCCACGTCTTTGTTACAGGGTATGGACGACGCTACATATGCGATGTCAGCACTACTTTATCTTTTTGCAAGGCGTGCTCTTGAATCCTTGCATGTGACGGCCATTTTCGGTTTGAAGATGGGTTTGATTGTGATGATCTCCCTGTATGGACATTGCCAAGGCGGTAGGGCTCTGCGGAGGCGGTGAACAAGACGGAAGTAAATCCATGGGTAGGCAAAGCGACCTTTGATTTGTCGAAAAAGTCGATGATATCCTTGCGCGACAACAGCTCGGAAGTTAAAGTAGTGGTCCTGGTATCACTAAGCCCTGACTGAGCACAGGGGCAAAAATAGAGCAAAAGTGGGGATGAACTCAACTACTTGAGCGTAAGCAGTTCTTGTCCATGGGTAGGCTGCTCGGATTTAGGAAAGCAAGAAGTAGCGCCCATTCCAAAACAGCGTCCACCTTTCCAAGCTATTCGTTGGGTCCGGAGTTTTCCAACGTAGGTAGCGATCCATGTCTCTATTTAGTAGCGCACCCACAAGCCAGCCGTCGCGAAAGGCCTGATGGGCGAGCCCCTCATAGCTTTCAAAGTCAATTGCTTCACAGGTCATGGATCTTTGCAGCAATTATCGCCTCTTTAGAAACAGCCCCGAAGGTATTTCGTTGATTTGTCCTAAAGAGAGAGTCGGTGACAGCAGAGGGCGGCCTGCTAATCACTGGTTTGAATTGAGCGCAATCCATTAGCCCAGCGTGTAACACTATATCAGAACTACAGTTTCCCACTTTGGGTTCACGGTACCCCAGAGTCTCGCCTCAACGTACCCTATGCCGAGGCGACGAGCGACACCACCATCCCGCTGAATGAGCATAACCATAAGGAGCCAGGGACTCTCCACTTGAACACCAGAGTACAGAGGACGGCTAGACAGAAGACGCCTTCTTTCAGACGTTGGGAGAAATCCCGCACATAGAACAATAAAGGAGTGTTTCTCCTCCATATCAATCACCTGTTCCGCCCACTGTTCACCTATGGTCATACAGCCGATACTGCGACACTCTTCATCACACAAATGTAAAAGCAATTGAGGCTGCTCATCGAAGATTCCAGTACTGTCTTTCCTGTCGGGAGGTTTCATCAAACGCAGAGTGGCTACGGTTGTATTAAATACCAGGCATCCAGGATAACTGTGTGCGAGTCCACAAGCTTCTGGATCAAGCTTTGTGTGCCGGTATAATTCCCAGGGATTCTGCACACAGCTCCTCTATACCGAGTTTGTTTCGGATCTTGTTGGCATGTACTTCCACTCGTTGAAGCCATATTGGTCCAAGCGGGCTCGTTGATGGTCTGGAAACACGCCCTCGTGCTCCCCAAACCATGTTTCCTTAACGGCTAGAGGTTGGAGGCCGTCCTCGGGATCCTGTATGTGAGGTTTGACTAGTACGCCGGTAGACCTTTCATCAATAGGCCACCTCTCGGAGCAAAGATTGAAGAAGTGGGTACGTCCTAACCATGCTGCCCAACTCCAACTGGGAATTTCTGGAACGCCCGACCTTCGTACTTCATAACCAGGGTTAGACCAGAGTAACGCTTGCGTAAAATACTTCTCCGGGAGGCCGAAGAAAAATCTGGTTCCAAATTGGACAGATAGTATGTGACTAACGCCAGCAAATGCGTTTAGTATGTCGGTTTGGTACGAGAGATTTCGGGTCGTATACTGAGAGACGTAGTTGAAGTATACATTCAGCCCATTTTTCTTGACGATCCATTGACGTATAGGCTTTAAAGGTGGATACCTCCTGTCCCATTTATCATTATCTCTCTTAAATACGGCACCCTTTTCTTCTTGGAACAAGACTCTGGGACAACTGAAGTAGACCTGAAAGTCTGTGATATAAAGGCATCGTAACGACAGAATACGTTCCTGAGATGTCCAGCCTCTTGTATTCCACGCAGATTGGTCGATAGTAACACAGGGATTGATTTCCACTTTTTCCGATCTCCAGTTGAACAGTCGTGTGTCGTTGAATATGAATGGCCTCCTTGGCCTCCCACGCACTCCTGGAAGACCAAGGTCCTGAGCGGGCCCTGTAGCAGCAACTATGGTCAAGGAAGCCATGCCATATATTGAACCCATGGCATTTATTTGGGCATGCTTCGTGGCACTGTCGTCCTGAATGATGCATAGCCTGTCGACCCAGAGATATCTTTCCCCAAGGTCTCCGCAAAGTCTCACAGTGTCTGCTACCACGTCGGGTAGCGCCCACACATCGATTCCACCCGGAATCTGCAGATGCTGAAGATTGGCTTGGCATAATTGTAAGTCTTTTTCTCCAAGGGAGCTGTTCCACACGTAACTCAGTGCAACAAAGGACGGTAGGCGAGGAGGCTCAGTAATACAGAGTTTCTCGATGTCGATAAGTCGAAATCCGGGCGCCATGGCCGCTTCAAAATTTTTGCAGCCTCCGTGATGATGCTTGCATTCGGCTACCCATGTCTTTACAAGTTGTGTATTGAAGGATGGCGTGTCCCACGTCTTTACTTGAGTTAATCGAGTTGGGTTACTCTGATATGACAATGAAAGCTGGACGCCCATGCTTGGAGAAGAGAGCAGATGCGACCGCGAGACTGAGAGACGTGGTACGGGGTCCGTCCGGATATCCTGTATCTGAAGATAAAGAATACATTTGACGGAATTCCCACGCCTGACAAGTTCGAGAATGTGTTGTTGCTTCCCATGTGGATCAATGATTTGCACATCTTGCAGAAGGAAAGCAGAGCCCATGTGTGCTCTGATACTTGACACCGCATAGAAATCTTGACCAGTGGCATGTAGCTTGTCCAGAATTACCGAGCCAATTACTCGACAGGTGATACATTCTTTGTTCAACAAGATTCTTTCCAGTGACATGATAGTAGGCTCGAAGGTGGGTTTGAAGATGATCGTGGGGTTGTCCCATCGTTGGCAGTCCGTACACAGCCGCGAATTGAATGGTAAAGCTATGGACTGGTGGTGGCGCGGGGTAGATGCTGTCGGTACACGGTGATTGTCGAGGAAAATGGTTGTACGATCTTTCGCAACGGAAACGTGCTCTCTGATCGCCTTGATAGAAATAATTTGCTTCATCGCGCAACAAAGGTATTGACTGAGTTGAGTAACGTAGCGAAGAAGGCAGAAGGCCGTAAGCAGATCAAGATAGTATCTGGAGAAGAAGCGTGAATTAAAACGGTCTAGGATGAGCCCTGAGTGTCGCTAAGGCAGATGCTAGGGAGTGAAAGAAGCGGGGGATTATACTATGGCGATGCAGGGATCCATAAGCTGCCACGTGTAACGTATAATCTCACCGGTGAAGACCAGGCTGCACCAAAGTGCTCGGCGGGACGGTGAGTGTGGCGGAGCAGCTTAAACACGTCCTATCATCAAAGACCAGATCCCTAAGCTACCTCGGCAACTTGGCGCATGTCACATGTATCTAATAGAGCATCTCTGCTGGACTTCACTGCTGTCACTATGAAATTTAAGCCACACAAATCGCTCCAGCTACTGCACTATTATAGATAATGCCAGCTACTGCACTATTATAGATAATGCCACGGCGAATAGTACCAGCTTATATAGCACTACTACGTATTATTCTTTTACAAGCCTCATTATTCATCACCAAGTCAGCCTCATCCAAAACTCGTATAAAATCAGTACTAACTGTTATTTACGGTAGTCGACACTTTATACCGTTAATTCTAAGAAAGCTAAAATTAGGGAATACTCTAGGTCTACTAATTGGAATTTCACTTCTAGACGAGAGACTTTTAGCGATTACGGGAGGGCTCTTATCCTAAATTTTGGGCTTCTTTTAAAAATAATGCCGCGTCCCGGTCATCTACCCCGAGGGTTGACACGGGACTTGCCTGGCCGCGATTCGACGACTCTTATTATCTACTAATTCTAGCTTACGGCCTGCCTGACCGAAATCCTCCCAACGTAACAATAATTTACGTGGGGATAATCCTTTAAAGCCGTAGCCCATAGAAAGAAATGTATATAAATGCGGGCCGAACTCTAGATTTGGTTCTACATAGTGCGCGGTGGGGCAACCCTAATCGTTCTTGGCGCGGTCCCAACACCGGATATAGCGAACACAATCAGAATGCTATACCCGGAGTTCTCCGTAAACAGAAAGATTACCTATACTACGGTTGTTCTCTCAACCGAATCGTTGTTATATTTACCCTCTCCATCTAATTACACCTTACCCATCCATCAGTTATTTGAGTCTATGCCACGTCAAAATGGCATCGCGTTATTTCCCGCGTCTATATCGTCGTTTACTATTGTAACGGATACAGCACTCTAAACAGCTTTACAGATCGAGCTAAGGGTGATAATAGCGCTCCTTCTCTTTTTAAAATTAAGCGAAAATGTCAAATGCTGAGGACTGAGCCGATTGCTTTAGGTTGCCCAAAGGGGACGTGCTTCAACGGCTGACGCCACATGACGCGATACATGATCTTCGTTTAGCGCGTCAGTGGGTTGCATTAGCGCCAAAGCATATTACAATCGCAGACACCTTTTTGGGCGTGAAATCGGTCATCAGCTCCGACACAAAGCTCTGGTTGAGCACTGATCCATATGCGGTCCTCGTGCTGAAGATCGATCTGAAGTGTGGAGTAGTAAGAGCGAGAAGAGTAGATCGCTTAATAATATGCCAATATACAGGGTAGGGTCGAATATACAGACAACAGTGAAGCTTGAATCACGTGACCTTACTTCAACACCCCGAACTCAAGATCTTTGACAACAGCGATCTCTCGGCTAACGACAACGGAATCGGCGCCCGGCTTCTTCTAAAATGAAGATACTTGTTCCATTTCAGGAAGTAGACGCCGATTTACTCCAACGAGTTCAGCATTTGACCTCGGATAATTTCCATTGCGCCATCCAGGATCCGACTCAGGCATTCACTTCGTCACAACAACTCGCCGCAATATTACCAATACAACGACCGACAGACACTTCACGGAGCCCGAAGAAAACCGAGGGATCCCATCAGCACTCTCAACACGGAGCAGCATCTTCAGCATTTATATAGACGCTTGCAGTACTAAGAATTCTCCAAACCATCCAAAGACACTCAGCTAAGTCCACCACACTGACCAATCTTTTCACCTCACGCATCTTTAACATGGACGCCGACGCTTTCACCAAGCCCTTCCAGCTTACCAAGACGATGCGCCGCAGCCCCTACGCGGCCATCGACCCCGGGAACCCAAGCCTCAGCGCCGCCGGCAAAGTCGTCATCGTCACCGGCGCGGGCGGGGGCGTCGGCAGCGTGAGTTCAGCAGCGCCGCCGCGAGCGAGCGAGGGCTGACACAAGCGCGTGACAGAAAGTCGCCCAGGCGTGGAGCCAGGCGGGAGCCAAAGCCGTGGTGCTGGTGGGCCGCAGCGCCGACGCGCTGAACGACGTCGCCAGCGGCCTGCCGCAGGCTGCCGTCCATGCCGCCGACGTCACGAGCGAAAAGGACGTCGAGGCCCTCTTCGCGAGGGTCAAGGAAAAGTACGGCCGGCTCGACGCCCTCGTCAACGCCGCCGGCACCATGCACCACGATGTCGGGATTAAGGACATCAGTCCCACTGCCTGGTGGCAGGACTTCGTATGTTGTACCCATTCGACACCACGCCGTCGCGCGCACGCAGAGCTGACTACCAGGGTTTCCAGGAAACCAACGTCAAAGCAACCTTCCTCACGACGCACTTCTACGCCAAGCTCTTCGGCGGCACCGGCACCATCGTCAACGTCGTCTCGCTCGCGGCCTTCCTCTCCGCGCCCAACATGTCGTCCTACGCCGCCGCCAAGCTCGCCCAGATCAAGTTCGGCGAGCTCGTCGGCCTCGAGCACCCGGCTCTGCGCGTCTTCTCCGTCCACCCGGGCCTCATCGAGGCCGAGCACGGCCGCGGCATGGTCGTGCCCGCCTTCACGCCCTTCGCCAAGGACAAAGCCGCCCTGACCGCCGGCTTCTCGCTCTTCCTGGCCACCGAGCCCCGCGCGGATGGGCTGGCGGGCGCCTTCTTGTCCGCGAACTGGGATGTCGACGAGGTCCTTGACCATGTCGATGAGATTGTCGACCAGAAGCTCCTGAACGTGGGCGTGGGCGCGAAGCTCGGCCCCGACGGCCACCCCTGGGCGGCTTGAGGGTTCTAGCGCAAAGGCGGAGGTGGGCTTTAGGGGCTTATATGTATCCTAAGATAGATGCTTAAATCCATCGCACTCTTTTAAATATACCGCGTAGGGGTCTTTACTTTCTTTCGCCTATGATATATCCATAAGGGGATATTACCGAATCCACCCATTTGGGACCAGGTTTCGCAACATCAAAGCTGGGGAACTCTTCAGAGGCAATACAGACAACACAGACGTTTTCTATTCAGGGGACTACTCGCTTCAGCTCATGATAGGGTTCAACAACATGAAGAAGTGGTCGAAGCAGCAAAAGGTGCAGTACATGGGCACTATTGCCAAAGCGGCGCACTTTACAATGCTGAGAGTGCCGTTTACCAAAGTTGCACGGGAGCAAGCAGAGATCGAGGCCAAGACTGGTGCGCTCAGGGCGGGGCCGGAGCTGGACTACAGCAAAAGGCCTGATGCTGAGAGCTGAGAGCGACATTGCGTCACATCTGTTCTCACAGCTTCGACAGAACAGAATGGAAAAGGTTGGGAATTTGGAGCATACTTAACACACTTCTTAATCACGGTACTCCAGTGGAAGTGCAAGACATTGTATGAGCCTTATCTCTCAATACGTGTTTAAGTCGCAATTCACATGCCAGTCACTTGTCAAGCTTCTATTCGGGCTAAGCCCTTGAATCGGCAGATATTTGCAGCGATCGGAGGTCTTTTCAGATTCGTTGAATGGCTCCATGGTGATGTGTTGTAGCGTTGCGCTCAGCCCTAGCCACAAAACCGTGATGCGAGTTAGCCGTTGAGGAAGACTAGGCGTCATGCATTGGCCCTGCGTAGGCTTCCATCTAACACTGAAAATTACACATATTGACACGTGTTCTCAAGTGAAATGACACTGGTGGAAAATCAGTAATGCATGCGCTGCAAGTTGCAAGGCGCAGAGTAGGGCTTATGCGGAACACGTCGTTCCGTTAACAAGGCTACCTAGTACCGGGCGGATCGCTTTGTTCTACGCGCTGTTATCCCTGCATGCCGCTTGCATATGTCACCCCATTGGTTCCATCACTTCTCAACGTATGGCACAATATCTGATCCTAGCCGACACCGGTCACCACCAGGGGGTCCAGGGTGGGGTATGTACGTATGCATTCTGTCTAGCCACACGGCCTTTGGGGCGGACGTATGTCCTCTTTGTTCTATTCAACACATCGTTTATGTCACTTACTTCGCGCGTGTTTTGCCGGGATATCTCGTCGAAGTTGAGGTCACACAGGAATGGCGTTGTAGGTTTCACCGTCGGTGTCATTGCTCCAGCCTTGTTCTGTTCAGGCCCCAATCTCTGCCCATATCCATCAGCGCATCAGGCAATAAATTACGAAATGGTGGAAACCATGTGTTCTATGTCGCAAAACGCATATAAGCAGCCAGGTTTTGGCGCAGCACGCATGATGTCACCTGGCTGTAACACCGCCTCATGCATGCGACCGGAAAATATGCCTCATTTGCCACCTCGCAGTCTACCTCTTCCGGGGTTTCGAGCAGTACGCAAGTTGTATATGTAGTTGCTTTATCCTGAAAAGGCGAGAGCACTCAAATATCTGTACGAGTCGGCGCTGCAGCAATAGGAGTCCAGTCCTACTCAGCCCTCCTCGATACGTCTTTGCAATGAGCGACCCTGTTTCTGTCTCCGCCAGCATCGCTGGGCTCGTTACCCTGGCAGATGTCCTCTTCACTCGCACTCTGAAATACATCAAACTTGCGACAGGAGCGAGAGAAGACATCAAGGCCCTATCAGCCGGGCTGAAGAACTTGTCAGAAGCACTTCACGTCCTTTCTCATCACACTTCTCTGCTAGATGCGGAAGATGAAACACCGAATCGACCGGGTGAATACCGTCCCTATCTGGTTCAGTCATGTTCGCAACTATTGAGGAGGATCAGGGTCAAGCTTGACAAGTACAATCCATCCGAAGCCGGCTTGAGTCGAACAAAATCAACACTGCGACAACTCACGTGGCCCTTCTCGACATCTGAGATCCGAGACCTGCTAGAGCAGATTGAGCAGCATAAGGCGACCCTCGCTTTAGCTCTATCGGCAGATACCTTTCAAGCCCTTCAGAGCCTGTTATCGGCTAGTCGATCTTTTCAAAACGAAATAGTGGATATCAAAGAGGCTCTTGCTGAGCAAAGAAAAGCATTCGACGCGCATTTGTCATCGCTATACTCAAAGAAAGAGCAAGAGGACGTTTTCAAGTTCTTTGAAAGCGAGTCACCCGAGAACAGGCACAGGACAGCGTTGACTCTTCATCACCCAGAGACGGGGCTATGGCTATTTCAGGACAACGACTTTCAAGCATGGATGCGACGTGCTACCTTGAAATCGAAATTGTGGTTATCGGGTATACCTGGAGCTGGAAAGACCGTTTTGGCATCCGTGGTCATCGAGGAGGCACGGAAGTACTCCGAAATCTCTCTCAAGGCTCTCGCATATTTTTACTGCGACTATAAGGATATGAATAGCCAAGATCTTCACCAGATTCTAAGATCTCTCATCACGCAAATGGCCCAGCAAAGCGTTGAGTGTTTTGAGCTACTCCGTGGACTTTACCAACGCTGCCATCCTCATTCTGTCAGCAGGATGCCAATTCCACCAGACATTCCATCACTCATCGACACGTTCCAAAAGATGACGATGAGATTCGATGATGTGTTCCTTGTCATCGATGGGCTTGATGAGTGCGGAAAGAACACAGTGGAAGTCACAAAATTGCTTCGCGGCCTCGACTCCGTCGTGAAGAGCGGACAAGACGTCAAAGTAGCTCTCTTTTCCCGGAACGAGGAGCATATTAGACGGCTTCTTGAGAAAGACTTCGTCCACGTTGAAATCTCCGCTCAGAGCGAAGACCTGAGGCTATATGTTGCCGCGGAGATCGAAGACCGAACTATGGATGGGAGACTAGACATCAATAGTGCAAACCTGAAAGAGGAAATATTACAGACTTTGGTTGATGGTGCCGACGGCATGTAAGTATTCTCTCATATTGCGTTGTATTAAATTACGTTCTTTATGTTATAACTTACTGACTAGCCTACAGGTTCCGCTGGGTCGCTTGTCAAATGGACTTTCTCTGTGAGCAGCCTCACGACAAGGCTAGAAGAGATGCACTTAAGACATTGCCACCTGATCTTAATTCAACCTATGAGCGGATTCTAGAAGAGTGAACACTCAAGGGCCTAATGTACAGTCCCTTGTGAAAAGGACTCTCCGATGGATTATCTATTCGACCGAGGGATTGAATAACGATGCCCTTCGTGTGGCTATCTCGGTCGAGGCAGATACGAAGCACTTAGATCCGGAGGCCCAACCTACTACCGGAACCATTTTAAAGCACTGTAGTAGCTTAGTTCGAAGGTCAGTGGAAGAGGATTATCTCGAAATTGCGCATTTCACCGTCAAGGAATTTCTCACGACGCAACACGACATCCGACCGCCAAAAATCGCGCCGTACCTTCTGTCCCAGGAAGAGAGCCATTGCGAGCTTGCTAAGACATGCTTAACGTATCTAAACCTGGAAGACCTCAATACAGATCCGATTGAAGAGTACTCAGAATGGTCTGATACGTTGCGAAGCTTCCCTTTCAGGGAACACGCCGTGCTGGCATTCAACAAATACGGCGAAAACCATTGGAGGAAAACTGGCCTTCTTAACCTCGCAAAATATCTTTTTTGGCCAAAAAAGACCCAGAAATTTCTCAGATGGGCTCAGGACTTCTTTGTCCTCAAGGCCAGGACAGAATCCGTCCTAGAAAGTGAAGATTGTGAAGAAAGAATGATGCAGCTGTCGCTTTCAAAAGGGTCGTCTCCTCTTCACTTTGCTGCGGGGCTTTGGATCGTACCTCTTTGCCAATGGTTAATTGACAGTGGATGTTGTGTCAATCAACTTGGTTCAGCTGGTACGCCACTTCACTGGGCTCTCCTTCAGCAATCGTTGCCGCACTACTGTTTGCATAGAACTGAAGCATTTTGGGAGGGACCAGCCTCCCTGGAACCGGTGAAATTGCTCATCGAAGCCGGCGCAGATGCCAGATGTGTTTTCACAGGTGCTGATCCGACTATACCGACTTTGTCACTGATGCCAAAAACAGTCTTTCAAGCCGACCACGTTCCAAGAATCATCCAGTACCTCCTTGACGCCGGCGCACAAGCTGATGAAGATTTCTTCGAAACCATGTTGGAAGAGTTCAGAGAGGAACGGCATCTAGAGTTCATGGAATTGGTCTTGGATTCTTTCCAACAGCACCACATCGACGATTCGGTGAAGCCTGCATACTTTCGACTATGCAACGAGATGCATGTCAGCGGTCCCATATCTTGGGAGACTTCTAGAGGATGCGGCGAGAGTACTGAAAACCCTTCAGTCAACGACATTGAGATTTTCCATTACGCAGCTCAGATTGACTGTCCAGAAAAGCTTCAGAGCATGATCGAAGCTGGTTTGGTAGACATTAACTCAACAACAGCCAGTTTTGGCAACACCGCTTTGCACGTCGCGGTTAATAACGGATCAATCGACTCTATCGAGGTTCTTTTAGCAGCAGGGGCTGACATTAAGCGACGCAACTGTAACGGAGAAACTGCGTTGCACTGCTGGGCTGGAAGAATGGGAGGACCGATTGAGTCTCCTTTGTTGGAGCACAATGCTTTTGCAGACGATACAGATGGAAATGGTGACACCGTTCTCCATGCTGCCGCAGCTTTCAATAATTGGATGCTCTTGCAGGATCTGATAGAACATCCGAAATTCGTTAAGACCAGTCTCGGAAAAAGAAACACAGAGGGGCTTACGCCTATCCTTGTCGCAGCAAAGGAAGGTAGTGAGAGCTCCTTTCGCCACCTATTCCAAGCCTCAGATGATATTTCCGGTACATCATCCGTGTCAGGGTCAGGCATCATTCACTTCTCTCTCAACCTATCTTTGGAAACCTTTAAAGCTGTCTTGTCAAAAGACATTGATCATGGCCTTAAAGACGGGTTAGGTCGGACTGCACTTCACATCTGCTGTGAAGGATCATTCCCACGTCAACTAGAGAAGTTATCGTTACTAACAGACAGAGGACTGGATCCATGCGCAGTGGACAACAGTGGAAAGACACCTCTTTGCACTCTTCTGGATAATGACACGCTGATAGGCGGGAACGATTTCGGACATCTCGTCACCCAAGTGGCCACTCCCGCTTCGGTCCATATCAGGGATGGCGAGGGGAATCTTCCCCTGTTCCGATTCTTACAGAAAATCTCAATCTACGCGGAACCCGTGTCAGTCTTCCACGTTTTTCTAGACATCGGGGTTGATCTCTGCGATCGAGATGCATCTGGAAAGTCCTGCCTCGAAGTCTTGATGGAAACAGCGGGATCAGACCTCGACATAACGGCACGTAAACCTACAGAGTACACAAATCTGTTCCTGGAAATCTTGGGTCAACCATCTGTATCCCAGTTACTCGAGGAAGACCATCTTGCACTACGGCTACTTTTCTGGGCAGTCCAACGATCGCAGGAGATCTTGGTTGACAAGCTACTCAGCCACGTGGATGATGTCTACAAGATCATATCCTGCGAAGGTAACAAATCGCTTCTCGAGGTTGGGATGGCATCAAGAACATCCATACCAATCTTTGAGAAGTTACTCTCGAAAACCTCGTTAGAAACATTAGCCCAACCATTAGCCGATTCGAGACACACTTTGGTCCATGTATGCTGCAGCAAAGGGACTCTTTCCCATGCTGAATATCTCGAAACGGTAATAAGGGCTGGAGTAGACGTAAATGCCACATGTGAGCCGACGTTACTTACGGGTCTGATGCTGGCTGCTGAGGCAGGGTCCAGCAGCCACATCCAAATTTTGCTCCGACATGGAGCAGAGATGATGAAGGTGGACTCCAACGGATGGACTGCTCTTCACTTTGCAGCATGTCAAGACAGCGCGTCCGTACTGCAGGCCTTTGGACATTTCGAGATCGACCGGCTAAGCCCCATGACATTCATTCTTACACCCTGCTCACTTGAGTCTCCAAACTCTACTTTTATCCACCTCACCACGCTGAAGCCTTCTATTTTGGAATATGTCCTGAACAAGTTCCCGTCCATAGACGTGAGTTGTCTCGACGAAGTTGGCCAAACCCCATTGCACATTGCAGCAGCTTCAGGGGCCGTCGGATCGGTCCACCTTCTTGTGTCCCATGGAGCTTCTCTATCTGCTCAAAGCAGTAATGGGAAGACAGCTTTGCATCTTGCCTCCGTCTACGAGAGGTCTGATGTGATTGACTTCCTTATATCCGAAGGTGCAGACGTGGATTCCCCAGACAGAGATGGATGGACCCCTCTCCATCATGTGGCACACCGAGGGCTCCATGAAGTCGTGCACCAACTCTTAAAATACGGGGCCAAGAATGTCTCTGACCAATGGGGTAGCACCCCAGACATTTTAGCAATTCTCAGCGGCCATTTCGAGACAGCAGCAATGATCTAGAACTATGGCAGAGAAGAGATAGGTACGTCAAGCTGATAAGTTTTAACTCCCGACTTCTTTTAATCTGCGTTAATACTCTTTGCCCTGTCTTTATCTCGCGGGAAAACAGAGAAAAACGTGTTTGGTCATACCTGACTTAATTTTATAATAGAAGAGACAGAAAAAGGTTTTAAGACAAGACTCGCTTGCTTAGCGGCCCGCAAGGCTTTGGACAACGCCATATCGAATGGATCACAGGACATTGTTGAGCGGATCCTGGAGTGCTATACGGATCTCGATTAAGGGCGCGAAGGCTGTTGTGGCTGCAGTCACGCACTAATTGCCTTGGAATTGAAAAACCGCGAGATAGTCGACACGCTGATCAGTAACGATTTCACCTTACCAGGGGAGATTTGCACAGCTGGATCACATCCTGGTGATTCTGCCTTGCACCTGGCTCTCCGCGACGATTCCCTTTCCGATGCCTTGCGACTAGCCCTTTCCCGGAGTGATATAGAAGACTTCCACACTGGACATGCTATTCATCCTCTGCATTTCGCGGTTGGGCTATCGAATTATACGGGCTTGTCATATCTCATTCGACACTATCTTAGACTGGGCCCCGAGCCCCTCTCCGGTCTGAGTGACATCGACAACCCTAGTTTAGCGAACATCCAAAATATAGCGACCTCAGGACAGGAGTCTGTTCGGGCCTCTGGGAATGGTGTAGTGGGCTCGAGCAGGAGGGACACAATACTCAACATTGCCATAAACTCCAGAAGGAACCGGGGACCGTACGAAATCAAGGAACATCTGACTGCAGACATTCTCGATGGCAGCACCCCGTTACATGTTGCTGCATGGGTTGACAATAACGATGCAGCTCGTTTGCTGATACAATGTGGAGCAAACATAGAATCACAAACGGATCTGCTCGAGACACCGCTTCACTTCGCTGCATGGACCGGATCGATTTCTGTGTTGAAGTCCCTTTTAGCTTACGGTGCGAACGTATATTCGCGAGACTTGCGGTACATGACCCCAACTATGCGTGCAGTTCTTGGAGGACATAAGGAAGCTTTGATCCTACTAGAGAACTATGGAGATGACATTACACAAACGGTGCGGTCAGACTGTAGTCTTTTGGAGCTGGCACTGAAATCTTCAAGCCCCTCGATGCTGGCATATCTTCTTGAGAAAAGCTGTCCGTCGACCAAAAACACGACCGGCGATTTCCCCATAGCGATGCTTTGGGGATCGCAGATTCAGACCATATCTTTGGCCCTCAACTCCACAATGTCGATGGTCGAGGATGCCGACCACATCGACCAACTCGGCGCATATCAACTCATATCCTCTGGAAGAGCATCACTGTTGAAGAAGCTACTGAAGAGGTTGTCTCACAAAGGTCAGCGCAGAGTCAGAATCAGCTCACAAGCAGACCATAGCAAGGGGACCCCTCTCTATGCTGCAGTCATCGCTGGGAGCGTCGACATCATGGCCTTGCTCATCGACTTTGGGGCGGACATCGAGGTAGAGAGCTGGGAAAGAGGAAGCCCTCTTATGGCAGCTTGCGCAGCCGGTCGTCTTTGCGCGGTGGAATATCTTGTCCGCAATGGAGCAAGAGAGACCTACACCAATCACGAGCGCTCATTCAGCGCGCTTGAAGAAGCCCGACAATTTCCACAAATCCGACGATGGCTACTAGTGGATCGCTACACTCAACAACGGAAGATCGAAAATGGCTCGGTGGGGGGCTTGGAATCTGATGGAAGAGGCTTTTGGGCAGGCTTGAAGACACTTGAAGTTCCACTTACGAGGCAATGGGGGCGATTCAACGCAGAAAGCACCCTGGATCATCTACGACGGCTTAGTGCGCGGAAAAGAGAACTGGAAGGGGAGGTCTTGTGCTGGTTGGAAGGAGCAGAGCACCCTTTTGTAATGTTTTCCTAGAGATCGGTAGTCGTATTGTTGGCTTTCGATTTGGAGTTTTTCTATTTGAGTTTTCACATGGCAGCCATATTTGAATGTTAATCTTTTCCCCATGTTATTTTGTATATACTGGAGTCCCACCGCTAAAGTGCCGCCTTGTCGGCAAAAATGGCGAAGTCCTTCTTTATCGACCCAGAGTTCACTGAACCTTCAATACATCTTACAGAGTTAAGGTTGCCTGATAGGGCTTCAAGTAGCAAAAGTAATAGTAGATGGAAAGGTAGTGGCTCATAGTTCAGTGGGGCGAATTTGTTTGTTTTCGTCTGGGCTATTGCTTACTATGTGCATGCAGCAGGATGCTTCTCGCTTTCTTCAGTCAATAGGAGTATATTCGCAATCGACAGAATTTGCTATGGTTTCGGTTAGACGGTTTAAGGAGAATGATGACGATATTCAAGTGTACACTGTGCTACAACTTTATTCCCAACACCACCAACCTACGGCAGCGGAATACTCTGATCATTCGTCGTAAACATCCCCAACGGATCCACCACCTTCTTAATCTCCTTCATCCGCGAATAATTCTCCCCAAACAGCCTCTCACTCCACTCCGCCTCACTCAACTCCGTATCCCGATAATTCACAAACCCACGCACCGGCACGCCCTCCTCCCTCAGCTGCTCCAAAAACGGCCGGAACCCCGCCTGCATGTACTCAATCCCATCCGCCGGCCACTCGCTCAACCCGGTCTGCAGCCTTCCCTCCCACCGCACCAGCCACAAGCTGTCCGCGTGCGCGAACGACGTGTCGGCGTCCGCCAGCGCCTTTGCGGGGCTGCCGCCCCACAGGTCGAGGAAGCCGAACTTGGTCAGGTCGGTGCGGTTGAACGCGAACGTCGTGTGCTCGTACAGCGCGCGCGCCGACTCGCGCGTGAAGCCCTGGTCAGCCCGCAGCACGACGGCTTGCAGGTACATGTTGCGCGGCGGGAAGGTGTCGGCGGAGCCGTTGAGCGCGGGCGACGCGATGACCTCCATGTCCCAGAAGGACTCGACGGCGGTCGTGAGGGTCGCGTCGGCGGGGAGGGCGTCCATGAGCGGCGCGATGACGGCGTCGAACTCGGCCGGGTCGCCGTAGAAGTAGCCGGAGCCGGAGAAGGGCGGGGCGGTGCCGAGCTGCCAGCGGATGGCGAAGGTGTCGGGGGCGGTGGTCAGCGCGTAGTCCTGGATCGCGAGCAGCGCGTCGACGCCCGTGTCGAGGCTGGTGTTGGCGGGGAGGGCGATGGTGAAGTTGGTGACGAGCTGGTGCTCCGGCTTCCACGTCTTGGTCGTGAGAGAGAGGAGGATGCCGTAGCTGGAGCCGGCGCCTTGCGCGACCCAGAAGAGGTCTGGGTTCTCTGTGCGGGAGGCCGTGACGATGCTGCCGTTGTAGAGCATGTACTCGACGCTGGAGAGGTAGTCCATGGGCGTGCCCAGCATCCGTGACGTCGTGCCGAAGCCGCCGCCGATGGATGAGCCTGCCAGGCCGACCCAGTTGGCGCGCACGTGCGGGAAGTGGCGTCCGTGGTTGTTCCACAGCCATGTGGCTACTGGCCCGACGCGGCTGCCGCCGCCGTAGCTGTGGGTTTGTTAGCTTGCGGACTGAGTTGCGAGTTGACGGGGGTTACGTACGTCAGAGTCTCGGTGGCCCCGTCGTAGCTGATGTCGGTGAACTTCTCCATGTTGATGACTAGAGCGCCATCGTTGCCGCCCAGGCCGTAGGCTCCATAGGAATGGCCACCATTCAGGGCAGCCACCTTCAGGGAGAATTGCTGGGCGCAAGAAAGGGCGGTGGCAATGTCGTCCGATGTCTCTGGGTGGACTACGGTAATAGGCTTGGGCGTGATGCGAAGTTGCCACGGCGACGTTTCATTGGCCCAGGTGGGCTCGCCGTCGAACGTAGCACTGACTTGGCCCAGACATTCTTCGAGCGAATCCTGGGCAGCCGCGACGGCCGTGGTGCCAGCGAAAAGGAGTGACTGGACCAGCAGCCTCTTGAGGCCGCAAAACGAACGGGACGAGTCCATGATTCGGACTCAGCAACAAAACAACGAATGGGGGGAGAATGGGTGGGTGTGTATAGATCGTCGGTTGACGGTGATGCGCTGTCCATTATTTAAAGTGCGGCGCATCCCTTTCAACCGACGATTCAAATGGACAGCGCATCGCCGTCAACCGACGATTCAGGCCAGGAGCAGAGGTAGGCATGCTGAATCAGTCAAGTGGATTCAGAACTGCTCGCCTACAATACTTGGCAGGATCAACGACTACAGACAAGAGAATCTTTGCTGGGATGTTGAGCTGATAATTCGCTTGCCTAAATGGACGCCCCCGTCCGCATCCATGCCCTGGGTGGAAGGTGGAGTGACGTTGACGTCAATGGATTGAGTCGTAGTGGACAATGTGCTGGCAGAGAACCAGCCGTATTCGTTACAAACAGAGCCATCTGGTACCTGACTCTGTATAGGGAGACCGTTCTAGTTGTCTTGGCTGAAACATTGCTAGTTGCGTTCTGACAAGTTCAAATAAACGTGCGCATCAACTAGCTAGTCAGATACATAGCCTAACAAACGAAACAGAGCGGTCTGCCGTCTGCCGATGCGGCACTTCTCGCACTAACAGCGGGACTGCGCCCCTGGATCGGTAAAGGCTGAGACTCTCCACTGGAGGAATCACGCTGCTGTGTAGGCGAATGGAACATGAGGTAACTTGCGCTTCCTGGGCGACAGAGAACGGGACCGACGTCGTCGCTGAGAGCTGGTGGTCCAAGCGTTCCGTCGGCATCCGTAAGAGCACCTCAACCTATTTCCAAGACCTCGCCTGGATAAACACGATTATCATCGGGGTTTCCGTCGAGCATCCAACTGCAAATTTGTGCACCATAGGCATTTGCAGTAATAGCTGAGTAAGTTGTGCTTTCAAGAGTCGTAACCGGAATCAAGGGCCGATCGGCACTCGGCCCGTGGCAGCAAAAGGACGCTCCGAGAAGCATAAAAATCGGCCCCGCTTTTCAGCCTGGGTCTAACCTATCTCACCTCCTCTCTAGCGTTACATACTTCGGCGAGCGAGGTACAAAAGAGAGAAACATCTATTATTATACGTCAGTTGGAGTCGCCGTCGCTAGTATTTTACTTGCCATACTTATCTTCGTCGTCATTAGAAATGTTGTCAAACAGAGACGTATTAAGATACCAGCCTGAATCCTTCTCGCCACCTGCTCACATTGCTTCCTTCAGCCGCACAGGCTCCAGTCCGACGGTTAGCAACGCATTATTGGATTTAACGGACGTAAACTTCTACTGTTGATGCCTCAACCGGCTTCATCAGCAAATGACAAGGGAGACCCAAAACGCCACTTGCGATGCCTGATTGGCCAGGACCTCCTATGGATTATCACTTCTGTGCAGAAAGTTGTCCATTGTCTGACGCACCCCAAGTTCAGCATTTTCGAATGAATGGAGGTGATGGCAGACAAGGCAGAGGAAGACCCTAGGAATCAGGTGAATGATGGATCAAAGATTGACCAGAGAATATTGCAAGGGCCAATTTTCGAGGAAGATGGCACCAAAGGTTGGCTGAGTCAGCTTTGCTGACAAAGTCGTCAGACTTTCATCCGATCCGAGGATCAGCCCCGGACGTCTGAGCTTCCCAGGCAACAGTCTGAGAAAACTTATGATGAATCCATCATCATCATTATCATCATCATCATCATCATCTGAGGCAACAGTCGGCTAGTCGACTGACGTACGGCCTTGACTCCGGATAATTCGAGCACAAAAGAGTCCGCACCCGAAAAGCAGCCCCATACACCCATGCTCCTGTAGTTAAAGTATCTGTTCCGCACCAGCCATGCCCGGCAGTCCCACTTCTCCATCCACCTCAGCGGAGCAAAAGCCGCCGCCCGAGACCAAAAAGCGCCACAGGTGTCTGACAGCCCTACACGCCACCGATCCTCGAGCCGCCAAGCAGCGCATCGAGGAGGTCCAAGGCGGGCTACTCAAGGACGCGTACACTTGGATCCTGAACAACGACGTGTTCCAAGAATGGCGGCACGGAGACGACTCGCAAATCCGAATGCTGTGGGTCACGGGCGATGCGGGCAAGGGGAAAACGATGGCACTATGCGGGATCATCGACGAGCTGCAGAAATCGAACGAGTCGATCAATTTGCTATACTTCTTCTGCCAGGCCGGAGATGACCGCATCAACAGCGCCACGGCTGTGCTGCGAGGTTGGTTGTATTTGCTGATGGAGCAGCAGCCGTCGCTCATTCGGTACGTCTGTACGAAGTACCAGTTTGACGGGCGAGCGTGTTTCGAGGGTGCGAATGCGTGGGTTGCGCTGTCGAAGCTCTTTACTGCCGTTTTGCAGGACGAAGGGCTGAAAGAGACGTACTTGGTCATCGACGCGCTCGATGAGTGCACCACGGACTTTTCGAAGCTACTAGACTTCATTTATCAGACGTCGCAGCTGCTCTCGCCCCTCAAGTTCATCATCTTGAGCCGCTATTCGCCGGAGCTCTACGTGCGTCTCCCGCACGCCACGAGGCTAAATGTTGAACGCTATAAAGAGTCGATCTCGGCAGCCGTTGGCACCTTGATCAAGCATGAGGTGTCTGATCTCGCGGATCTTCACAACTACGACGAGAGTACTCGCGACTGTGTGCTAGAGTGCTTGACGTCGAATGCGAACGCCACCTTTCTCTGGGTTGCTCTAGTCTGTCGGAGTCTCAGAGAGGTTCCACAACAGAAAGTTAAGGATGCCTTGGATGCCTTTCCGCCTGGACTTGACTCTCTATACAGGCGGATGATTGTGCAGATAGGTCAGTCGTGCGACACTGATCTCTGCAAGCGGGTAATGACTTCGGTCGCAACTGCCTACCGACCGGTCACGATGAGAGAATTGGTGGCTCTTGTTGATGACGCAACTGACGACCAGGAATCCATGCAGGAGTCGGTTCAGGAGATTATTCGCTCCTGCAGCTCGTTCCTTGTTGTGCGAGAGGACACTGTCTACTTTGTGCACCAGTCCGCAAAGGACTTTCTTATCAAAGAATCAGCCAACCGGAAACTCGACAAGACACTCAACGAGACATGCACGGCCCTCGATGAGGAATTCTACAAGGCATTCGACAAGCTCTTCCCGCCAGGATGGGAAGACGCCACGCATTACAACATGTTTGCCAGATCGCTCCAAATCATGTCTCAAACCCTCCATCGAGACATGTACGGCCTGAAAGAGCCGGGATATCTTGCCGAGCAGGTTAGGCGGCCAGATCCAGACCCATTAGCGGCGTCGCGTTACGCATGTTCGTACTGGATAGACCACCTCGATGATTCGCACCTAACCCTCACTTCACCCGAACAAACCGCCAGCCTCCAGGACGAAGGCGCCGTACACGACTTTCTAAAGCAGAAGTACCTCTACTGGCTGGAAGCGTTGAGCATCATCAAAGACATGCCCCGAGGCGTCGAATCCATGGCAAAGCTGAAAACACTGGTCTCCCCCCCAAATGCAGCAGCAGTCTCTTCCCTCCACACCCTCGTCGACGACGCCCACCACTTCATCACCGCCCACACCCCCGCCATCTCCCACGCCCCCCTCCAAGCCTACGCCTCCGCCCTCCTCTTCAGCCCCGCCACCAGCCCCATCCGCACCCTCCATTCGCACCACACACCTCCCTGGGCCTCCCTTCACCCTCCCACCGCCATTCCCGCCAGCACCTGGCCCACCTGCATCGCCCCGCCGCCCTCCTGGAGCGACTGCATCATCTCCCTCGCCCGCTCCCCAGCCCCAACGCAACTGCTAGCAACAGAAGCGACGTCCGGCACCATCCAGCTCTGGCACGCCAGCAGCGGCGCGCCCGTGCGCACGCTGTCAGGCAGCCAGCTCGACGGCGGCGGGCGGGAGCTGGTCGTCTGGTCGCCCGACGCGGCGCTGGTGGCGTCGGCATCGTCGTCGTGGGGCGACAACTGGTCGAACACGGTCAAGGTGTGGGATGTGGCGACGGGGGCGTGCGTGCGGACGGTGGGGCAGGCGCATGGGAGGGGGAGTACGATCCGCGCGCTAGCGTTCGCGCCGGGGTCGGCGCTGCTGGCGTCGGGGGGACGGGCGGTCAGGATATGGGATGTGGAGAGCGGCGAGTGCGTGCGGGTGCTGGAGGGGCATGAGAGCGGGGTCACGGCGCTGGCGTTCTCGGGGGATGGGGCAAGGCTGGCGTCGGGGTCGTGGGATAAGGTTGTTGCGGTGTGGGATGTGGGGAGTGGTGAGTGTCTGCGGACGATGGAGGGGCATGGGAGCAGCGTCTTGGCTGTGGCGTGGACGGCTGACGGCGCGAGGCTGGCGTCGACGGGGTGGGACGAACATGTCAGGGTCTGGGACGCGGGCAGCGGTGCGTGTTTGCAGGTCTTGTACGTTGGGCAGTTCCTGTACGACATCGCGTTTGATGCGACGGGGTCGTGTGTGCGCGTGGATATTGGGATGATTGCGCTTGATGCCCCGTCGTCGCCGTTGGTCGATGATGCTGGTACGCCGCCATGGCAGCGCGCCCGGTTCCAGGGTGTTGGTATAGCGCCGGGTGGGGAGTGGATTACTTACGAGAACAAGCCTGTGCTTTGGCTGCCTGATAAGTATCGGCCGGCCCGCTCAGCAGTGTCCGGGAACGACGTTGCTATTGGCACGAGGGGTGCTGAGTTGTGGATATTTAGGATCGTACCTACGCTGCTTGATGGAAAATGAGACGAGACTTCGGTTCTTGCCGCAGTCCCACAATCCCAATCCTTGACAACAGCGCTTGCATGCCTTCACCTAGGTGATACTTTAAGAAAATGGAACAAATAAATGACATCGTGGTAAAATAGACAGTATTTGGGGCCACTCGCACCATTATCAATATGCAAACTCTCTCGCTGGTACTCCACACTGCTTGAATTGTGCACGCTATCTATCTCTATCTCCCGAGCATAGTTCGAGGGGAGCATCGTAGCCCGATAGCTCATAGAGCTGTGAGCTATGTGCATCCGCTTCGCACGGCCGCGATGACGCATGGAGTTCGGATGGGTCGTTTGAGGCGGCTTCCATAGCCCAGGAGGGAGATTCTGTAGCAGAGGGTTCTTCCTGCTCGTCTACTACGAGCCGACGTCGATGCCGTCCGTACCATACCAGTGCTATTAGCAGCGCAACCATCACTCCTACACTCACACCGACTCCAAGCCCAACTTTTGCAGCAGTCGATAACGTTGGCTGTTCTGTTTCGCGAGGCGGTATTTCACCCTCCGCCATTATCGGAATGACCTGTTGTGTCGGCATAGGGCTTGAGAACTTTGCTTGGCTGACGTTGAATATGCGCCGCTCATAGTCAACGGAGAGGTATCTAGGACACCATGTAAGCCTGGTGCGAGACATTTCGGGGTTTCACCATTCTGTTCAACCTACGATTCCTGTAGAAATGCCCGGCCGAGGGTGTACTGTGTACTGTTTCTTGCTCTCTTCAGTGGGAAGTAGTTTGTGGTGTTTTCCATGAGCGGCCAACTGGCTTGCACGTCGAACGCGTCATACGGAAGCTGAATTGAAACCGTCGTATCCTCATTCGTAGCAGTCATGGCCTCACCGAGGGTGAAGGATACGACAGGCTTCAATTCTTTCATTCGAGCATGCGTTGTGTCGTTAACGAGATATAGCTGCGTAGTTTCGTCGTACGTTAGGCCAAAGGCAGCCTCAAACATATCGCAAACTTGAACCAGTAGCCAGAAATACGGCAGAGTACTGTCAATGTTTGCAATAATGCCGTCAGTAAGAAGTGGCACGTTGCTGCCACTCAAGGAGTTGTTTACAGAAAATTTCTGCAACCCTAACGTAAAGTCGAAATTGTCGTCGGGTCCGAATTGAAACGTCTTCATCCTATCCTCATCGTACTTCGATTGGTCGTAGCCGCCTAGCACTAGGCTCGCTGTTACCCCTGCATATTTGTACCAAGCACCAGCCGTATAGCCGAATCCCAGACCAGGGATGACGCCTTTCTCCCTGAGATTGGCCAAGTAGCTTGGTTGAGGATCATCAAAATCTGTAGTGAAGTTTGTTGGCTTGATTCCGAGCTGGAAGACGCCGAGAAAGAATTCCCTATGAGCAATTGCGGCGATGAGCTGTCTGTCCATAGTTGGTCCATCGGTCTTGAGCACGCCGAGTCCAACCGTATCATTACCGTAATGAGCTGGTACGTTGATGTCGTATTGGTTATCGAGCTGAAGTTTGAACATGCTGATGTCCTGCCAAGTCGTGCTAGCATTCACCATGAAGCCTGAGCTGGGGTGACCGTCGAAATCGAATGTACCTCGACGTGAACCGCACTCCGGCGGTGTAGTTGAATTGCAGCCCTCTTTCAAAGGTACAACGGTGTTGTGGCTGCTGGTAGATGGAAGAACATAGAATTCTTGGGCAGGTGTACCGACGCGTATAGCGAATGTTGACCATTGGCCATCATTGCCTTGGAATAGCTGTGAAGCTGGGAAGACGTATGGATGTGCAACAGACGACGTTTTTGTCATGGCTCAAGTTTGTGGTGGAGCTCTAAATTACGTCTCATTCAGGTGTATTTATGTTCAATTCAATTGGAGAGGGGCTAAATATCTGCAGGTTAAGTATTGCCAGATGATCAAATTGAGTCTTCTCGCGTACAGCTTGACTCCATGTTTTACCAAAATTCCTTGCTTAACGAGCTAGGGACAAAGAACATGTGTTACATTGTGTCCTGTGACAATCGAGCACAGGAGGGCTAGCACGTGCCGCACGAATGCGATAACCTGACTGCTAAACTTAGCCATACATGGTCTTTCGCCCGAGTTACTTTTGCAATTTGTGTGACCTCGACACAGGCTAGTACAGTATATTTAGCAGTCTTTATATCTCTGTCGTGTCGTGTACGCCGTTGAACTGAGTACTAAATTTAAGCACACACGGTATTTCGCCCGAGTTATTCTTGTAACTGGCGTAACCTCTGCACAGGCTACTACAGTATAGTTGGTAGTCTTTATATCCTGTCGTGTCGCGTACGCCGTTGCGATGAACACATCTCTCTTGCAAAGGACAAAAGCCTCGCACTTGACTAGCGATAGCCCCTGACTACTATAGCTTTTAATGCTCAACTGTATCTTAAAATAGGAACGCATCGAGATTTTGCCGTACACTGCCTCCATATTTCCGAAAGGTTCCAACAGCGAAGAAAATACTTAAATGGAATTCGATCCCGAGTGAGCACCGGTACAACAGGCTATCGCATTTACATTACCTACAGCAAAAGCCTTCTCCAATCTTCTTGAACTTCTCATCGCAGATATGGCCGTTTTAACTGTTCACCATGTGCTATGGATGCTGTGTTGTATTCGCCAGACAGTTGCACTCCCCATAGTACACGCCGGTTAGTCTTAGCATTACCTTTCTTTAGTTCACGCTTACAATCAATTCGCGATAGATGCCGTCATGAGTGCCACTGGGCAGCTGAACCAAGATACGACAAACAGACCCCTGTCAAACACGTAGGTGTATCCTAGATGGAGAGATTCAGAATTCTTTATACAGTCAAAGCATTTCTGTTACTGAGTATGAGTATAGAAACCTCACAATCCCGGCCAAAGCGGCTGAGAAGAACCGTCCAACTAGCCCCCCCTCTCATGTCCCATCCTTCGATTCCGTCGATGCCGTAAAGGGTGTCCTTCCTGTTAGTGTTATATGGTATCCACAGCATATTTCAGATGGTATCTAGTCGTTTTAAAGGGCTTCTTGGACGACGTAGCATCGCGAGCAAATATACAATGTAGCAATATGATTAATTGATTCTAGATGTCAATTCGCAAGCGTTCATTGCAAACAAGGCTGCAAAAGATCAAATAGTAGCGTCTGGCGCATGCGCAATAGATAAGATAAGGAACACCACTAAAATGGGAATGTCATCCAAGCTGTAATTTTTGGAGCCATTGAATTTCAGAGTGCTCTTTTCATGTCGGTTCATGTCGGACTCTTCGCTATTGCGTGGGTATAGAGACCCGAGACCGTGATTTACTTGGGGCGGAGCGCTAAAAGGCTTACATCTAGATTTTGTATGCGCTGCTGGTAGCGTCATGAAGCTGGCCTCACAGATGCTGCCTTCCCCATACGCGAATACACTAGCTGTGCAGGTTCCCAACTCGGATGCTTACTGCATGTGTGCTGACTGCATATGCAACAGCGCAAGCCTTACCCTGCTTTCATAGATGCCTCACGACGTAAACCTTGTGCAACCCAATTTACACATGAATTATTATTGCGGCTCTGCAGCCATCATGTTGGCCAATAATTTTGACGGGCCGCCTGCGCACTTCGGATAGTATACATGCGCTAGGGATTGATGCCTAGCGCCTGTCAGCACGCTAGCGAGCTGAAGGCAATGATACCCGGACGTTACGCTGCTTCACCCCTGCCAAGTGCAGCATTTTTCGGTTTGCATTGCACCCCAACGCCAGAATACTCGTGTTCAATCTTCAGCTTCATCAACTTTCACAAAATCCAATTCATCGCCCCCCGGTTGGATCTTTGGTGATGCAGTTAATTGGAAGCTCTCCTCCCCGACCATTGTGGTGATATTTCTGACCCTCATAATAATTGCGGCTACACCTATCGATCATTCTGCTCTGATTTATCAGCTAGGCCTGTTCACACCTCTCAGCCATCTCTGATGCTATTGGTGGGTATGTGCGTGAAGACAAGCATCATTTGTCGCCTAAAGGCAAGGCCTTCCGTGCACAATCTGCAGGTGAGATTTTAGTCACTTGTTCAGAAGGAGCAGTATTACTGCCTAATCCACAGGTGTATTATTGTTTCGGCTGGGGGCCGAAGCTCTGACAAGTAACTCCGTTTTTCCGACAGCCTTCCAATGCCACTGGCCTGGGGTCTGAAAACTTAAGAGGCGGAGCAACCCCTTTAGTTGGGGTAACATCCTCCAGCCTTGCTCACACCTCACAATGGTGCACCCATCACACAAACCTCTACAGGCTTGCAAGGAATGGTCTACAGGAAGTACCAAAACCATACCTTGGTCTGGATTATTAGCTCTTTTCACGGCCATGGTTTGTGCCGCCGCCGCATTTGGAACACTGCTTCAATCTAATGGCAGGGACATCGACTCGTGGCCATCTGCAAAGCATCCCCTGCAGCCTACCGTCATCTTGGCCATCCTATCCGCGGTCGCAAACTCGGCCCTGCGCTACGCTTTAGCCGAGAGCCTCGCACTATTCTGGTGGCGGCTAGCGTTGAATGGGGCAACCCTCAAAGACCTCCACCTATCCTGGGCGTATGCCACCAGCTTTAGAAAGTCGCTATTCTCAGGTAATAGATTTAATACCGTTGCGCTCGCCTGTATTATCACCACTTTGGTAGCCGTTGATGGGCCTTTGCTCCAGCGCTCATCTTCAGTCACCACGAGATCTACTATACGGAACACAACCGTTACCAGTCAGCTCAGCACCCAGGATATGCCCCATGGGTATTCCGGAGTCATCCCTGTTCGTGAATTCAATCCGACTACCCTTACCAAGGAATTTGGCCAGATTGTCAGCGACTATCAGTCTCGGAATGACATACGGCTTAATGCAACCGGGTGCCAGGGAGTGTGCCACACACGTGTGGTTGCGCCTGGCTTCGACGAGCGTTGTACAGAAGGCACTATGCCTTATAACCTGAGTATCGATTTTCAGCCCGACGGCAGCTACCGGAACACCGAGGAGGATATTGGCAGAATTACCTTTTCCAGAAAAACCGCAGCAGAGTTCAACGCCAGTGTTATGTACAAAGATGACTCAGCTTGCATTGGCCAGCTCCACACGGTTGACTGCACATTCCGCCTAGCCACAGTCTCGTATCCCATCACCATCGCAAACAACACCGCGACCCTCCGTCCAACCGGCGCCAACGACAGCCTATCAATCAGCCCCGTTTATAACGAAGGAGGCACAATTGCCGCCCAATTCTCGACAGCTGGCGGCTTCTACCTCGTCGCCGACCAGCTATTCGGCAGCAACATCACCCTATTATCTCGCCCACCCTTCTGGATCGTCAGGGGCAACGGATCCATGCGCTACACATACCAGACCAATGATATGTACAACAACTGCAGCATCACCTACTCCAACCCCATGCCCGACATCCGCAGCACCCTGCGCGAGCTCATCTTCCGCGCGTCCATCGGGCTCTCCAACAGTTCAACCCTCCAGACCACGCCCGGCACAGAGGAAGTTGGCCGTGTCGTCTATCAGTTGAACCCGTACTACCTTCTCGCGAGTCTATGCGTTATGCTCACCAATGTTATTGCCGTGCTGCCGCTGTACTTTGGCTGGTGGCAACTTGGCCGGGTGGTCTCAATGAGTCCATTGGAGACGGCCAAGGCGTTCAGGAGCCCTCTGATGGCGGAGGCGGGGAGTAATCAGGAACTGGACGGTTTGGTGGGGGCGGCGGGGGAGAAGAGGGTGCGGTATGGTGTTGTCATGGAGCAGAGCGGCACTCTCGATGGGCGCGTGCAGAGTGGCTGCCAGGGCCATGATGCACAAAGACTCTCTGAGGATGGCGGCCAGGCTGTGGCGCAGCATGCCGTCGATGATCAAGAGCTGGGAGGGGGCAAATCCTCTGCGGTTGAGACAATTCCCCTCAAAACTCTCGAAGAGGACGAGTCAGTTGATGGAGGTGGTAGACTTGTTCTTTGTCTTACAGAAGAGAAAGATGGTATACCGCGGCCGCCACTTCGCGGAAATCGATATCACTAAGGAATCGTTGATTAGTACAATGCCAGACAATATAAGGCCACTATCCAAGCACTGGAAACAGTGCGGCGTCGTGTTTTTTCAAGTTCGACATACACTAATCAATATATTCATGCGAAGTATAGACGTAGTTCTTTTAATAATTATCCATTTGCAAATGCGCAGCGCTACACTGCAGCCTAGTATAATAAAGACCAACTGTTTCCGTAAAGACCAGCCTAAAAGCGAAGAACGCAATCAGTGCTGTGATGCCGAGATGTGGGGGCTGCTCAGGCGGGACATTGTGGCTGAACGTCTAAGCCACACGTCTCCACTAAAGAGAATACCCGTTATCAAAACAACGAGGCTGTGCTGTTTAATACGAGAATAGATATATACAGCTTCACAACTTATATGATCCCGATAACCCATCGAAAAACCGTCACTGTATTATTTCCTCTTGCCGGTACCTTTGATGAACGCTACTTGGTAAGTATACTATACCTTCATAATACTTCATTTAATATCCGATTCGATCAAATACTAATGTAGAACTTCTTTATTAAAGGATTTAACAACATGGAAAGTCCAAACCCGATAGAAGCTACGATCAGCAACCAGAATGCACTCCAACTTGCTTCATCGAAAGGAGATGAGAACCTTGTTCAAACGATAATCAACAAAGACCCCTCCGCCATCAATGATCAGGGTGGCTTCTACGGCAATGCTCTTGTCGCTGCCTCGTACGAGGGTCACGAAAGGGTAGCCGAGATACTACTCGCCGCCGGCGCCGACATGAATGGGCAAGGCCACTTCGGGGACTCTATCCAGGCTGCTGCAGCTACCGGCTTCGGACCGTACGAGAAGGATATCGAAGAGCTATTTGTGAACTGGGCCAAGGACAATCATCATGCCCAACACAACGGCAACGCTCTCCAGGCCGCTTCATTCGCAGGACACGAGAAGGTGGTTCGGATGCTCATCGACAACGGTGGGGATATCAACGCGCGGGGCGGAGACCACGGTACTGCTCTTCAGGCTGCTACAGCCGGAGGAAAGGAGAGAGTAGCCAAAATTTTGCTTGACAGAGGTGCCGATGTCAATGCTCAGGGCGGCGTATACGGCAATGCTCTTCAGGCTGCTTCATTTGAAGACCGCAGGAGGATGGTCAAGTTGTTGCTCAAGAGGGGTGCGGACGTCAACGCTCAAGGTGGAATTTACGGCAACGCTCTTGTTGCTGCTTCATGCCCAGGACATGAGAGTGTACTCCAGATGTTGCTCGACAAAGGTGCGTATGTTGACGCCCATGGCGGCTATCATGGAAATGCTCTCCACGTTGCTTCATCAGAAGGATACGACAACATAGTCCAGATACTACTCGACAAAGGTGCGGATCCCAATGTCCAAGGTGGAGAATATGGAAATGCCCTTCAGGCCGCCTCATGGCAGGGGCACGAGAGGGTGGTCGAGATGCTGCTTGAAAGTGGCGCAGATATCAACGCACAAGGCGGAAAGTTTGGAAATGCTCTCCAAGCTGCATGTTACAGAGGACACGAAACCGTGGTTCGGATACTGCTGGAGAACGGAGCCGACGCCAGCGCTTTTGGACACTGTGGCTATGCTCTTCGTGCTGCTTCAGCCGGAGGGCACCAGAATCTGGTTGAAATGCTGTCCGATTATGGCGTCTAATAACTGCGGCGTTAGACTGAACAGACTTGCGTGCCGACATCCACACATATTTCAGTCAGGAATTCTGGGGATGAGAGTGGGCTTGTTAATATCCATAATGAAACCAGCGTAGTGCTCTCAGAAAAAGCGTTACAAACTCCATGATACACTGCACATGAAGTGCACTGGGACCGTAGAAGTGGAGACGATGACGGTAAACATGCTGGTCGCCCCACACCAGCGTCTCGCCTTTTCCGTGCCTGCACTGTTCCTGGCTTTTGCGATTGTGCTTTTCGAGATCTCAATGTGTTTGTTTAGATGGAGAAAACAATACAATGACTTGCAATTTCGAGGTCCCAGCCCACCAGACGAGCGCCTATCCAAAAATTAGATCAAAGACATCACCAGCCTCAACCCTCTCGTCTGGATCCTCGCTCATCATCATCTCCATCACATCAACAATCTGCCCATACTTTTGCATACCGTCCTCCCCTTTTATCCTCTCAAAAGCCATACCTAAACTCCCATCCCGCACCCTCCTCGCGTACCCATCTGCTTGATTCTCTCCCCAGTGAAACCCCGTCTCCATCTTGTAATCATCTCTGCCCAACACCGCGACGCTTCTCGCAGCCAAAAGCTCCCAGAACACGCATCCCAGAGAAAACACATCCGACTTTGTGCTTCTAGGCGCGCCGTCTACTATTTCGGGTGCGGCATACGCGTTCTCGTACAGAGTGGATTCAGTGGGGTTGAACGAGGCGCCCGTTGGCGAGATCAAACAATTGAAGATCAGCGAGATACCAAAGTCGGCGTAAATGGCGCGACCCTTGTGGATGAGCACGTTCTGGGTATTGATGTCTTTGTGGCGCATTGACGACAAGTGGATAAATGCGAGGCCCTGTGCCAGGTTCCCGATTGCGTTGAGGAGGAATTGTTCGCCGATGACTTCGGTGGTTTCGTCAAACTGCCGGAGAAGAAGATCGCAAAGACTTCCCTCCGATGCAACTGGGCTCATTACGAGTTTGATCTCCTGGCTGTCGGGGTCCTTGTGCCAGCGGATGAGGGAGACCATGTAGTCGCGTGCTTCTTCTTGCCTGGAAAGGCGCCCCATGATTTCGATTTCCCGCTGGATGTTGTGGTAGAGTTCGCTGGTGGAGGACTGGAACTGGTAGGTCTTGATGGCGAGTGCTTCCTGTCCGTCTTTGTACTCGCCCACCGTCGCTTGCGTCCCTTCACCTAGGTCCCGCACAAATTTATAGCGAGCCTCGTCGAGTGGTTCTGAAGGGAATGATGTTGCGAACTCGTCGGCTCTCTCAGGGAATAATCCTGTTGGGTGCTCATGTATGTCATAAGGCGCATCAAGTAAGATTGCTCTCCCCGGTTCCATGTCGCTCCTGACACCCCTGTTTCAATTTTAATATGCAGCAGCTTCATCGGGTTCATATTTACGCTGGTAATAAAGGAGGAATACGTACTCGAATCTTCGGCCATCGTCATACACAGTCTCGTTCAAGTCGTCTTCATGATAACAGTACCTCCCCGCTTGCTCGTCCAATGTCCAGTCCATTTTAGAATGTCCTCAAGTGACAATAGCAAGGCTTGATCGGGCAGTGATTAGCTCAGCAGAAGGGCGAAAGAGAAAGTTAGCCTTAGGTAGAAGGTTCAGTCGGTTAACAGCGTTGCTTTTAAGTTGGGAAATTTCTAAGCTCGTATTCGCGACAAAGGTTTCAGCGCTTGCATATGAGTGACGAGGCTTGCTGCGTTTGTCAGCTGCGGATGGTAAACCCGGCTCCTGCTTATTCAATGTAAGCAACAGCTGTGAAGCCCCGCATTGATAAGAAAACACATTTTTCGATAATTGGATAGCCTTGCTTGCTGTGGCTTGCTGACTTATTCCAATTTCTGTCGGCTGCGCATGCACGGGGCGGCCTCGGGCAGCACAGCCTCGATGGGCGATTGTTCTGGGATTCTAGGCGATGAAGCCCGCTACCGTGGCTTTTACCGGTAGCTGCTGTCAACATGTGAAGTCAGTCGATCGGTGATGGGCTGAGCCGCAGTCAAAATTGGGAGTTCAGCGGGTTCAGCTACCCCGCGTTTGCAGGAAGTTGAAAGCCACTCGCCCGCTGAATTGCCAACTGATTCCCCCGATCCCACGTTTGCACAATCCGAATCCACTACGCAGGTGGTGAGCCAGGGTGTTCAAAGTAGCAACTCCGAACATTTTGAGCGAGCGTGCAATAATATCAGGAAACAGCAAGTCAGGAAATGAATCAAGAACCTTCTCCTGGTGATTGGTTAGCACAGCTGGAGTGTTCTTAACTGCATCTTCAGGCTCCGCTGTTGACTTTGTCTCCAGTGAAGGTCAATCTGACCAGTGCTGCCTTCTTAACGTGGAGATTCACGTCAGCCATGAGTAACGGACCGGTCCGTATGCTGTTTCTTCTGGGGCCACGGTGGATTGATCTACTAGGGAGCAGGCTTTCTTGCTTGGCTCAATACTTGGCTAGCCAACCTCGCTAGTAATCATGGCTGACGCCGGATGAGGCTCTGCTGACTGCATCAATTGCGGCCTCTGTGTTTATATCGTGCGGCCATGTCGCTGGTATTCCCATTTGAACCCCGTATACCATACGCGCTCATCGCCGAAAGAAGGCTGCGTCGCAGTCCATATCATCCGAGCAACTCCTTATGCGAATCTTTGAAGATCCCCAGCTACTCGTTCAGCTTCGGGAACGGCGATCGCACCTCGCTCTCGACTACACCGGAAGGCAACGAAGTTTCACCGCGAGATTTCGATACACTGGCGCCCGCGGAAAGCGTTAATAGCAAGTAATTCATTATTCAGGCATCGGCTTGACATTATACAACTTTTTACTTCTACTTGTTTATGCCTCCTTGGCGGTGCTGTTTACCAACGCTATCCCTTCCTGCTCACGTAGATTATTTGTCGTGGAAAATTTCTATTTTATCTTGTGCCGTCTTCTAATCGCTTAACATTCCAATTTCATACATCTATAGCATAGCAGGCACGTTGCGTACTTCGGCCCACGAAGCGTACTCAAGCTTCAAGCACACCGGCACCCAATACATCGTAAGCAGAGTCCAGATCAACCCCCAAACGAACGGCGCGACCCAGCCCACACCGTACGCATAATCCACATCCAGCGTCCACACCAGCGCGGCCGTGCCCAGCGCGGTAACGACACCTCCCACACTCCAAAACAGCGACAGCGCGCGCAGCATGTGGCGAAACCGATAGCTGCTCCGATACCTCGCGCTCCAGTCCTCCCTAAACGCCGTCCCCCCGCCGCCATCCGTCGCGACGATATCCTCAACAACAGCGTAGACGCCCGGGCGGAAAGCGGTGCCGGCAGCGCATGTCGAGATGCGGAAAGGCGCCGTAGCCTTGCATAGGTGCAGGACGTCGCGCAGCAGGGCGTCGGCGGCGAAGACGGCGAGCACGCTGGGCGCGGGCATGGCGAGCAGGCGCTCGATGGGATCGGGGTAGGCGTTGCCGACGACGAGCTCGGCGACGGTGACGAGGATGGCGAGCAGGAAGACCCAGTGCGTGTGGTCGAAGTAGGCGCGCGGCGCGCCCTTGGGGCGGCAGCGCGAGGACGCCTTCCAGAGGTGGTAGCCGCGGAGGAAGAATTCGAGGACGAGCGTGCCGCCGGTCAGGGCGGTGGTGATGCCGAAGATGGTGGCGTTGGACAGCCGCGTCGAGAAGCGGAGCGAGTAGTACAGCGCGACCGGGATGACGCAGCAGTCGAGCACTAGTGGCGTCCAGAAACGTGCGATAGCTTTCTTGCGCGTGCGGAGGGTGTAGTGCAGTGCCGGCGGGCCGAAGGGGTCGTCGTCCGGGGTCTCGGCATTTATGGCTGCCCCGTTTTCGTAGCTCTGTGCCATGTCGGACTCCGACGTACTGAAGACGACATTGTAGTGCTTACGACGTGCTCAACTCTACATATACTACAGTGCTGCGGGTTGAACGGGCGATCGCTTCTTGTTTGAGGTGTTCGTATCGCGGTCACAGAGCCATGCGCGGATCAACGGCGAAGCTTTGACTATGCCATAGATGGAAACAGCTAAGCAAAATAGGATATCATAGTGCGATTCCGGGAAATCCGCCCCCGCTATAGGTATACGGAGTACGTACGCGTCTTCACCTGCTGGCTTATTCGTCGCTGCTCGATACTACTCGGCCGACCGTGCGGAGTTCCCGGAACTATAGCATGGTTAAGAGGACGTCATCATAGGTATCTTACTTTAGTCTGCTATCAGTACCACTGGCGCTGGGGACCTCTGCCTGAGACATCCGCCCAGCGCCCGGCCCCTACGAGGAGCATGCGACTCGCCTACCGGGCCCGCGCTAATCACGTGCCTTCGGCACACGAGTCTCTTCTTACGCTTCGCCAGAGGCCTACCGAATCCCCAAAGAAAGTTTCATTCAAAGGTATTGTTAAAGTTTTAATTTCTGACATATTGTAAAGACGAGAATTTAAGTAGGAAAGAACTTCTAAGAGCTGTATACGATGCAATCTCGAACGATGATAATGGATGTATTACTAGACGAAGGTTTCAAATTTGTAAGTCGCTGGTGGTGATCAAGAAGTTACTACTGACGACTCTATACTTCTACTTGCTTCGGTCTTACTAGCGATTTTATTTACTAAGGTTATCTCTTCCTTCTAACGTCTATCGCTTCGACGGATTACCCCAGGCCCCTACCTAAACATCCAGCCTCTCGTCAATATCGGCAGAATTTTGACGGGGCGAGGAGGCGGTAAGGTGCGGGAAGGCTTGTTTGAAAGCGGAAAGATCCCTCTTGGAATTATAAGAAGCAGAATTCCTTAGATTACAAAGCTCGGGTAACGACGAATCCGAGATCCGATTCATCGTCAATATATAGGTCTACCTCATATATGAGGACACAATCATCGGATAATTAGCTTACTCAAGCAATTGCAAGATGAAATTCACTGGCAAAGATTACGGCAGATGGGTACTGCAGACCCAGTCCGGGTACGACTCTCTCGAATACACAGAAACGCCGCTCTCATTCCCCCTCGGACCTGACGATGTACTCGTCCGCCTCTATGCTGCATCGCTGAATCCCCGTGATATTGGGCTTTCACAGGTAACTGATTCCGTAGTTCTATTTTAACAAGGGAAACTAACCGTGATATGGTATAGGGAACTGGAAAGGTAACCAACAACGTCGGCTTGATTGTAAGCTTTATCTAATGGTAGAACCTTCTAGGCTCTAGGCTTTCCACCTACCAAACCCTCCCTCGTACCTGGCTCAGACGGCGCCGGCGTCGTTCTCGAAATCGGCTCGGCCGTGACATCCTTTCATGCGGGCGACAAAGTCGTCACGCATATCACCCCAGATGTCCCTGACGACGCACTCCCAACAATGGCTGAGTCTGCAGAGGGATTAGGCCACAGGACGGATGGTACATTGCGTCGCCTGGGCGTCTTCCACCACACGGCACTGGTTCACATGCCCAGGCAGCTTTCCTTTGCAGAGGCAGCGACACTGACTTGCTCTGGTCTTACCGCTTGGAACGCGCTCATGGGCGCCCCGGGTCGCTCTTTGCAGCCGAGTGACCATGTTCTCGTGCAAGGGACAGGCGGTGTCAGCATCGCTGCTCTCCAGGTATGGTTGCTCTCCCGACATGACACTGGAAAGTGCAAAGAATAACGTGATTTACCCTTATAGATTGCAGTGGCAGCAGGCGCAGCGGTCATAGCCACGACCAGCAGTGACGAGAAGGCAGCACGTCTGCAGGCTCTCGGTGCTACACACGTCATCAACTACAGAACAACGCCTAACTGGGGCAAGGTTGCACGGTCATTCACGCCGGATGGTCGCGGAGTGGATCATGTGGTCGATATAGGTGGATATGAGACCATCCAAGAGTCTATCACGGCCACACGACTCAATGGCGTGGTCAGCGTCACCGGTGCCTCTGGAGGATTTGAGGCGAAAAGCCCCGATGTGCTCCAGGTCTTGTGGGCTGGAATCATTCTGAGAGGTATACTGACTGGGGGAAGGCAGATGTTCAGAGATATGGTCAACTTCATCGAGGAGAAGAAGTTGAAGCCTGCACTTGACGACGTTGCCTTCGACTTGAGAGATGCGAAAAAAGCTTACGAGAGACTGGAAGGGAAGAAGCATTTCTCCAAGGTTGTGATCAAGATGGATTAGTTAGCAGCCTCCCGTTATATCAGTCTTCTGCAGGTTATTTGATGATGATCTTAGATTTGCACTGCGGTCCTACCTTCTGTGCGATTATGATATGCAAGCTGACTCAGACATCTCCAGAAGCCCACACCGACTTCCCACGATGCCAGGTCTCCAAGACATTCGCATCCTCGAAATTCCCCTGCGTAAGATCACGATCCACAGAAATGAAGTTTGCGAGCTTCCCCTCCTGGATACTACCGAGCTCATGCTCCCGTCCCACCGCCTTCGCGCCTTCGACGGTGATGGCTCGTAAAACCTCCTCAGCCGAAAGCTTACCAACAACAGCCTGCAGCGTCGGAAACAGATTGGGCGTCGGCGTGAGAAAGTAATCCGTGCCGACAGTCATGCGCACATCATGATCCAGCATCTGGCGGAAGGGCCATCTCAGCAGATGCGGGACGAGCTCGACCTCGGGGCTGTGGAAGATGGCAGGCGACATCTCAGCCGTGACGCGGAGTCGTTTGAAGCGGGGGATATCATCTATCTCACTTCCAGTAAGCCCTCCTTCCGTGAATGCGAGGAGGAGGGCAATAATCACCTTCATGCACGGCGTTGCAGGGCGCCACCTCATGGCTCGTCAAGTCTTCTGCGGATCGAGAGTAAAGACGCGTCCATTGATGTACGCGAGAGCGATCTTCGAACATCGGTAGAGTTAAAGGAAGACTAGTGTGAGGAATGGTGTCCTACAACAACGGAATTCAAATGCAGCTGTGAGCAGCTCCTCCAGATGTTATATCCATGAGAATGCCAAGATACATCCCCACAGCTCGACCGCTGGTGAGATTCGTTCATATTACCCCTCTTGTCAGCATCCGGTGTTCGTGGAACGACCAATCGTGGGAAACCGAAAGATAACCGCATCGATTCCGCCCCGCATGTGTTCGCCTCAAAGACGACAAGGTCAAAGGGCATAGCGCAAACACACTCAATTGATCTGGAAGGATATCTACGGGCATCCCACAACTGCCACAAGGCAAACCAAAAGGATTCATTTTTAAAAATGTACCATAGGGGAAAGAGAGAACCAAGGAGTGTTCGCCATCGTTCCCCCACCCAACAACAACCACCACGCCAAACCTTAGCAACCCCCCGCCGCCAACCCAACCCAACCCGCCACCAAGCGCCTCCTCAGTTAACATCGCCAGTATCAGGATCCACCTCCGGCTCCGCCTTGACATACTCATAATCAAACGCCTCCCTCACAACCCTCGTGCACCGTCCCCCCGTCCCCGTCTCCACGCCCTTAAACCTCTCATCCACCCACCCCAACCACTCCGGCGCCGCGGCCGTCAGCAACCCCGAATGATCCTGCTTCGGATACAGCACCAAATGCACCTCACCCCCCGCCTTGCACGCCTCCTCCCACGCGCCCACCGTCGTCTCCGCCAGTATCGCCGTGTCGTTCACCCCCTGCACCACCAACACCGGGCCGTGCGCTTTCGCGCCATTCGCCGGCGCCATCCGGTCCTGCCACGCGGCGAGCAGCTGCGCCGTCGTGGCGTTCGTGATCGACGACGTGACCCCGCTGAGCAGGGCCGACGCGTCCAGGTCCAGCGTCAGCCCGAGCACGCCGCTCGCACACAGCTGCGCGGCGTCGGCCAGGCCCATCCGCGCCGCCAGGACGGGGCCGATGAGGGAAGCCGCGTCGAACGACGGAAAGACGCGCTGCACGGCCTGCGCGAGCAGCGGGAGCAGGCTGAAGGCGGAGCTGGCGTGGATATCGGCGGCGGGATTGGCGAGGGCCTGCGTGAGGGCGAGGTAAGCCATGTCGACGACTTTTGTGGCGGGGGCGAGGGCGACGGTGCCGATGTAGTTCGCGGCGCTGTTGTTGTTGTGGGCAGAGGCGAGGTGAGAGATGTCTTCGGCGAGCTTCCACACGGCGCCGCCGCCTTGCGAGTGGCCGACGGAGAGCCAGTTGGCGGAGAGCACGGCGCCGAAGGCTTGGCGGGCGGCGGTGACGGAGTGGTAGAGGTCGGCGGCGTGGGCGGGGAAGGCGCAGTATTTGTGGGTGGTGTAGTTTGTGCCCAGGCCGGCCTGTGTTTGTCAGTGTTGAGGTTTGGATGAAGATGGCGATGGGGGGGGATGGGAACAGACGTAGTCGGTGCCGACGAGGGCGTAGCCCCGCGAGCTGAGGAGACTCCAGCTGTGGTAGTTGAAGAGATCAGGGCCGTTGGAGATGGCGCAGCCGGCATTCGTGCCGACAGTTCCGTGGGCGAAGGCGACGAGAGAAAAGGCTCCGCTCTCGGGTAGAGAGAATGGGAGAGCGATAAAGCCGGTGACGGGGACGTAGGATCCGTTTAGGTCCTCGGAAACGTATTGTATGCGATAGACGGAGACTCCGGAGATAACGGTGAGGGTTTCGGGGTCGACTGGCTTCAATTTGAGCAGATCGCCGGGCTTCGCGGTCGAGAAGTTGCTGGCAACGGCGTAGAAATCGTTGTCGAAGTCTGTGCCAACATAACCACGGTCGGTCGCCAAGTTGTGTTGAAGGAACGAGTAGCAGTCGTCGCCGCATTGGTATGATGCTGCTGTTTCCTTGGTGACATTGAAATTGGCGGCGGGCGTACAGGGCGGCGGGCGTACAGAGCGCCGGGGCAGCAGCGAGGAAGAATGAAAGAATAGAAGCTCGCATCTTAGAATTGCTGAGGATGATGTCGAGCCGTCTCAGGTGGCGCTCTCTTGTACCTTTTATCGGCGAGCTGAAAGCACCCCTTCCATCTGGCAGTATACAATCCAACTCTCGTTCGGGCAGGTCGACGCACGCCGTTGCTGGCAGCTGCGAACGCTAATCCAAACACGGCATGTCGACGCTGGGGAAAGAGGCAGTCACGGGCCAACGGCTGCCATAGCCCGGTGCGTCGACATGCCCGATCCAGCTTAGCGCCGGTGCTTCCCTCTCACCTCTCTGTCCACGACGCCAACGGTGAGGCTGTGCCGCTATATTCTGACCGCAGCATGAGGGGCACTGGCATTTCTCGGATGCGACGGACGGGCATAATTGCACACGCAAACCGTCTTCCCTGCACGAGCCTTTGCCGGCTGTTTCGAATCACCACTTTCCGCTCCTTCCCAATGCCGCCCTCCTAAACCAAAGCAACCTCCACCCCCCGCGCTCTGACAATCTTGTCAACGGGCCCATCCCTCCCCGCCCTCCTCTCCTCACAGCACGCCGCATACGCCCACGCCAAATCCCGCATCCGCCCCTCGCCCTCCCGCTCCGCCAGCAACGCCCACCACCCATCCACCAGCCCGTGCCACCGGCGCAACCCGTCGACCGGCTTGATCTCGACGCCCGCGTGCCACAGCGGATACACCAGCGCGTTGACGACCAGCAGGCCCCTGCCGCGGCCCCCGCCATCTCCACCATCTCCACCACCGCCAATGAGTACACCTCGATGCAGCGCGTCGACAGCGCTGACGAGCCGGCTCAGGATGAGCGTCGTGCTCGTAGCCACCACCGTCCCCGTCTCCGTGCCATCCTGCGTGGACGCTGACGCTGACGCCGACGCCGACGAAGCCAACTGCCATCCCCGCCGCTGCCGCCGCCGCGCGTCCAGGATGCCAGCGAAGCGGTACGCCTCCCACAGCTGGCACTGCAGCGGTTCGCCGGGGTAGCCTTTCCAGTCCCAGAAGCGCTGTTCGCTGCTTCCGTCGTCGTCGTCGTCGATGCGGGAAAAAACGTCGATGAGGCTGCACGGCAGGCCGCTGACGGGCTCGACGTAGTCTTCGTGCTCTGCGCGGTGGTGGGGGAGTCGGCAGTGGCGGGCCCAGATGTTGAGGGGCGGAGACTTGCGGCCGAGGGTGAAGGGGGGGAGGTCCATGTAGCCGAGGGCTTCGAGGATGGTGGACGTCATGGTGGAGAGGGGGGAGGTTGGACTGGGGGAATTGAGAGTTGCGGTGGCGCGGGATAGACGGTTTTCGAGGATCGAGTTTGCGCCGTGGAGGTGGATGGTCCAGTCTGTACTGGTGATGATCTGGTCCGGTCTTAGCTGGGAGCTGTGTGGCTGAGAAAGAAAGGGTCGAGAGAGAAAGTGGAAACGGACGCCGACTGTGCATAAGAATATGGCCGAGGCCAGCGTGCCGTCGTGCTGAGTTCGGAGCGGGTCGTCCAGTTCCTCGCGGAAAGCGCGGAGGGCGTATCCGTAGTACTGGCTGGATTCGGAATCGGCGTGTTGGCTGAGGTGTAGCTGGATGCAGATGCAGATGTAGTAGAGGGCTTTGCTTTGGCCGATGTACGCGGGAAAGGCTTGGATCGCTTGAGAGATGGGGCTGTCGGTGATGTCGATGGAGAACAGCTGGTACTGGCCACTCTGCACGACTGTTTCACATGTTAGCGACCCATGTATGCTGCATTGCAAACTGAAGCCTACAGTCTTGGAATAATTCCTGTTCTCGGGCCGATGAAGAAAAGCCTCTAGGCTCTAGGATTTGGCTGTCCTCTTGCTGCAACATGCTCGCTGCCGGAGCAGAAGAACAACCTCGCTACCTTCATGTCAGATACCCAAACTCTTTACCTATAGTCTGCAACCTACGGGCGATTTTCTTTGCAGTCTACCATCAGCGGCACCCTTCGCCGGCTCCGCACCAACACGCCGCGCCCTCATCATATCCCTCTGTCGCCCTCTTGCCCGCTCGGGCACGTTTTGAGGTGTAGGCACGCTCGCGCCTCTGAATTTTCCGCGCGAGGCAATGCCCACCCCCCATTGCAGCTGCTGCGAATAGCCCCCGCACGCGAGGCCTGCGCGGCCGCAGACGCCGCATTCGGGCCGTTGCTCGTCGCATTTGCGCCGCCTGCGCTTGCACGTCTGGCAGCCGGATCGAGAGCGTGTTGTCATATGGCGTGTTGAGACCCGAGGGGAGTGCGGGGGAAGAAGGGGAGGCGGGAGGGAGGTGCGGCGGCGTTACGGACAACCCGTCTCGCCAAACCAAATGGGTCGTGCGTCGGAAGAAGCGGACATTTTTAGTTAGACAACGCCATACTAAATAGAGTAGTCATAAGGCAACGAGGAGAATTCGAACCGGACATTATTATGCTCAGTTCAACATGTAAACCATCGACCGCAAGAGGTCACCCCACTGTGGCACTGCGCCACGGCTTTCGTTGTCTGCATTGCCACCTTCAGCATGTCAGGATCATTTGTAGGGCCTGCATTGCTACCAGACGCTAAAGAAGGTGGCCTTTGATCACAGAAACATCTGGGTCAGCGAGCATGACGAAATTGTCCTAGATACAAGCCTGAAGCAGTGTAGGTCGACAGGTTACCTACCTGGCCAACAGGGCTGGTCATTCTCTGATTCTCCGGGAAAACGCTCCTCCATCTCCATTTCCCTTTCCTCTTGCTTAGGGGTATTTGGAAAGCAGGGTTACGGCAGACTGAGGCGCGAAACTGAGGAAACGCGGGGGTGGTGTATTGAACTACCCAGAAGAAAATACCAAACACACCCCTGGGCGATCATTCCTGCTAACAGCGGTTACCCGGCTTATCTGTTCCATGGTAAACCAGAGGAGCATGCGTACTGTCATCAACCTGTGGCAATCTGCGCGTGCACCAAGCCTTCATTTCTATAGATTTTATCCTTCTGGTAATACCAGCAAGCCTCGTTTAGCCAATACTAATGTAGGTATGCCTTGGCTACTCTTACTCACCGGTAGATTAGCAAGAGGAAAGCGGCAGAGGCTTGGTTCATTGAAGCGCTGTGTCTATTTGACAATATGTCTCAGAACTATTCTAAAACAACCGTCTTCCAAGTTCTCTCCGTCTGCATCCATGTCTTTAAGAAGACCCAACCCATGCTCACACGGCGTGCTATTGGGGCGGCCTTATTCCATGAAATGAGAAGAACTTTCACTGCGACGCTACCCAGCACCCTGTCTCCATTCCGGTCAAAAAAATCATTTTCTTCATCAGATGGAACGCAGGACAATGAAAGCGCCATAAGCTCGTAAATGGTTGTTTCCAGCTTTTGCGTCCCCTTGGCCTTTAACTTCAAGCAGAGCTCATTCGCCTCGACTACGCCAACTAAACTGCCATATTCATTCCGAATGTAGAAATAATTGGAATCCGGGCTCAGGTCGCAATTTTCCAGTCGTAGAACAGCGGTCTGGGTTCTTGTCAACAGCATACCAGGCCGGAGATGGTTGAAAGTCGTCGATAGGACCTCGGGACCAGGATTCCCTTGCGAACGGACTTCGATCAAGAACTCTCTCCGAGTTGGCCATCGCTGTGACAAATCGCACTCGACCCACTGGTGTAGAGATTGCGAATCAAGATCGAGCATTTTTCGAAGGTTGCTAGGTAAAGCCGCCTCAAAGCAGCCTCCACCCCAAGCAAACATCAAAGATGCAAGAGAGTAAGGATCCTCTTCCATGTAAGGATAGAATTTCTCGAACTTGACGTTGATATTCTTGATATTTCCACCTTCATCCACAAAGGACCATAGTACCAGGGATACTATGAATGTGCCGAAATCGATTTCGTCGCCGCTCCTTACCGCTCCATCGATCGATGACCATGCCCAGGACGGACACAGAAGCTGTTGTTTATCCGCGGTACAATCGCGGATACAGCATGTAGAAGTCTCTCTTCCCAGTCTCCATAGAAGGGCCTTGTCGAAATAGAGCTCTGGAAGTCCATAAACCGTCTTGCCTTCTCCGAACAGTGCGGTGAGAATACCGGTAAAGGCGTTGTAGATGTCTGACTTGAGGGTCAAGGATCTTTGAGTGTATTCTTCTAAATGCGTCCAGTAGTCGTCCATGGCTTGAAATGCAGAATCAGGATTTTGCCCGTGTAACTGAATTGAGGGAGCATGGTGGTGGTTTTCTCTAACAGGGACATCCAGGTCGCTGTCTTCAACAGAGGCATCTTCGCGTTTTAGACCATCGTTGCATGCAAACCAGACCTCCAAATTGGTGAAAAAAAGCTTTCGTGAAGACAAGATGCTCTCTTGATATGTCCATCCGCGCTTGGACCATTGTGCTTCGGGGAGACTGCGCGACAATTGGGGAAGTGCACTCGTTACCTGAAGACCGGCGATGCGCGTTTGTGACTGAAATATCTGTCGTTCCGTACTAACACCCGGTATGGGGGACTCAATACCGTCGCCGCAGGCTGCTACAATGGTGAGTAGCGCCGACTGAAAAATATCTGCCATGGCATGGATTTGATGCCCCTTCTTTGCCTTGTCATTTTGGACGATGCATAATCTGTCAACCCACAAGAATCTCTGGCCTAGATTCTTGCATATCGTCATTGCATCTTCAATAGTCTTTGGGAGATCCTTGAGACCATTGATTTGCTCCAACTGCGCCGTGTTCTCCTTTAGCAGCGCGCATGTTCTCGAATCAATGTTTTTACCCCACACATAACTCAAGGCAACAAATGCGTGACGATCGTATGGATCTAGCTCAGGGGTAACTTTTCTGGCCCTGACATCGATAAGGCGCATTCCAGATGGAGGGGTGACGGTTGAAAGACATCCTGTGTGTTTGGTGCTGCATGAGTCGATCCATTGTCGAATTGGCTCCCAGGAAATCGAGGTGCCGAGGACTTGATTCACCTGGGGAATAGAGTCGAGATGCGCTGGCAAAACTTTCTTGATAGCCATACAGACTTTCGGGCCGTTATCAAAAGATAGCTTGATTGAGGAGTTTAAGTGGCCCCAGGAGTCGATGGTTATAGGTTGATGCTCGGAGATGGGCACATCCTCGGTTCGGTATATAGCGGCGTGGGCTCGTATTGTGCACATGACAATGTGACAGAAAGCGCATGGTCCACGAGCTTCGACCTCTGCCAATGTCCCGAAAGATATGCGTATGCCTGCGTAGCCTGAGTATAGCCTATCCGTATTGTCTTGGCCCAAATGGCCGAACAGCTGCCCAGGGTCAAGATGTTGGCAGAAGACACATAAAGAGCGTACTCCTGCCTCATCTTCAAAGCCAGAGTGTCCTCGATGGAAGAGTAGATTTCGCTTCAGTGGATCTGGGTCCCAGTCTCCATATGTACTAGCCTCCAAGAAAGGGCAAAAAGGGCAAAGCCTATCGATATCCCAAGATTCCCAGTTTACTTCAGTTGGCATAACTCGATCGTTAGTCATTTTGATCTGATGTATCGCTTTTTAGATCGCATCTGCTCGATAGGGAGATTGTGAATGTCGTTGATCGCGTGAAACTGCAGATGGCTCAGATGTGGATTCGTGCTTTAAGAGGCGCTCTACGCTGGCCGAATCTTATGAGCCAGTGAAGCCTTTCACACGCCTGATTGATGATAACTTACATTCGAGTCGTTAGCTCTGGGAAAAATGTGCGAATGAATAAAAGCAGTGCGAGAATTCTTTAGGGCGTTTCCTCTTTCATATTCAAATTTATTTATGGTAGAGCTTGTCTTATCAATTCCTAGCCAAGGTTTCTTCTTGAAGCTTGAAGCGGTGAATAGGATGCGCTGTAACCTATTCACGGCGAGGCTGAGCTGCTGTCTGATAAGTGCCTGACCAATGATCAGAAGACAACTATTTTGCGGGGCAACTTCCCCATTATCCCCACAACAAGAACACACGAAAGAGATTATGTAATACATGGAAAAGCGCGAATGAGTTCCATCTTTGCGGTGATAACTTTAAGCTTGGTCCTGCCCCATGTTCTAGGTGACACAAATAAGTCATTCGGAACTTCTTTTGGTTTGAAGTATTTGAGAAAACACGGTGAGTGGGTAGTTAGAACGCACGGTGGTCTTTCCTCACGGAAAAGGAAAAGCGGCACACCGGATTCATTCCGGTGGCACCACACGGAACGGTTCCGGTAGGAATCTCATCCGCGGCCTCCGGCTCCAACTCCACCCGCATCATGATGACCTTCTCCCGTGTTTCATCGTGTTCTCGTCGCCATGCCTGCAGACCGCGTGACTCCGTCGCGGCGGCGTAAAATTGCTCTTGCGTGTGAGCCTTGTCGGGAACGCAAGTCGCGTTGTGACGGAGGGAAGCCGATATGCGCATCCTGTCGCCGCCGTTCCTTTACGCTTGAGCAATGTGTCTACAAAGCTGACAATGCGCGCTCGGAGAGCAACGATACGTATGTCTGGCCTCATCTCCTTGTACTGCACACAATAACATATTGCCAGTTACGTTCGAGCACTGCACCTCCGCATTCGAGAATTAGAGCAGGCGTGCCAAAATGCGGGCGTCGACGTTCCAAGTCTGCCCGAAACTCCCGGTCGAGACTCTCAGCCGGAACTGTCCTTGTCCGGAAACGCTCCGATGCCGCCTTCCAGCACCCGCCATCATCCAGAAGGCACATCAGAGGCAGGCCAAGATAACGCACACCCAGTAGATCCTGTCCCCGCCCCACAGGCCCTCCGTGGCGCCCCACCTGCTGCTGCTACGCCCCGATTCAGCGAGTGGACTAGTAATGGGGCGGGAACGCCTTCACAACGCACGCTCGCTAGCGCTACTCAAACTGACCTCGAGTCGACACAGCCTGAGGGCCAGGTGAGCGCGATGGGAACATTTGCTGCTGGGGATGCACATCTGTACACCCACTCCACGCCCGAATACTTCGGGCATTCTTCCGCCGCTTCTTTCATGCAGCAGGCTTGCCTTGATCCGGCCGGCGGAGTGCACCCGAGTACCAGTCACTACCTCGCATTTGCTGCTGAGCAATGTGCTGCCGGTACGCAGTCGTCATTGAAACTTCAGTTGCGCAATGCCGTGTTGCCGCCTCGGTCATTGGCAGATCATCTCTTGGAAGCGTTCTGGGACCGGATTTTCTGCCTGTATCCCTTCTTCCATCGTAAGAGCTTTGAACGGCAATACGAGCGCTTGTGGGTTCCCGCAACAAGTGTGCCCTATGATACACCGTCCTGTGCCGCGGTAGGCTTGGGCGGGAGCCCTGAGACACCAGGGAATCTTATGGTGTTCCACTGCGCGCTGAATGCCATATTTGCACTGGGCTGCCACTTCTCCAGCTTGCCGGCCGCGGATCGGGAGCCGCTTGCATTTTCCTTCTTTTTACGTGCAAAGGCTTTCATTGGCCTCGACCTTCTAGAGGTCAATAGCATCGGCGTGGTGCAGTCCCTCCTACTAACCGCGCTTTGTCTACAAAGCACCCCTTTTCCTTCCCGCTGTTGGAATGCTGTCGGTGTCGCTTGCCGTGTTGCTCAAGGGCTGGGCTTACATACGGAAGTTGGTGATGGTTCCCGTGATGCTCTCGGAATAGACATCCGACGCCGGACCTGGCATGGATGCGTGCACATGGATATGTGAGTCTTCCGTAGCTTGTTCGTTGTCTTGGCTGACAAATCCTTGAGTACTGTGAGCATGATGCTCGGAAGACCCCCGGCGACTTTGCCATCACCTCTTCCACTACCGTCTATGCTTGAAGATGAGGACATTTGTAGAGGAGCGGTGGCAGATCCAGGACGAGAACAACCTTCGTGGAAACGATTCTTCGTGGAGGCAATCAAACTGAACAGAATTTGCGCCGCCATCATGTCTGAGATTTACCAACCATGGCTTGGCACGGACTGCCTCGGAGCTCCAGATTCTGCATCGCAAAAAATCTTTACTGCCGTTGATGTCCTCGCCAAGCTAGATCTGAACTTGTCTGAATTCGAATCTCGCCTTCCGTCCTTCATCTCCTGGACGACCGAAAGCCGTACATCTACTGCAGCCGCTGGAAGAGCGTCAATGTACCCACAACAGAAGAATGTCCTACATGCTAGGCACGCATCTCTATTTCTGAAATTCTTCAACCTAGACTAACTTATGTAACAGATTTCTCCACCTGAAATTAATGCTCTATCGACCTATATTTACCTTCCTATGCAATCCCGCATCAACCACATCTACCAACACCAGCCCTCTCTATTCGGCTATCTCAACCCAATGCGCTCTGTCATGTGCTGTCACAGCGATGGACCTTCTCGACCATGTTTACGATACTTATCTCTCGTCCGCGACTGATGCCTGGTGGTACAACGGACTCTGTAAGCAGACACAAGATGAAGAGTGAACGCAAACTTGAATCTAACGACCCGGCAGACGCATCTACAGCAGGCATCGTAGTCATCATGGCTCACTCATGCCCTCAAGTCATAGATTCCATTGATCAGACCAGGTTGAAGCGGTCATGGGAACGCTGTGTCGAAATTCTGCAGCATCTATCTACTTTCAACCTCCCATCGAAGAACCAGCTCAACCTACTCCAACGGGCATATGCGCAGCGTGTCTCGGACCAGCCATTACCTAGCTCTACTAACAACCCGCGGCAAGGTCGATCTGCAGTGCAGCAGCCAACGTCAATGCCGAATGCCAGCCAAAGCTGGGATCAACCTGCCCAAAGTGGGCCAGCATGGGAAAGCCAGGGGGTCGACAACTACCTCTCCGGTAACGACGGTATGACTGACTTCGCAACTGAGGGATTTGGCTTCTTTGATTCCATGAATTTCTTCGAGGGGGGCTTTCCGAATTTCGTCTCTGGTTGAGAACAAGATCTGTTGTGCATAAAACAAGAGTTATGCTCGATTGAATACGTTATAGTACGCAAAAAGGCAACGGAGTACTATCTGTTCATTTCCCATTGTTGCTTTCACCATTGAAGTCACTAATGACAGGTTACCAATCCCTGTTAATTTGAATATGTACTGCAAACACTCAGACAGCTTAAAGACGCGTTTCCTTTGCAAGTCGTGGGAACAAGTTATGCGCGTTGCCATAATTGATCCTGTCTCGTAGCTCGCCTTCCATTTCGAAAGCCTCAAGCTCCTGCAAAAAGGCCGGATAGGCCGGCGGCGGTGCGTAGGGAAAGTCACTCTGCAGAGAGCCCGTCAGCGCCGTGCATCTGAGAAAGCCGCCTCACGTCACTTACCCCGTAAAGAATATGGTCATGCGGCACCAATTCCAACAGCATCTTCATCACAGCCGGGCTCGCAGACAGCGCAAGGTCGTAATGGAAGCTGCGGAACGCCTTCATTATTTTCTCGTACGTCACGCCAGTGAGCTCGTTCGCCAGCAGGCTGGGCGCCGCCTTGAGCGGCGTTGCAATCCTGCTGATCACATACGGCAGCGTGCCGCCGGCGTGCGACAGGATGACCCTGCAGTCCGGAAATTTCTCGCGGGTGCCGCTCATGATCATGTCCATGGCTGCCCGCGTCGTCTCGTGCGGGTAGTCGATCATGGGCTGCGGCATGCGCGGGTTGACCTTGGTGGTGTCGACGGGGTGTGTCGAGTGGATGAATACGACGCATTTGCGCCGGTTGAGCTCCGCCCAGATGGGCTCGAGGGATGGGTGGCCTAGATACGTGTTTGAGGAGCCGTAGCGGGTGAAGAGGATGACGCCGTCGGCGTGCAGCGTGTTGAGGGAATGTCTGATCTCGGATAAGGCGGCCTCGGTGTCCAGCAGGCTGGGAAGGGACGCAAAGAAGCCGAATTTGTCGGGGTGTTTGTTGCGTATTTCGGCGGCGTATTCGTTCAGGGAGCGAGCCAGATCGAAGGATGCTTGGCCCTCGATGATGCAAGCACCGGGCGCTGTTACGGATAGGATAGCAGTCTGAATGCCGAGCCGCTTCATGGCCAGTTCGGAACTAAGTCGTGTCCATCGGGGCGTGGGCCAGCCGCTCGGATCGCCTGTCATGCTTCCAGTCAGCTTTGCGGAAGAACGGCTACTGCGAGAAATCTTACCGCCATTCTCTTCGACGACTAAGAACATTAGCTGCAGAAATTCAAAGGTTTCTCAATAATGACGAACCCTTTCTGTAGAAATCAGGCACAAAATGGTGATGCGTGTCGATTTTGTTCACCGGCGCCCGCTGAATCCAGCTGGTGGCTTTGTCTTTCAGCCAATCAAACACATTGTCCTCCATATTGTTGAAGCAGGTTTTTGATTAATTTGAAGTTCAATTTGAGAGTGGTCTGGGCAAGCTCCAAATGTGCCGTTCTTAAGTGATGACCGGAATCGTCCCGAGCTCCACATACCCCAAATCGGATGCATTCCGAGGATCATGATCATCGTCAATGTGCGATCGCCATGACGCAATGTATTGTTAACAGGAGGTACTTCCATTCGAAATTTAGAGCTGATCAGAAAAATAAGATAGGGTTTCGAGTAAAGACTACTGCATTGGAACGCTATGTCTCAACCACAGTCGAGCAAGAGAGGAACATGTACGTATCCGTAGCTCGTTGATGAACGTGTAAATTTCCCTTCTATATACATAAGGCTGGTCTTCGTTTTACCACGGATGCACTCCGTCTCTGTGTAAAAAGCGTCCAACATCAGTGTCCCTCTCCCCTTTCACAATGGCCACAATACCTTTGGCGCTATCTCCGACATCTCCGGCCCCCGCCTTTTTCATAGCTTCTCTACCTGCTTCGCCGTCCTTCCACGCATTTGTGACCACGAAACCCGGACAGTAACTCCACACCTTGCAGCCCCAGTCTTGGAATTGCGTAGCGTGGCAGGCAGTCATCATGTTCAACGCAGCTTTGCTCATACGGTAGGCCATATGGTCAATCATGCGATACTTGAAGCTCGGGTCAGACTCAAGTGCAATGGACCCTAAGTCGCTGGAGATATGGATGAGGCGCGGGTTTGTAGACCGCTTAAGAAGCGGGACAAAAGCCTCAGTCACTAGTGCGGGGGCGAAGGTGTTCAACTCGAACGTCTCGTGCAGCTGTTCCTCGAGACTGTCGAGCTTGGACATATGGCCGGCATTGTTGATAAGGACGTCCAGTTTGCCGAACTCTCCCTCGACAGTTGTAACCGCCGAAGTAATAGACCTCGCACTCGTCACGTCGAGTTGAAGCAAAGACAGCGTTCCCGGTAGATTCCGGGACTGAAGCTCTCTCACTGCGGCGTGCCCTCTCTCGGCTGATCTCGCAGCTACGATCACATGATGAGAAGGTGATTCTGCAAGGAGAGCAGCAGCCGCGGCGAAACCGACACCACTGTTGGCGCCTGCAGGATTGTGAGATACAGGCATGACACATATCCATATCATTTAAGACTGACCTGTAATCAGAACGATGGTCCTTTCAGACATGAGTGAGGAGTGGAGATGATCGGGGTTCTTGTTTCAGAGTAGTCGAGCTTTGCTATTCATTTTCGAGAAGTAAGAGGAGGGCTTATAAGTTGTCTGTCGGCTACGATAGGCAGGCGGATATGCCTTGATTGGGCTAGCTATTACCTCAACTTGTCATAGCACGTAGGCAGGCTGCAAAGTATCCGTAATGGCGGCCATTACAAAATCCGAAGTCCGGTCGGATAGTCTCGGGCAACATCGGCAATCATAAATCATTTTAGCATCACAGGGGCAGCAACCCTGCCATCTTGCCTCCCAAACTTTCCAATCGGATGCCGCAACTGCCGGGTCCACTTGTATAATTGGCCATAGATAGCCAAGTCAATGACCGAAGTCAGAAGTTGGGGCTGGCAGTCTGACGGAACTAATACTTAACTCCGGGGCCGAACCAACGTGCGGGTTAATCATTATTGAGCACGCATTAGACCACGTTCCTTTAGAGACCCGAAAACGAGCGGCGACGACCACATGAGGCTTCCTGTGCATACATCACTGGGGCGATTGACTAGCGTAATTTGACTGTTGAGACAGCTACCGTGTACTTATACGCCGGCGCCGCCCACGTCTATTCTTCATCCTTTAAATTCACTCCATCACCATGTCTTTCAAGCTAGAGAACGATGTGGCCTGGGAATCCAGCATACGCGGAATTCTCCACAGACAACTCTTTGTCCACCCAAAACCTCTCCCGCCTTCCGTCTCGCTATCAGGAGAGATTGGCCTCATCACCGGCGCTAACAGCGGTCTCGGCTTCGAAGCGGCAAGGCAACTTCTCCGGCTTGGATTATCAGGTCTTATCCTGGCAGTACGATCGCAAGCAAAAGGCGACGATGCCTCCCGGAAGCTCAGCCAGGAATTTCCAAATGCGGAAATACATGTCTGGGTTGTGGACATGGCGGACTACGACTCCGTCGTCGCGTTTGCAGACCGGTGCCGGACGTTGGAGCGTCTCGATTTCGCCATTCTAAACGCTGCTGTGCAACAAGGCAGCTTTAGCCGCTACGAGAAGACTGGCCATGAGATGACAATCCAGACCAACTACCTTTCAACCGTCTTACTCGTGCTGCTTCTCACCTCAGTCATGAAAGAGAAGAAGGGGCGCGGGGCAAACAAGCCGCCGATCATCAGCATCGTTGGATCAGATACCATGTACCTCAGCACGTTCGAAACGTCAGGGTTCATCCTCCCTCAACTCGACGATCCAGCACGGTTTTCAGGGTTTCAGCAGTACAGGGACTCGAAAATGCTGTTGATGATGTTCGTGTCTCAGCTCGCCGAGAGAATCAGTCCCGATGATGTTCTCATCAACGTGTGCAATCCGGGATTGACGGCCGGGACGGAACTTCAAAGGGACAACAAGAACACGGGATTCGCCTCCCGCTTGGTCATCCCACCGTTCGTGAAGACCGTTGGGCGCTCTGTCGAAGCAGGAGCCAGTATCTATGTTCATGCACTGGTGGCCGAGGGGCGGGAGAGCCACGGAAGCTTCGTTAGTGATTGGGCAATTAAGCCGTAAGTCTCAAAAATACCCTTCAATCGACAAAGAAGTCTCCTAACGGACAAACCTCTAGATACCCTCGTTTGATGTATACGCAAAAGGGTCAAGAAATGCGTGATAGGCTCTGGCAGGAGACAATGGAGGAGCTGCACTTCGCATCAGACTCAGGTTTTGCTAATTTATTCGCTTCCGGCTGAGCCTAGTCATTGGCTGATCTTTGCCATAGTCCCCGATTTATTTGATCTTTCTGTTTTCCTCTGTTATAGTATCAGACATCTTTCTACTCGTTAGCTAAGAGAATGCGTGCTCAATTATCAGCCTGCGCCCGACTGTATTTTCTAGTAATTTCGGTGCCATGTTTTTCCTTGCAAGATGGGGCCGTAAATACGATCGGATTTCCGCGAAACCCGTGTGTGAGCAGCTGGTGAGACTCGCGACCGCCGTTTTGCTGCGCATCGGCACGGATTTCGCGAAATGCCTCGTCAACCCCGAACGCCATACAACAAAAAAAATCAGGCAACAAGATCTTCTCTTTAGTATATTTTAGGCTGCACTAACCCTTCCTGCCCAGCTTTTCCTTACTTCTGTCCACGCGTCATTTCCCTACATTTGTCGGTTCTGCCTTATCCTGATTCATCCCATAATGGCGACTGACACGACATCCACCACGGATGTGGACAAGTCCACTCCAACATCCGAACTGGATGACACTGCCGAGAAACCCCCGATGGCCAATGCATCCGAGTCTGATGACAGAGATTACATTACCGGCCCGAAACTCTTCCTCGTCCTCGGCAGCCTTACCCTTGTAGTGTTCCTCATACTCCTCGACATCACAATTCTCGGCACCGCTATCCCGGAAATAACGACCGAATTCAACGCGCTTGCTGACGCCGGCTGGTACATTGGTGCCTATCAACTCGCCAGCGCCTCTCTCCAACTAATGTCCGGGAAATTGTATACGTACTTCAACAACAAGTACACCTTCCTTGTGTATTTTGCATTCTTTGAGTTGGGCTCTCTAATATGCGCTGTGGCCAATTCCTCATCGCTTTTCATCGGTGGACGAGCGATTGCTGGACTGGGTTCGGCGGGTATCATAAATGGGGGAATGACCATCATAAGCGGTGCTGTGCCGTTGATCAAGAGACCTCGTACGTGTTTCTGAAGAATTAAGACGCACAATTGCATGTAGTTACTAACAAGTCCCGCAGTTTACACCGGTATTCTTCTTGGTACCGCCCAGATGGGTATTGTAGCAGCCCCGATCATAGGAGGCACCCTCACACAACATGTAACCTGGCGTTGGTGTACGTATATTTGACCCTTATCAGACGCTTCCTGGGCTGGAGTCCTTGATGATCCTTCTCATTGGCTCTTCTGTGGATTTTTTAAATCCTCGTTGCACAGCTCAGATTTTGCTGATATATCGTGTGAACAGGCTTCTATCTCAACCTCCCAGCCGGCGGAGCTGCAGCAATCCTTTTGTTTTTCGTTCAGATCCCGGAGCTGACGAAGAAGGAACGGGTCTCACGCGCACTGGTCCGGCAAATCATCCCAGAGCTCGACCTCATCGGGTCCGTGCTATTCATTCCCAGCTCTGTCATGTTTCTCCTTGCGTTACAGTTTGGATCCGCCGGTACATACGCATGGTCCAGCTCCCAAGTCATTGGTCTATTCGTTGGCGCTGGCGTTCTCGCCCTGGTCTTCTTTGCCTGGGAATACAATCAAGGCGACAAGGCGATGCTTCCAGGCAACCTGCTCCGCCAACGCACCGTGTGGGCGAGCTGTGCGTTCGGGACGTGCCTGGTCTGCTGTGTCTCCGTTGCAACGAACTGGCTTCCGACGTATTTCCAAGCCGTCAAGGGTGAAGGACCGACGATGAGCGGAGTTTACCTTCTCCCTTCGATAATCAGCCAACTTATCTTTGTTATCATCTCTGGAGCCGGTACAGCGAGGTTGGGATACTATCTCCCCTTTGCGCTGTTCTCTGGTATCACGACGACAGTTGGCAATGGTCTCGTGTCGACCTTCACTGCGAGAACAAGTTCTGCTCAATGGATCGGATATCAGGTTTTGATGGGCATTGGAAGGGGAGCGGGCATGCAGATGGTATGTCTTCGTCATTTCGTTTACATCTCACCTCTTTGCTCACACATGCGCGATGTCTCGACTCAAGCCACTGATACCCTTAATAGTCCTTGGTAGCAATCCAAAACGCCATCCCAACTTCCAAAATCCCCATCGGCATGGCTTGCGTCATCTTTTTCCAGACCTTTGGGACCTCCGTCGCCGTTGTAATCAGCAACACGATATTTACCCAAACCCTGACGTCTACCATCCCGCGCTATGCGCCTTCCGTGCCTCCGCATGCTGCTCTAAGTGCGGGCTCTAGCGCTGAAGCCGTGCGAATGCTCGTTCCTGTTGGCCGTCCAGATGAACTGAACGGTATCCTGCGGGCGTATAGTGAGAGCTTGCGGAATGTGTTCTATTTCTTGGTTGGCCTCGCGGCATGTGCAACCGTGTTTAGTTTGGGCATGGGCTGGAAGAATGTCGGGAAGAAAAAGAAACAGGAGGAGGAGAAAGCCGCCGAGCTTGGAAAGGCAGAGGAGACATGAAGGCTTGGACCTCTCTTATGTATTGCATCCGCTTGCGTGGATGAGCGTAAAGATTTTTGCAGTTAGCGTTTTCTTTGTATTGTAATCGTTTGAGATGCTGGCATAAATCAATGGAATTGATATAATCTGCAAAAGAATTTGGATATAACAGGCGGCAGCATTGTGGCATTTGAAGACCTATACAGTATCGTTCCGATTCCCAATCATGTAGCCAGGACTTCTCCATCCCATCAAAAGTCAAAAGTCCCCGACAACCAAAAGTCACTCGAGAAATTCGCATCCATCCAACTCCCATTAAGCTCACCGACATTGCCGCTGAGATGAGCGGGTTCCACCGCCACATCCTGCATTCCAGTATCTCTTTCCATGCCTACTTCTTGCTCCACATCAACATTTACCCTCCACATCGGCGCCGACTTCCTTAGAGTCTCTGCCATAGCCTTGAACACACTATCCTCGCCTGTCCTCGCTTTCACCGCCTCATTGCCCACTTCTGCTGCTTGAGCAGCTCTTTCCAGACACCGGGCCGGGTCAAGCACTGCCCTGGAAAGCGCTGGGTCCCACGCAGGTATCTTTAGGGTTTGGAGCTTGTAGGCGATTTTGAGGCAGTAGGGGAAGACGAGCATGGTAGGTGCCGTGAGGTAGGTTATATCGGATGTCAGGAAGAGCTCGATGTAGGATTGGCAGACCAGGAGAAGAGTGGTAAGGTAGGCTATACGCCTTGATTCCACTTCTGGTTCCGATGATGAGAGGCTATTGGTTGAGGTCGATGGAGAGGCTGGATGGTGGTACAGCGCTAGCTCGTAAATACCCACCTCTACACTGCACAAGTACGCCGCAATCGTACTATGTTCGGACAGCTCACTCGGAATCGTACCCTTGAGTTGCTCCAAGGCTGCTTTCAACGATCCGACGTTGAGTATTGCACGTCTCCCAAACTCGGGATCTTCAAGCGCTCGTCGAGTTATTTCCGCGGTGCTGACGGAAAGCCGTGCTATTCTCGCCATGTAGACCAAGATCTTGTCTCCCTCATTTTCTTCATCTTGGATGAGCCGATGGCAGGCTTCGTCAACCGGTGCGGACCAGCGCATAGGGTCATATTTCATTGCCAGGCCAACCATAGCGCTGAGCGCGAAGCAAGCCAGCAAGGCCCGTCGCTCCTCGTTGGTCGCCGAGCCCTTCTCTTCTGGAATCGGCCCGCCAGAAGCACACCCGGCCGAATAGGGCGGTTTGTCGAGTCTGAGATTGCTGACCAGCGATCTTGCAAGGCCGGACATGGACACGAGATGAGCCTTTCCTCCGTGCGTGCTGTGCATTGACCTGCTTTCTCCATCAGCCCCACGGATGCCGGAAGTGTGCGATTTGCTGAACGGGGACTGCACGAGGCTTACCACGCCATCAACACCAACACGCCCAAAAGTAAATCGAGGCTGCGCTCCCCATCGACCAGGATTCTCTCCGCCAACGTCTTCCGGACTTGGCTGCTCAATTCTTCCTGATGCGGGTGGGCTTTGAAGCATGTGGCTTGGATTGCGGCGCAAGTTATTGGTCTCGCCGACCGTAGTTGTGCTGCCGTCGTTGTCTCCGGGATGTGGATAAATGGAAAATATCTCAGGTGATCTTCACAGAAGTCACGGAGATCTTGGTCGGTAAGCGTAGGAGGGGTATCACTTGATACTGTGGATGAAGAAGCGCTGGGGAATGGAGATCCGATGACTGGGTTGTGGGCAAAGGGCCGAGATGACTGCAAGGAGGTGGGCGGTGTAAAGAGTGCATTTTCTGGATTGCGTCGAGCCATGGAGCTTGAAGTTGAGACCGAATCGTTTTGAGAGGTTGGGGCTATGTTTGGGGTGACATTTTGTGTTCTAAGCAGCGATACCAGGTCGTCAAGTTTGGATTCCAATTGGGATCGTTTCGATGGCGTGCTTCTCTTCGCGCCCCGTTGACGGACGGATGTTGAGGGCGTGCATTCTTTCGAGAGACGGTGACACCTTTGACATAGAGTCAGTAACCTTCTCTTCACCTCAGAAGCCTCAACCCACCGTTCACACTTCCCAGCTTCGCGCAGCATACATCGGATCTTTGCCCGCACGCAGTTAGTGCAAGACTGACCGTACGGAGCAGGTGTCTTTCGGGTTTCGGTGCTACTCATGTCGTGCTGTCAATCTCACAGATGTGACTGAAGGAGTGCAGATGGTGGATGGCGGGGTTCTCATAAAATCATCCGAAGTCCGAAATCCGGCGGTGGCAGAATCTCCAAGCTGGTAAAAATAGACCCCACGTCACGTGCTAAATGCGTCTATTACGTTTTCGGTGTGTCAACCCGGACGGATGGCGCCGGACCTGAAGGAGACGGCATCCGGGCGGACCAGCTGCGGCTTATGCGCCACCGGCAGAGTACCTGGTAGGGCCGACCGGCCCGAGTCATTCTCCTTGATGGCGACGGTGCCGAAGAAGGACGGGCCGGGTGTCTAGTGCGTCGTTCTTATCTACCACCAGCGTGTGATCGACGAGTGGGTCCGTCGCGCCCTGCGCCGTGACGCTTGATATTTCTTCCAGACGAGCATCGAACATGGCGGCTCTTTTTACGCGTGGTCCGGATCTGCTTCACATCTGTCGAGAGATAAGCCGTGTTCTCATTGGTTGCGGGCCGGCACAAACACCGCTCTTTGGTTGATATGAAGGAAGCGTGTCTCAATGTCATCCGAGATTCGATTCAGGCATATCTCGAGCAAGTTCCAAACACAGCATTTTTAAGAGATGGCCGGCACCGTCCCGAGCTCGGCTTACTGGAATTGGGTCTTCCGAGGATCGAGATTGCCGCCGTCGCCGCGATTCCATGTAGTATTGGCAAGGAATAGAGCCGCACGGATATTGGACATGACAGCAAGGAACAGGCAAGGGCTCAGCATAAACTACATTCAGAAGCTTGCTTATCTTGGCACCCAGGGCTAATTTGTCAACCCGGTAAGCAACGGCGCGTTAGCGCTGATGCCAACACTTCTTGGGGGTAAATCTCACCGCCCTCAGAGAACACAAATAAACCCATCGAAACACCACTTTATGTGTACTTCAGGTCCAAGAACAAATCTCCGCAACCATGGAGGCTTTCGGTTCGATGTACGAGAAAGTCGTTGGCCTCACCTTTGCTGCTGCATTAGCTTGGGGAACAAATGCACAGAACGAGTCATGCCGCTACTTCCCTGGCGACGATCTCTGGCCGTCGGTGGCCGATTGGGCCACATTGAACGACACTGTTGGCGGGCGGCTCATCGCCACGGTTCCCCTCGGCGCGCCGTGCCACGATCCGACCTACGATGCCACCCTCTGCAGCACTCTGCAAGCAAGCTGGATCTCGCCAGAGCTTCACGATGAATCATCTAGCTCGGTCATGGCCCCTTTCTTCGCGAACCAAAGCTGCGACCCTTTCACTGCTACCGACACGCCGTGCACGCTCGGGAATTACGTGCAGTATGCCATCAATGTTTCGAGCGCCGATGATGCAATTGCGGGAATCCGGTTCGCGACAGATAAGAATGTTCGCCTGGTCATCAGAAACACTGGCCACGAGTAAGTGCTCTCCCAACTGCTCAGAATAATGAATACTGACGTGGATTTAAGCTACCTCGGCAAATCTACCGGAGCCGGGTCCCTGGGTTTGTGGATGCATCATCTGAAAGACATCGAAATCGTTGATTACTCTGATGCTCACTACACCGGCAAAGCAATCAAGATCGGCGCCGGTGTCCAAGCCGGAGAGGCTGCAGATGCAGCAGATGCTCAAGGCCAGGTCACCATTGGAGGAAATTCTCCTACTGTCGGAATTGCAGGTATGATAAAGGCGTTGGCAAGGACTCTACAAAAGCTAATCTCGTGAAGGTGGATACTCTCAAGGCGGAGGGCACACACCTCTTGCCTCAAAGTACGGCATGGCAGCTGACCAAGTGTTGGAATGGGAAGTAGTCGATGGATTGGGCAATGTCCACATCGCGAACCGCCAGAACAACACAGATCTCTACTGGGCAATGTCCGGCGGCGGTGGTAGCACTTACGGCGTGGCTCTGGCAATGACGGCTAAGCTCTACGAAGACATACCGGTATCCGGAGCCAACATTAGCTTTGCTTCCGCTAATCTCACGGCAGACAGCTTCTGGAATGCTATCGAGAAATGGTCCGAGGTGATCTCCCCGCTCCTCGACAAGGGCATTGTTGCGAATTCGTACGCGATGAACACCAGTTTCGCGGTAGCACCCATCACGGCCCCAGGGATCACCGCAGATGAGCTATCCTCCCTGCTCCAGCCGTACCTCAGCCACCTAGATGGTCTTGGGATCCCATACCAGCATTCTGTCGTCCAGTTTCCAGGGTATCTTGCTCAGCACGATGCAATGACGCCGGTACAGGGAGTCGGCACTACTCAGGGTGGCAGCTGGATTATTCCAAGAGCCGTCGTGCGGGAGCGTAACGATGAGTTGACGGCGGCTTTCCGGAGCGTGACGAACGACGGGGGGATAATTGTCAATCTTCACTTGAGGCCCTCGAAAGAGGTTGCTGGCGATGTCGATAACGCGGTGCTTCCAGCATGGAGAGACGCGGATATGGCGTCTGTCATTGCGACGTCAGTGCAAGCTTTGTCTATTCCCCATGTTTTATGCTGACATCTCTTTTGTGCAGACTCTGGAACTTTACTGCCCCGTGGTCGGAAATGGTGGCCGACCAGGAAAAGATAACGAACAAATACGTTCCGATGTTCAGCTCATTGGCACCAGAGTCAGGTACTTATATGAACGAGGTATGCTTTTTGAAACACAATCCATCTCAGATTCCAGATTGAATAACTGTTACAGGCTGACTACAATCAACCTGATTGGCAAACTGCATTTTACGGGGCGAACTACGACAGACTAAGGAGTGTCAAAGCCAAATATGACCCGCATGACATCTTTTACGCAACTACGGCTGTGGGAAGTGATGAATGGGTTATTCATGAAGGGGGACGGCTCTGCAAGAAGCAGTAGGTTCCTACAGAGGGACGCGGGGGATTGTTTCATGAAAGTGAGCAGGCAGATCGTGCTATCAGGAGAACATTCTGAAAAATTCACATTCACTTAATATCAAACTCGACAAAAACAGTAAAAATGAGTCAGGAAAATACGAGTCGCATTGTGAGTCAGAGAAACTACTCTCTTAAATACATGACAACGATATGCGGTATGGTATTGACCTGTCCCAACCTCCTTTCAATCACTCCAAATGCCACTTCGAAAAACCCAGAATTATCTAGAGAGATGCAACAGCTTTCGCGCGTCATCCTCTGGAATGCGGATCGCCAGTAGAATAGACCTGGGCCTACTCAGAGTCGGCGGTCGCCTCCTCCCTCTTGAAGTTGTACCAGGCATACTTCTGATCGTCGACAGCGTCAGGGGTAGCAGCCTTGGCCGCGCTGTCCTCCTCACGCTTGAAGTTGTACCAAGCGTACTTCTGGTCATCGACCGCATCAGGAGCCGCCTCAGCCGCACTCTCCTCGTCGCGCTTGAAGTTGTACCAGGCGTATTTCTGATCATCGACGGCATCGGGAGAAGCCTGAGCCGCGCTCTCCTCACCCCTCTTGAAGTTGTACCAAGCATACTTCTGGTCGTCGACGGCAGCAGGGGCGACCTCGGGCGCACTTCCCTCCTCCCGCTTGAAGTTGTACCAGGCATACTTCTGATCATCCACCGCGTCGGGGGTAGCAGCCTCAGCGGCACCCTCCTCGCTCCTCTTGAAGTTGTACCAAGCGTACTTCTGGTCGTCAACCGCGTCGGCCTTGGCTTCGTCACGCTTGAAGTTGTACCAAGCGTACTTTTGGTCGTCGACGGCATCGGTGTTCGCGTCGTCGCGCTTGAAGTTGTACCAAGCATACTTCTGATCATCAACGGCATCGGCCTTGGCCTCATCCCGTTTGAAGTTGTACCAGGCGTATTTCTGGTCGTCGACGGCATTGGGCTCGGCGGCAGCAGCCTCGGCGGCATCGCGGGTGTCGATGTTTTGCACCGCAGCGTCGGAATCAGCAACGGGCGCGGGCACGGCTGCGGAAAGTCTCAGTGATGTGAACTTCAATCAGGGCAACTTGGATACACACCGATAGGAGTGGCCGCAGCCATGGCGGTCAAAAGCATGACCACAGCGGTCGGGGCGGAGATCTTGGACTGCATGATCGAGGATCCAATCGGTAACGAGTGAAACAAGTGTTCTGCTGGTTTCCTTCGTCCAGCGCAGGAATTGTTCCTTTATATATGTGTTGAGCAGTACACCGTCGGCCCCTTCTGTTGCATCATTCATTGACACTCCGCCAGCGGAGGAGCACTCTCTCCGAGACGATTTGGGCAGCTCGATTCCGGCCTGAATGGCGCAAGTCATGCAGTGAATGGCGACTCGCAAATAGTGTTGATACTTCAGTCCTACTGTCACCGGCTTCTGCCAAGGTGTGTAACGGAATGCACCCTTAGTCGTTAAGCGAGCGTGACGTACTTGGTTGGGTAGGTCCTTGACTCAACTCCGGTCAAGCCTATTGGATCTGCGTGCTTGACACTGTAGTACCGTATAAGCTTTCTCGGATAGCAGAATCTCCGAAGTGGCACCTAATGTTGGCTAGTCGCTTGTAGCTACTATACACGATGAAGATGTCGTGCAGCGTCGTATCTACAGGAATACGCCGCGCGATTAATACACCGATCACCGAAGAGAAGACGCTATGGCCAGGGTCCATCGTATCGGCTGCAACAACACGAAGGTTCATGCCGACACACAAATTGAAACTTTTTCTAGGATTATTATTCACCCAGTTGACGCAAGAGCACCCTCGCGATAGGTGCCCGAAGGGGATGCGCCACGGCTGAATCTGAAACTGTCTATGAACTTAGATCTAACGACAGACGTCGTGCATGATCGCCTAAGGAGCGTTAGGACAAGACATTCAGTTTTCATCCGGCTCGCTAGAGGTCACCGAGGGTCCTGTCCACCTACACCGTCGAAACCACCTGCTTTCCTGCCGGGACACACTTTGATCTATCTGTCAGGTACGGACGTATTCTCCCCCACTTCTCCATCCCACTCTGTTACTGATCTCTCCAGACATGTCTCCCACCTTCTCGAAGCAAACAGAATGGCTCCGAGGGATGTGGCCTCCAACATGGGGAGGAAGCTACACCCGTGCAGCTGGGGAAGAGCAACCTTTGGCCCACGACAGGCCATGGCACGAGGAGAGCGAGGAGAGAGTACTAGACACTCCCGACGCCGGGTCGAAACTTGAAGGGAGCTACGAAGACATGGCACCTGATGCAGAGCAGCAGCAGCAGCATCAGCAGCAGCGGCGGCGATGGCAATCAAAATGGCAACACGCATGGCGGCTCCTCGTCGTCCTCCTAGCACTGTGGGGCACATTTGACCTTTGCCACCGCGCGGCACGACCGCTTCTCTCCCGCCTGGCGCACCCACACATCTCAGACGCATCATTCTGGTGTCGCAAAGCGTGCCCACAGATAGCAGCTCAGGCGAGGGAGCAGGGATGCGTATTTGACGAGCTGGAAAACCGCTTCACCAAGCCCGAATGCATCAACGCGGACATCACTGACGAGTTCACGCGGGCTGGGCCTGGCCCGGACGGATCCTGGTTCTACAGGACGGAGATCGACGGCAACATGACGACGGTCAACGTCTCGCAGGTGATTGACTTGATCGAGCCGGGGAGGATGGTGTGGCAGACTACCAGGTGGCATCTGCTGCACTGCATGTTTGTTTGGCGCAAGATCTCGCTGAGCCGTTTTGATGGGACGCTGTTGCCGATGAATAGGGAGGAGGAGGCGACGCATGGGGAACATTGTGAGAGACTGGTGGCGAGCTTCCTTGTTGGGGGTGAGATGGATGAGTATTTGGCGCATACGGAGTACTGAGATGTCGAACTGAGAAATGCTCCTCTCGGCCTTGTTCGCTTGTGTAATATAGTTCTGTCAAATGAGAGGGAATTCAACTCACTTCTTTCTGAAAATCATCTTTGCCTTGCTCCTTGTCATACGTCCTTCAGCACCTCAGAACCAACAGTGTGAAGACAGTCGTTAAACCTCGTACCCCACATCATCGTTTAATTTACTGTTCTTGCTCACGATAAGTGTTCGCCTGTTCAAATTGCCATCACTCTCTCCTTTTCTCCTAGCCATGAAGACCAAGACGCCCCCAACTGTGATACAAGCAAACTACATACATCAGACAACAACTTCACTGATGCCCATGCCAAGTCGGCATCACCCCATGCGTCTTCGGATCCGCCTTCTTATCGCGCCACGAATAATCGCAAGTCGGAAACTTCAGATGCAACAAGCTATTAAAAAACCACGGATCCACATCATACCGCGGCATCATATTGTTGCAGTGCTGCCCGTGGTGCCAATCCGCCGTCCAGTTATCCATCGGCCGATCGAACATGACGGACCGCATGTACTTCTTCATGATCAGCGAGCAGTGCGCCATGTGCTGGTACCACGGCACCCACGCCTCGCGCACCTCGCCCGCGCGGCACGCCGCCACGAACGCCGCGTCCGTGTCGCTGCTGTCGTTGGCCGTCCGCGAGAAGGTCCAGTCCGCGTGCGAGTCCCACTCCGCCCCCAGCTCCTCGTCGTAGCACGCCGCCGGCACCCACGCGAAGTTGTGCATCTCGAAGCGGCAGCCGCGCGCGCGGGCTTCGGCGGGGGAAGTGCCGCATTGATTGATGGGGAGGCGGGAGGAGGCGTTCCAGCGGATGGTCAGGTGCCCGGCGCGGGTGAGGGCCGCGATGGCGGCTAAGGTGAGGAGGAGTAGGACGCCCACCAAGAGTTTTGTTGCGTGTTGTATGAGGAAGCTGCGGCGTGGAGAGGTCGCCGTCCTCATCGGCTTGTCGGCGAACCCATCTTCTTCGAATGCGTCATCGCTGTTGCCGGAAGCTCTGGAGAGACTTGTGTATTTGAACGGTTGTGATAACGATAGCATCGTTGCCGCGGAATGGTCTAGGAATGAACGAAGAATAGTTGATTTGGAGTGAAGGCGGGCTGGTGTTGGAGCCGGAAGCTTCCGCCAAGTTGGAAGAAGAAGTGTTGGCGTGTTACAATTGCAATGGGCCGAGAGTCTTGAAACGAGTCACTTGTTGATTCTGCTCCCCCGAGAGCGAAGTCAAGTGTCAAGGTCGGTGTTTCTGAACTGTGAGGCCTCGACTGTTGCAAGATGTGATCCGTGTTCGGGTACCGACACCTAAGTCAGTAGCTCGGCGTCTGACTCGGAGTTGATAACATCTACAACAACAACAATGATTCATACACCCTGTGTGCCTGTCTAGGCGAAAAGGGGTGATGGACTACGCAATCCGACGACCAGTGCTTCAGTCTCGCTGACTCCGCGGGATACCAGCTACTTAGTCATGGAAGAAAATTGACGTCAGCGGCGGTCGGTTGTGTTAATTACCTGTTATGGCGACTACAACGTTAGCGCAGTGCCAAGTGGATCCCACCCTACTTTAAAGTTTAACTACAATAGTAAATGACAAGTGTACACTGCGGTATTTTAGTGACTAACTGAGTAGTGAATCGTTAAACCCTTCCTAAAAAGTAATGGTTACATCTGCAAAATCCAAGGTGGTCGAAATACAAGGTTTAGCACTATACACGGACAGTCTGCGCCTACTCCAGTACACAAAGAATTGAGTCATGATAAACTTTCTAAAGCGAAGTGACCGGTATACAAATTCCCACCACTTAGGATACAGAGACGTTGGTCTACAATGGGGCGTCGAAAGCAATGATCCACCTCTCATCCACAAGTCTGCGCTCCTCGGCCCACTGAACGAGCTCGTTGTGGCTCCGACACACGTGAGTATGTCCGTAGCCATCGGTGCCCTTCGTGTTATCGTGTTCTGTGCGCCCTTCAAGGGTCGTGTCGCCGTTGCACAGAATGGCCTGGCGCAAGTAGTCGAAACAGTGGTTCGTGTGCACGGAGTGATGGCCATCTTGAACCTTGTTCTCCTGCCCATTCGCGCCGTAACGCACCACTTGATCGTAGGCGTCCATGACATAGTACAAGCAGTGGAGTTGGTGTGCCCATGATACCTTCCACATCGGCACTCCTTCCGAGTTGATGAAGGGTTCGCTAAGTTTGTCATACTTCTCGTGATCGGGGATATGCACATTCCCTCCGCCCTCTGCGTATCAATCTATGAGAATGCCGTTTTTTACCCGCGGGGATAAGGGAGAACTCACTGGGAAGAAGATCCTGCCAGCGCTCTCTGACAATCTTCGCCTCTTCCGAAGATGTATAGTTCAGGGTGTACTCAGCCATGCCTGAAGAGAATTTGATGTGCTCCTGAGAGACTATGGGAGACTGGTTTCAGTAAACACATTTTTTGAACCTGGTTGTGAAGTTTTACACTTACATTTGGGGGCGACATTGCTTATGTCACCACCAAAGTCGGGCTTTGCATTGCTGAACCGAATCAAAACGACCATTGAGACCCAGTTTATCATGAGGCTGGTCGCAAGTGCCCCAATCAGCACCCATCGCAACACACGTCTCCCATGCTTCTGGTGACTGCTGATCAAAAGGGGTTCCTGAGGCAGGAAAGTGCTCGTTTCGGAACACTCATCATCCTGAGAATGACCCATGGTGTAGATCAAGCTGTGAAAAAGATCGAGAGGTATTAGGAAGCGTTCAAAGAAAATCGAAGTCCGGGTTCATGGCTACGCTATCTCAGTGAGCCCGTTTAAGAGCCTCATGGCGTCTCGGTGATTGCCGCTTAGTTTCTCCCGAGTATTAGGTTGAATGCAAGCATGACGGCCCGACCACACGAAGCAGGGGGATGTGGAGACTTGCACACAGATAGACGTCATGAAATAGCTGAACCTTATCGAAATGAATGCTTAACATTTCTTGGAACGGGTTAGGCAGTCTTGCGGTTCTTGCGGTTCGCATGCGCTAATTTGCCACTACTTGCCGAGGCCGAGTACGAATACGCCAGCGATTCAAGTGCTGCTGCGTGCAACACCTTTGCGGGAGCCTCCTATAGTGCGCGTATTCAACATCAGTCTCACCAGTTTCTGCTTCTGTGTTCTATTGGGTCGCCTACCAAAACATCAGCCTGCCTTCATCATGACAACAACTACGTCGGATGGCGAACACGAGAGAATGCAGCAATACAGGCCTTCTGATGCTTCATGCTCACTCTCGGATCTCGAGGAAGGACCATCATCAGAGGAAGAAAAACTTCTCCAAACCGATCCTCTTTCAGAAAGCCGCCAACCATCAAGGAGCTTCTTGAAAACCCTCGAGTGCACAGGCACCGCATGGGTAGCCGTCCCGGTCTTGATCGTTGCTCTCATTGCCGCCGTCTTTTCAATAGCAACAGCGGCGTCTACAGAGCTCAGTGCATCCCCAAAGACAACAGCGGCATCATTCAAGCAATTCCCCATCAAGACCGACGAATTTGGCGACTACATCGAGTGCCCGACAGAGTCTCCCGAGGCCGCCAAAAGTGCAGGGTGCTCTTTCGACGTGCTCCTCTACGGCTGGCTCCCGGATGCGTGCTTCGACGCCGACATGTACCGCGACATCACTACGGACGCCGACTACGGCTTCTACCTGGACCGCGAGGGGCAGCGGCCCGTCGCCATGGCTGAGCTCATGAAGGGTGACTACGTGCAGTATCCTGAGGCCTACGTCTCGGTCGAAGAGCACTGGCAGCATTGCACCTACATGCTCAACTCGTCTCTCCGCTTCCGCGCCAAGGAGCCGCCCACGGCCCTGAATCTGCACCTGGACCAGCACCACATCGGCCACTGCCTGAAGTTCTTGTTGGATCCGGCTACGACCCGGTCACTGGAGGTGACGCAGACACGAGCGCTGTTCAGCGCTAAGCGACGATGCTACCTTCGTCAGCATGCTCAGTTTGGCTGAGTCAGTTCGGTTGGCTCGGAAAGAAAGAAAAGGAAGGAAACATGAGCCTTGGGCTCAGTGCTTTTTCTATAGAGCACACTAGACGAGTCAGCCCTATGCTGGCTGAGTCGATGTCTGGGTTCGGCATCAGGAGTAAACAGTCCGTAGCAAATGGGGCAAAGCGCATTGAGAGCGAGACCGTGAGTCAGCTCTAGAGCAGTGAACAATTCATTCGTATAGACTAGACCCTGAGATCTTCGGCGCATTCGTCATGTCAACGGTGTTCAGGAACCGTCTCGTTAGCATGACGTCAGGTGTGCCGAGCACGCCATATCTCGTATAGATACAAGCAATGATGTGGAGTACGGTCGGGTAGATAAGCTTTGATAGATTAACTATTTGCCGAAGATCGGCAACCACCGGCTATCAACGATGACCGGAGGAACCTGGTCAGGTACCCGCTTCGGAAGAGGAAAGGCTTGGTTACCGATTTCCCTGGATTTGAACAGCCGTGTTCGATCGCGGTACACAGCGTTGTAGTGGCATTCGTATCGGGACGTGAATAAGGTTTAGTAACCGAAGTACTAGTCTCACCAGCAGCGGCTAAAATATCGCACCGGCACTCGACTCATGGGCTGAGACCATCAAGAAGTCGTGAGAACATCAAACAATGGTCCACAAAGGGTGGGCTGGAATCTTTCATTAGCGGGATTTCGACTCAAGGTTTCGTCTCTAGAATATTCGTGAGTTGTTATCGCCGTGAGCTCGTGATAAATATCCCTCCAATCAAAGCGCGTGGTTTGCGATTCAAGCCACCGACCACTTCAAACTTGGAGAATTCCGCTTCTTCCAATCTGCGGATATTCCTGCTGGCCCCCCTCATCTTGTCTATCTCTTACCCTACCATCTAGTTCCCAAGTCACCACAGTTGAGAAGAAGTGACACCGCAATGCACGGTGTCGACAGAGCAGATGACCTGGACAATTCAAGCAGGACACTCTGCCATGTCGAAAAGACCAGCCAGAATGTCGGAAAAGCGGGATTCTTTTCATTTGGCTACTCTATACTTGGGTGAGTAGTGTTTATGAAAACCCTACGGCGTTGTTGAGTAGTTTGCCTAATCGTCGCTAGATTGCAACTCGTTTGGAGCACAGTGTTCGCCCGGGGAACCGTAAGACAAATATTGCAGTCCCTTGGCAAACAACGCTCCTGCTAACTCCAACTATCTGTAGGACCATCTAATTTCGCTGGGTGTTCCTGAGTATCTCACACCACTGGCATGGATCGCGGCCCCTTTCTGCGGAATGGTCCTTCAGCCCGTCTTTGGACTGCTCAGCGACCGTTGCAGTACTCGATGGGGTCAAAGAAAACCTTTCATCCTCTGTGGCGCTGTGGCCGTAGCCGTGTCCATCACCGGCCTTGCCTGGGTTGAGAACACGGCGTCGTCTCTCCGAAAGCTGTCAGGATCAACGGACATCGGCGGCGAATCTGAGCGAGTTCTTCGGTGCGTCTTATCGTTCGCCTGGATCTGGGCCCTGAACATCTCCATCCAGTCGGCCCAGATGGGCATCAGAACGTCCATTGTGGAGTCATGCTCTCGGGATCAGCAAGCTTCGGCCACGGCGTGGAGCGGTGTTGCTGTGGCCATCGGAAACCTGTGCGGCTACCTCCTCAACGCGCTGGAGCTCAACCGCATTCCAATGTTTGGTACAATGACACCTTTCCAGGGCTTGTGTGTGATAGTGGCGAGTCTTCTTGTGTTCCTAGCTTCCCTGACCTGCATTCTTGCTCCATGGCCCAGCGTTGCTCTGCCTGCCAGGGAAAAGCCTCGCCTGCGCCATCTTGCCCGAGAGGCGGCACAGACCATCTTCGGCGAGCTGGAATCGCATTCGAACGTCATCCAGCAGCTTTTTAAAATACAGTTCTACTCCTGGATGGCCTGGTTTCCCGTCATGTTCTACCAAACCAGGTACGTTGCATCTAGCATCCTCGGCACTAATGCTCGCTGACAGTGTGCCCCAGATACATTTCCGACCTTTACTACTCCAGGATATCCTCCGAGCATCTGTGGATGGGAGTGAGTGCGCTTGTCGGTGTTCGTGAGGACGGAGTACGCATGGCGTCTGGAGCTGCCGTAGGGTTCGCAGCACTTTCGTTGGCCACGGGCGCGCTTGTGCCGTACTTCTTCCGATACTCAAGTCACTGCCCCACTCAGAAGGGGCACGGCTCTCAACAGCATAGACGAGCTATTTTGGGCAGATTTCAGGCACTCACCTTGCCAGATCTGTGGATACTCAGCCACTCATTCTTCGCAGCAACGATGCTGTGTACCCTTCTCGTCCGATATGAAAGCGCAGGCATGTTCCTTGTTACCATGTTGGGCTTCCCTTGGGCCTTGACTGCCTGGATTCCTCACGCAATTTTAGGTATCGAAATTGCTGAGAGGCAGCTCAGTTCAATAGGTATATTGATGGGCTTGCACAATTCGTTTATTTCCGCCCCCCAGATAGTATCTGCAGCGGTTTGTACGGCAGCTTTTAAGGCCTCGCCATTGATTGGTATTCATGAGCCGATTGTAATTGTTCTTAGACTAGGAGCTCTTCCCGCCTTAGTTGCTGCGTATCTTACGATCAAACTAAGGTAATGCCAAGTAGTAATTTTTGTGCACATTTTAAAGCTGTCGCGACTTATTAAGGTGATTTAGAACTGTAATACCCGCCAAATATTACTCTACATGTTTTCAACAAATAAGAAGATACTTTGGCCATTCCACTGTGTTCACAGAGTTAGAGAGGCAACTCCAGCAAACATCCGCACAGTCGGGTACAATCACAACCAATCTTTTACCCTGTTGACCGCCCAAACATGCTGCAGACAAACGTGCAATCCAGTTTTCTCGAGCCCTGAATACCATAGCCCCATTTGGCTCGTCGAGGAACTCATCCCAATTGTCGATAGCGGTTGCAGATGGAATGTTACTGACAGCGCGATCATCGTCATTATGATTGCAATCACTGGGCAAGTCCATACGTTTCCATTTCCCCATCGCTCTTAAAATATTTAGATCACCGACCCAAGTCCCGTTATGATCATTCACACGAATTATGGCCTCCATGAAAACGAGGTCCATGTCATAAGCGCCAAGATTGCCAGTGTCGATCGGCAACTTGAAGTTGGTGAAGCCGAGCTGCAGTGAAGTACCTTTGAAGGAATCTAGTAGCTTCCCGTCGAATGGTTCGTGTCCGATCACTTTCCAGTCCGCTTTATGGGTGCTCTTCATCATTGGATCGTCTGGTGTCGTCAACAAGGCTATACCTGCCCTGCCGATATTGCCCCGCAAACAACGCATTCGAGCACTTGAGCTGGTGGCACCCTCGAAAGGGTCCAGAAGAATAGGGACAGAAACAAATATGGAGTCTCCAGAGCACACTGCCACCACCCGATCGAATGTTGGCGGGTCAACATCGGCCTGCCGGGTTTCCATGTACACCAGCAACGCAAATCGTAGCTCCCTGCTCAGAGAAAAGGGAATAATACTACTTTTGAGGTCTTTTTTGAGATCTTTGTTGCCGGTGACACTCGATTGGTATGTTTTAGCCCACTTGAGGTCCCATAGAGGTCGATAAATAGCCTTCAGTGCGATCGTTGAGTTGGCGAGATCAGAATATGTTTCCACAACTGCCGCAAATGCTCTGATGGAATCCGATCTCACCGATCCTATTCCAGACGCACACCTGAAGGAATTGACCAACGATTCTAGGGGAAAGACACGATTGGAAAGTGCCCATTCCACATCATCTAATGTCGCCACATCAAGATCACTTTCGTAGTCGGGAAACTGGTTGCTGTGGATTGGCTTAACATAAACACCCCACATGCCGTGTATGCCAGCAACGAATGTGAACTCGTGAGGTTGCATGTCAATTTTGTGATCGAAAGACTTGGACTTGGAGCCAAGTACGCGCGATTCTGAGCATCTATAGGCTTCGAGTTGAGAACGAAGCTTGGCTCCATGTGAGGTTTGGTTAGTAGAGCCCAGGTTCCTGATAGATGTCTCGGGTATAGCTTGGTTCTTCCTCGATTCCGACCCCGGCGAGCGAAAGCCAGAGTACGACCCCAGTGGCCTAGCTGGACTTTCTTCAAGAAATTCTGCAGATCGCAAGCAGAAATCATCGGTGGCGATTCCTCTGAGACTCGATAAACTTCCCTTGAGACTCGAAAAGTACTCTTCACCAAGACGCTTTTGCCCTTGACTCCAATAGTATATCCAACGTGCATGTCTCTCACGCGAGACTGGCTGTCCGGTTGAGTCTCGCTTCAGAGATGTTTCCTGTTGCGGAAAGACGGTTGCGTACACAAAGTGAGGACTGCGAGGGGCTTTGCTTCCTCTCCGTCCAGGGGGATGATCGTTGACACCTCGGAAACGATACACAGCACACATGTCTTTGGGATCAATCTGCTCGGATTCCGCCAGCCTGAGAGCCACTCGGCGCATCAGCTCTAATTTGTCCTCAGCATGATCCATATTGCGAAGGAATCTTGGTATATAATCCAGGCCGAAGACTTTCGGAATGTCCTGCAGCAAGTAGCTCGCTCTGCGCTTCCCTAGAGAAACAAGCCGTTGGTATACTGGCTTTTCCTCATCGCTCGCAAAGAGAAGCCGATCAGCAGCTTGGCCGAGAAGTCTGACCCAAATTATTTGTTGGCAAGGCTGTGGGGCTGAAGAGAGCTGGAATCCTATTTCAGCCACGACCCTCGCCAGTCGTGTTGTCTGTGTACTTTCTTTGTCCCAGGATCCAAGAAGGGAGCCCAAAGAGACCAGCAAGAACTCATCCAGGCTCAGTCTCTCTGAGTCATCGCACATGAAGCGTGTAGCTGTATACGGTGCACCGTAATAGCGAAAATGTGAAAGCGGTAAGGACCACACGGGGCCGGTGTCATCTTGGGCTGGGGAACGCTCGATGCCTATTGAAAGGACACCAGCTTCGGGAACAAGTTGGTCATTTTGACGAATTTTGCGGTCTCCAAAAACCTGGTGTTCCCGTAAGCGAAGTCCTGAGGACTTTAAGACAACAACTTACAACTTACATAAAGATTAGGATAAATGTGCCAGCTCGCAACACCTAGAAGCAAATCACCACCCTGCACGCTCTGAGGCTCTCCATGGAGAAGCCGTTCCATAAGCGTCAATGCAGTCTTCCAGGCACCGGTCACACTTTCATATGTGCCTTTATCACCTGAATGGACAGGGATATTGATGTTCCTGACAATAAGCATCAACTGCTTCTGCTGGTTTCGCTTCGCCTCATCCGCAGTCCGCAGCCAGGATCGAGCACTAGTGTCCCACTCTGCCAACTGATCCCGCGACAGGCTGACTTTCGCGGCGGCAAGAGTAGCGAAGTGCAAAGGTTCGGTCTCGGTGGATGCGAGAATTTCGCTCTTCCTGTTTTCGACAAGCTCGTACCAGATGGAAATGGCTTCAGGAGCCGAGAACATGCGCGCAAGCATGCAAGCGAGCAGATGGACGGCAATAGCACCCTCGCCAGATGTTGCAGCAGCCCAAATGCTGGTTCCGTCAATACCGACGTGGTCGGCGAAGATACCATCGGCTGGGGAAGCCGGAGGGTTTACAGTGGGGTTCTCTGCAATCTCGGATGCGCGTGTGCCATATTGTCGAATAAGCTTTGGCGTTGGAGGAAGGATCTCTTTGAATAGCGCACCAAGCTTGCGGGCCGTGATATGGCTAGTTCCATTTTCGGCAGTTTCCCTTCTTCTCTTCCTAAGAGCAGCGCCTAGTCCACGGAATTCGGGTGGTGCCTCCACCTGTATTATGTACTCAGCACCCGAGGAGCGGTCATGCAATACAAACTTACCTTAACAAGTGAGAAGTCGAAATTCAGCTGTGCTAGAGCTAAAGTCGCCTCTTGACTTCCATGTATGAGTGCGCCGATAATTTTTCCAATAGCAGACATCGTAGGGCGAACAGGAAACCAGGAAAACAAAAAAAAAGCGGGGACGGAGGCGGGGACGGAGGCGCTGAACTGGTTAAGAAGGGAAGTGATTCAGTAGCTGGGAAGGCTCTACTTTGTAAGCGGGGTGCAATCCACTTAGATCGATGCATTGCTGGAGTTCTGCTCCAGCCTTGCAGCAAGCTGAAAGCGGGGCGACGCGGACGAATCTTGGCAATAACGAAGCGCCCAATTAACAAGTGTCTAGCTGACTGCGCCTCAACCGACCAGAAAATTGATCAGCGTATGACTATGGGGCGCATGCAGAGCAAGGCTGGCAGGTTTTATTGGTAGACTGGGTTGAATTTGATAGGAACCCGCCAAATTGGTCATTCGAGACACAGAATTAGAGATACCATGATCGGAACTTGGATTTGGTCTGGGATATCTACCCGAATAACCGCTGCGAAGCGTCGCAATACATGGAGAGTGGAAACTACAGATGATTATACCGTCACATGACATAATTTTTAATCAATAGGAGCTCGAAATTTCACTCAAAGACCTTTCAAATCGCTGCCTTAGCTACTGTTCGCTGGAGAGAATATTAGAAGACACGATGGCGTAAGATGTAATATCAACAGCTAAAAATAAAAATAGATAGGTTAAGATAAAAAAAAGGAAAAGAAAAAAGAGGAGATAGATGCCAGCCATCCTAAGGCTATCAATCAAGTACCAAAATAAGTACCGCATCGTACTTTCCTAGTTGAATTATAGATTGAGAGCCGTCTATAAAATGTAGTTAAAGAAACGTACCGTTGAGGGTTTCCCTATAATACAAGCGTGGAAGTACATCAAGATCAACTAAGTAAATGCTAGCGACGAAGCGAAAGGAGAAACGATGCGGGGTTAAGCACCGACAAACACGGCCACTTCCTCAGGAGGCTTGTTAAGGAAAGTCCCCGAGGTCGGCGCTGAAGGCGGAAATGCAGACAACGAGAGTCATGGCTCCGTGGCGCAGTGGGGTGATATCTCGCGTCTGTAGTGATTGGCATGCGCCTGTTTCACGTTACCTCATCCACGAGATGGTAGTCGATAGGTTTCATGTTGAAGTGTATTCGCAGTGCTCGTAACGTGCGGAATTTTCAGCCTCGAGTTTCCGCAGAGCTCCATCGTCATGAGCTTTTCTGCTTGATACTCAGGAGTCCATTCCCCGGCTGCATGATAGACGAACTCCTTTTCCTAGACTCAAGTAGGCACTATCTTCCAGCATCTCACCGCCGTTACCGCAACGCTGATATGAGTCGAGCGAAGTGCGCCCAAGACTTCGTATAATTTTAGCAACCCAAGCTACCCGCCGCAGGGCTGCTACTTGGCAAGCCACCACTATAGCCTTACCGGTAATACTATAAGGCGTTCCGCCGCGGGGTAAGGGCACGGTCTCGAGGCTGACTCGTCAGCCGAAAAATAACGTTAAGCCAGCGCAGATCAGGGATTAGCGGCCCCATTCTTTTGCTATTGGTGAACCGCCCAGAGACTACCGACGGCACTAATGACTGCCATCAGGAGACACGGGGCTGAATGACTTCACTCGAGATTACTTGCTTAGTAGCAGCCCTACGGCTAGCACTCCCGCTAAGGCTGAAGGTTTCCCCTTGTGTTTCATCAGAACTATGACATACTACATCAAACAACGTGACGGAGTATCTGGTAGTTCCGTGATGTTCGCCTCCTTTTGCTTGTTGGTTGCTGTTTGTTAGCTACTGACAGCGTCCGTAGTCTACACTACTTGTAAATCCTCTACGAATTATCTTGTGCACCGTCTTTACAACGGTCATGCACGAACCGGCACTTTGATTTCTAGACGGCTGAGGAGAACACATATGGTTTCTGTACCACAGAAGAAAAGAAGCGGATGAAAAAGGACGCGTTCAAACAAATGGTATTTTCCCCAAATTCTACAAGAATAGACAACTCAATCCCTCCCCCTTGCTGCGTTCCCCATTTAGAAGGGGCAGTTGTTGGGGTCCTCGCACGCGTTCCTGCCCTTGGGGCAAGGCTTGCCCCATCCGGTCCTGGTGTCGCAGCAGTCGGCGTCCTGAACGATCGGTGATTAGCATTCTTCCAAGGAAGGTTGATGAGGGCAGCTCTTACGCATTTGCTGCGGGGAATGCCCATGTTGACGCAGAAATTCTTCCTCTCATTAGGGTCGCGGCAGGTCTGGCTCTTGGCTTGACGGAAGCAAGCGTCCATGCCGTTCTTACCGCCCCAGCAGCAGTTGGGGTCGGTGCTGTCGACTTGCATGGTGCACTGTTCAAAGACCTTCAGTCAGCAAAGGCATCGGCGTGATGAGGAGAGGGATTGACTAACGGCAGCGGACGCGCTAGCCACGAAGGCGAAGGCAATGATGGCGCTGGTGAACTTCATTTTTGCTGAGTAGTGAAGTGGAACGAGTGTTCGTGTATGAGTAGTGTTGAGAACGAGAGAATGTGTTTGCTGATGCTTTCCAGAGGACGACAGAAGGTAACAATTTTATACTTGAATCGACGCTGCGCCGAGACTCACGTGTGGTTGATTCAGAGCCTGACTATATCAGCCCAGGTGTTTTGACTTGAGGCTGCCTATACGAGCTATGCTTATTTACTTAATCGCAAGTACGGTCACTAGCGCAAGATCTGACATAGATCTAAGAGCAAAACGGGAAGGGACAATGATTTAGTAACGGTTTTAGCGTGAAGTATGTTGGCGATCCGAGTGTTGGTAATACGACGAGTCGGGCCGAGTTCTCGGCTTCCAGAAGGCCATCGAAGGGATTTCATCACCAACAGACACATTTAAAAGCGGCCGCACCACACGGGAAATCCGAACGCTCATCATTCCCATTTTCGACGTGGAGAGAAAAGGTAAACCTTCTTCAATCAATACTAGGGCGTCGTTATAGCATCACAGAAAGTCAGTGTTGATTTCCGTGAGGCGGTGTTGGATGCGCCCAGTGGCGTCTTGGCAGTCAGGCCTCCTGATATTCTTCCTCATTATGGAAGCGGAGTTGCGGAGGGCTGTATCAGGTGTGAATACAGTTTATCCTTCACCTGTATGAGCCTAGCGAGTTGGGTGATTACTGGAGGGCTGTATGGCCCGATACGAGCGGCTATCGTTTTACAGGAGAATCGGGAGGATTCCATGGACCATTCTGCGCACCGCTCCCAGCTCCGTTAGCGCCATATCGACGTAAGGCATCGTTTTTAAACTCTCAGCCATACCCCGCCCGTCAGATTTACTTCTTGTCGATCTGGGCGTGCCAAGGATCGACGCCGCCTCCGTCCGTAGCCGTTGACTCGTCTGCAATGTCCATGACTTTGTGGAGTGATTAGGTAGAACATCAGTAGATATAAATAAGGGCCTTTGAGAAGACACAACCACACCATCGCAACCAGCACATTCTCTTCCAACAATCTACACTCATTCCAACGCAAACATGCAACTCACCGCTCTCTTCACTTTCCTCCTCCTTGGAGCTGCTTCCGCCAACCCCGTCCTCGAGGCCCGCCAGAAGGATGGCGAGGTACGTTTGCACCTCTTCCACCATCTCCTTGTGCAATTCCTAATTTGATCACAGTGCACTGAGAAGTACAACTGCTGCTACTCGTCGAGGGATGCATGCAACAGGCAGCTCGGCGGTTGGGCCAACTTCCTGACTGCTCAGATGTACTGCCCTCTGCACAAGTACTGCAAGGACTACGGCATCACCCGCAAGCAATGCGTAAGTCATGCCCAACCAAACCTTCAAAATGAAACTAACACATCTTCAGAACGCCGACTGCTGCGACATCAAGACCGGTTGGGGTCGTGGCTGCCCCGGCAAATAAGGGAGAAATCCCGGCTTGTCGTGGACGTGGGATGGTGGAGTGGCGGGGATTGTTTATGGTATCTTTATTGGCGGCGATGAGCATCAGCGGCATGCCCACACTGCGTGGCATATGTAGAGCTGGCAATCATATGAACTTCGCAAGCCGACACATTTCATGGTGCACCCAAATTGCAAGAACGTGAAGACTTCTGCAGCCCTCCGTGAGTCTGGACCGTAGTTCGTTGAAACCATAATAAATTGATCCTCTAAAGGGGCTCGCGACCAGTAGTGACTATGTACACTCAAAGGTGGGACTAAGCCCAAACGGGCTATATTCCGGGTAAATATTATGTGCGGCTCTTCGTATTTTAACCGGGAGCTGTTTTTAGCTCTGGAATTTCAGGGCCACACCAAAACACGATCTTGACCAACTGCTGCTGACTGTCTTTAGAGTAGTTGACTATTGCGAAGTAGTATTAGACGATGAAGCGAGCATGGGTCCATGTGGTATATGGGAAGATCATTTTGTGGGGAAGAGGGTGCGCATTGTGCTCGTATGCCCGACGCTGAAACAAGCATCACAATTAGGCACAAATGCATTGAAGAATACGATCCGCCCACAAACTTCCCGCACAAATAGCCTTTCCGCATCCCTTCTTTCCCCCGCTAAGCCGTTGGAAGCCCATCGCCGGCGTTTTCATGTTTCATTGGTCGCTTCGCTACAAATATACTTCCGGAACCGCACATCTTTTGAAAATCGTCTTTAAAGTTAAAACCCTTGTGTTACTCTCCCTTATGTGCATCATTAATTCACGCATCGTACGTCATCGCCGATTTCGTCAGCTCAAAGCTCTGGCCAATTTCACCATCTCCCGGATCGGGCGAAACAGGGTCCGATGGCGGGGTTGCAGAACAATGGCTTTGGTGGGGTGGTGGGGTGGTGGAGTGATCTCTCGCGCCCGGCGCGCCCCATCTCATGTCACCTCTTGAAACAATCATCCCATCGCCCTACGAGCTTATAACGCCCCTCATGCGCAGAAACAGTTCCCCCTCCTCTCCAAATCCCAATCGATGCCCGGCAGGCGGACCTTCCTCCTGCTGCTCGCACTCACCTTCTCCATCCCCCTCATTTCCATGCTCTACACCCGCCTCATGAGCACCATCATGTCCGCCCCCACCACCGCAACCACCCCCGCCGCGCACGCCATCGTCATCGGCTCCGGCCTCGCCGGCCTCTCCGCCGCCTCCACCCTGCTGGCCGCCCACCACCCCGTCACGCTCATCGAGCGCCTCCCAAAGCCGGGCGGCAACAGCATCAAAGCCTCCTCCGGCATCAACGGCGCGCCGACGCGCTACCAGCCCGGTCCCCCCGATGAATTGTTCTACAGCGACACAGTGCGGTCCGCGGGCGCCGCGCTGACGGAGTCGGAGAAGACGATGCGCGCCCGCCGCGAAGACCTCATCCGCACGCTGACGGCCCGCAGCGCCGGCGCCATCGAGTGGCTCGCCGACGAGAAGAAGATCGACCTGAGCGTCGTGGCGATGCTCGGCGGCCATAGCCGCGCAAGGACGCATCGCGGCGCGGGGCCGACGCCGCCGGGCGCGGCCATCGTGACGACGCTGCTGAAGGACGTGCAGGCGGCGCCGGGGTTCACGCTGCTGACCAACTCGACGGTGACGAAGGTCCTGCCGGGCGCCGACGGTAGGGGCGTTGGCGGGGTGGAATTCAAGGACGCGGACGGCGCGACGCGCGAATTGCGCGGCCCCGTCGTGTTCGCGACGGGTGGGTTTGCCGGGGATTCCAATGGGATGCTGAAGAAGTACAGGCCGGACCTCGCGGGGTTCCCGTCGACGAACGAGGCGTGGCCGGGGAGCGCGCCGTTGTTGACGACGGAGGCGGTGGGCGCGCAGGAGGTGGATATGGAGATGGTGCAGGTGCATCCGACGGGGTTCGTCGACCCGAAGGAGCCGGGGAAGCTGGTCAAGTTCCTGGCGGCCGAGGTGCTGCGGGGCGAGGGCGGGTTGATGCTCAGGGGTGGGAAGAGGTTCGTGAATGAGTTGGAGACAAGGCAGCACGTTACGGATAAGATTATGGAGGTGGAGCCGGAGGTGGTAGACGGGACGAAGCTGTGGGATGTCAAGATCGTGATGGATGAGGGCGCGTATGAGGCGGCGAAGAGCCATGTGGGCTTTTACCTTTTCAAGGGGCTGATGCAGAAGACGACGGTGGCGGAGCTCGGGGGCGCGGACGCGGTCAAGGAAGTTCAGGCTTTCGCGGACTATGCGGTTGGCAAGACGCAGGATCCGCAGGGGAGAAAGGATTTTGGGCACTGGAAGCTCAGGGATGTGGCACCGGACTCGGTCGTGTACGTTGGCAGGGTGACGCCCGTCGTGCACTTCACCATGGGCGGCGTTGTGATCAATGAGAAGGCCGAAGTGCTGGATAAGGAAGGAAAGCCGATTCCAGGTGTCTGGGCGGCGGGCGAGGTGAGCGGAGGCATCCATGGAGCCAACAGGTTGGGTGGAAGCTCTTTGTTGGAGTGTGTTGTTTTCGGGCGCATCGCTGGTGAGCAAGCTGCTGGGAGTCTGAGGACGTAAGGCAAGAAAATGGAGTCATGGGAATTAAGCGCTTCTTTTTTTATACACTCTCAGCTACGTCTGACCTCCAATTGATATGTGAATATCGGAGACATATTGCAGCCTATTCCATCTCCATTTTGCTACGGCTCCTTTCTGCTGTTCTCCGACCAAAACGGAAGACCAGCTTGGGTGCGGAGGCTGCCGTAAACAGAACTGCTATCAATCATCTCTCCTGCATAGGCGCGTGACATCTTCAGGTGGGCAAGTGCCGTGTCCATCGTAGGTATGCGCATGTCATTGCTCTGGGCAATCGACAAAGCATGCCTGGCATCCTTGGCCGCGAGCGATGCGGCGAAGCCAGGCTGAGTACCATGTGGTGGTGCCCACGCGCCGGAGGTCATTCTTCGCTCATTGTCAGTGCATGCTCCTAAAAGGTGATTGTTGGTGTGCACTTACCGATGCGAGTAGCTTTCAAGGACGGGCCCAAACATGTTGCCAATGAACTCTTCCATCTGAGTGCAGCCAATTCCCGTGACCTCTGCAAATACCTGCGCTTCGGCAATGACCTCCATGAAGCTGATAACGAGAATGTTGCTTGGCAATGTCAGCGTGTGGATTACATAGGTTCAGACAATCTCTTACCCAGAGATCTTGAGCAGGCTCGACTTCCGCACATCCTCGCCCATCTCGATGATGCTCCGGCCCATCACATTCAGCACCAACGGCTTTACTGCAGCGAGGGCCGCCGAGGGGCCTGCCATGGCGAAGATCAACTTTCCAGCCGCCGCCATGGGGCTAGCACCGAAAACGGGCGAAGAGATGAACGTGGCACCCTTCGCCGACAATGTGTCGAAAACGGAAGCTGCGGTATCAGGATGCACGGTCGACGTGTCCACAAAGATCTTGCCATTGATCGAGCCACATGACTCAGCGGCAATCGAGGTCAAATCCTTCAAAACTTGGTCATTCGAGATCTGGAGAGCATTAGTAAAATGCAACAGTGTGAAACCTGTAATCGTACCATGGTGAAGACAATATCCGATGCCTTCACAACGCTTGCGTAGTCCTGTTCCGGCAATGCGCCGGCTGCCTCCAACGGCTTTCCCTTTTCGAGAGTGCGGTTCGAGTACCTGAGGGCCGGAGCGCCGACCGCCTTCAGGTGCCGCGCCAGGTTCAGGGCCATGCCAAGGCCCATGGATCCCAGGCCATACTGTCTCAAGTCAGCCATCAACAGCAGTTGCCATCGCTCTTGGGGAAATCTTTACCCAGCCGATTCTTGCTTCTTGGATAGCCATACCGAATCAGTCAGCCGATGTTATGTGATGAGGATTCGAAAAACCACCCTTGGAAAAAATTCCTTAAATGCAGTACCGGATGTCCTGTCCTGGCAGTTGGAGGCTCGGCTCCTCGGGTGGCTTGTCCGAGGCCCTGAGTGGCGCTCCACACTCCACCATGGGCCCGAGCGCCAGATCGGAATTCCCGCATCTGCTCGGCAGCCAGCCGCGTGCCGAGTTCGTGTCCCCGCACTTGGTCATTCCGTTTTCCCCGCAGATGTACAAGGCGCCTTAATGTGGTGAGAAGGTTAGTGCGCTGGCAACGTCAGCTCCTCCACCTTGGTGGAGTGAACATAGTCTTTGGCATTGACCAATCATATCGCAGGTTAATGTTGACGAAGATACGTGGAGGGATCTCTTAAAATCCCTTCGCACGGAATTATTTGCAGGGATTCAGGGTAAAGGAAACAGGTGAAGCATGCCGGAATTAATGTATTGTATGTATTGATCGCAACGGCGTCCTTTCAATGCGTAAGCACATATCTCTTGAGTTGCGTTTAGAAATCGCACCCCATTTTCGGGGCCTTTGCGAGTTCCCAGCAATGTGGAGGCATCACCGTGCAGCTTTCGGGTATGGTGCAATAGTCTCCGCTTATCTCGATAAGGTGGGCAACCACCGATAACCACAACGAACGTGTCTAGTCTTGACCTTGGAGTAATTGTCAAGCTCCGACCTCGTAAATATCCCCTTGTATACACGCAGAAAGTGAAGACGCAAAACACGGCGGCTCTGCGAAGTACCTAAGGAAATCCGCATGTGAGGAGCAGGCCTGGAAGAGTTCAGCGTATAATGGAGCTGCAAAAGAGCAGCAGCATGAAATCCGCACAAAAGGCTTACCTACGGGGAGTAAAATACCGGAAGCGCCAGGACGTGATCTCCTAGGGGGGGGGGGAGGAAGTGCAGGGACAAATGGAAAATGGAAGAAGGCGGAAGACTAACGAAGAACACGATAAGCGGGATAGAGTGCATGCAGTTATACGTCAGCTGGTCAGCTCGTATATTTCAGAGCTTATAGCATATGTGAAGCAGACTACAGCTACCAAAATCAATGATAATTTAAGGTCATCCTAACTGGCTACATTTTAACCTAATTTTATCCGCTGGGCGGTGATTCGCCCACAAAGTAAGTGGCGACCTATTTATGGGTTCCCTGTTGAGATCCCCGCCGTAAATCCCAGGATTCGGCCCGGCACACCAGAGATTCCGGTCATTGCAATCTATACGGCTCTCTATTTGCTTGTTGCACCCTTCGCGGCACCGCTCTGTTCCGACCCTCCTTGCTGACATATTTTCCGGATCGTAAAGTATCCGGAGTATGAGCAGTACGCGTAAGGGATTGTGAGACAGTGTAGTGGGGCCCCGGGCTTCAGTTAGGCGTACTTCGCTCGGCAAGCCGAGCATCCGAGCGGTGTGGGTGGCGGTATCGCATAGAAGGGGGTAATGTAGTCGGTTTTACGCCGGTAGAAACGGGTTGAATACCGGCGGTGATCCAAAGGCAACATACACAACGCCACAACAGCAGCCTACCATCTTTTCATAGTTCTGTGAATGCAGTCCACCAATGCACTATAAGTGAAGAACATTAACTAGCTTAGGCGGTTGAAAGCTCACGCCATGTATTGCGGATCTGTGTCTTGGACCGGCTTAAATCGGTTCGTCTCGGAACCAAAGCATTTTTGCATCAGTATAAAGAAACGTACCTTAACGCTAGCCATTTGGTTTAGGCAAAGCAAGAGAGCATCATCCAATCAGACAGCCGGAAAAAAACCCCAATATCGAAAACCCGAATCCTACGAAAATGGCCAACATCCCTGCAGCTTCAACGATGAAAAGATACCCGCCAACCGGGCTGTCAATTCTAGTTGTTGGATCTGGCATCGGCGGGCTTGGATTTGCAATCGAGGCGTACCGCAAAGGCCATGATGTTCGCATCGTTGAACGGCGGCCGAATTTCCATGACAAAGGTAAACTCTTGTTCGCCCTCCTCTCTCCACCGCATCAACCTCCATTTACCGATCTTCACGCTCCTCTATGCTAACGTTCCTTTGCACTTAAGGTGCTCTGATCGGCATCCAGGCGCCAGCGCTCGAAGTCTTCGAACAATGGCCCGGCTTCCCGCAACGCATGAAGCAATTCACCATGGAGCCGCACGTGCGCATGATGAAGAGCGACCAGACGCTCGTCGGCGACTTCCCGCTGGGCAACTCGAAGCACCCAGCCATGCCCATGAGCCGGCCGTCGTTCCACGAGCTGCTGTACACCTACGTGCAGGAACTCGGCATCGCTGTCGAGCTGGGCCGTAACGTGGTCTCGTACTTCGAGGACGGCGAGCGCGGCGGCGTCACGTACGCGGACGGCACGAAGGAGACGGCCGACGTGGTTGTCGCAGCGGACGGGGTCGGGTCGCGCGCGTGGTCGCTGGTCACGGGCGAGAAGCAGGAGGCCACGTCCAGCGGCTTCGCCATCCACCTGGCCACGTACCCGACCGAAGTGGCGTTCCGGAACCCGCTTGTCAAGGAGGGCTTTGATGGTCTGGAGAGCGGCGTCATGTTCAATCTTGGGCCGGGCGCGCACTTGGTCGTCGGCAAGTCGCCCAAGGAGATTACTTGGTGTCTGGTTCATCGCGTGAGTCCAAGCCTTCTTCTTCTCTCTCTCTCTCTCTCTCTCTCCTCCCCAGTCGCCAGACCAGCGCTAACTTGATGCAATAAATAGGACCGCGCCGACGCGACCGAGGACTGGGGCATGAGAGGAACCGCCGAATCCGCCCTGTCCGAGATGGAGTCATGGTCGCCCTTCTACAAGGAATTGATCAAGGGGACGCCGGACGACATCATTCTCATCTGGCGCCTGATGTGGCGCGATCCCCAGCCCAAGTGCGTGTCGCCGCTCGGCCGCGTCGTGCAGATCGGAGACGCGGCGCACCCCTTCCTGCCCACGTCCGCTGCGGGAGCGAGTATGGCGCTGGAGGACGGCTGCACTTTGGCGTCGTGCCTGCAGTTGAGCGGGAAGAGCAATGTGCCGCTGGCGTTGAAGGTGCATAATCTGCTCAGGTGGGTCTGCTGTGAAGTCTTTTTTGTTCTCGATCAAGAAGTCAGCTAACTCATGGGAAAATAGGTTCGAGCGCGTGTGCTGCGCGCAGAAGCTTGGCTTCCGCAACCGTGAGATGTTCCACAAGACCAACTGGGACGGCGTCGAGAAGGACCCCGGCTCGGTGGGTGTCTTCGCGGGCGACTGGCTGGGCAGACATCACGTCGAGCAGTACACCTACGACAACTACGGCAACGCTGCTCGCTCGATCCTCGAGGGTACGCATTTCGAGAACACCAATTCGGTGCCTGGATTCAAGTTCAGGCCCTGGACGGTGAAGGAACTCCTGGAGGCGTCGGATAAGGGACAGCCAGTCATCGACGAGGGCGAGTGGTATTAGGAAATCCGGATATGTAGCGGCTGCAATGTGGTGGGAAGATATCGGAACGGTTAGTAGCGTCCGTCACGACTCCACTTGGTGGAGGCGCCACGACCGATAATCCTCGGCTATCTTGATAAGGAAGGCGGCTATATCCAACTAGCTTTCTCGGCACTGCAATGAAATGCTCACGTCCACCTGCCCATGCGGAGCTCCGTGGAATGATCTTTGCCTGACAATTACCTTCTCGTTCACACTCCACTCCAATCAGCCGGGGAACTACCATGTCGGACGCCCAGGTGAGCAAGACTGCGCCACAGCCCGACAAGGGTCCCATCGAACACCAAACCGCCGGTGGTGATGTCGAATTTGGCAGTTGTGCGGTCAAGGATGTACGAAATGTCGACGAGGCTTTGGAGTTTACCGGAAACGGTGCAGAGGAGATTCACTACTCCGAGGAGGAAGAGCGAGCCGTGTTGCGCAAGATTGACTGGAACATCATCCCCCTGCTTTGCTGGGTGTACATGATCCAATTTGCAGACAAGACCTCGCTCAACTACGCCTCGTTGATGGGGATCCGTGAAGATGCAAATCTCGATCCCAATTCGCAGCAGTACAGCTGGATCTCCAGCATCTTCTACGCTGGATACATATTCTGGGAGCAAGTCCGCCCTTAGCCGCATCACTTCAAAAGTATCTAACATCAGCCACAGATTCCCCACTACGTACTTGCTCCGCCGCCTGCCACTCGGGAAATACACGTCTGTCAACATCTTCCTATGGGGCGCCATCCTCACCTGCCACGCCGCATCGCACAGCTACTCGGCCCTGATGGCCGTGCGCTTCTTCCTCGGCGCCTTCGAAGCGACCATCACGCCGGCCTTCGTCCTCTTCACGTCCATCTGGTACAAGAAGAACGAGCAAGCCCAGCGCATCGGCTACTGGCTCAGCTGCAACGGCATCGCGCTCCTCATCATGGGGCCCATCGCCTACGGGCTGTCGGGCGTCAAGAACGCGGCCCTCCCCGCGTGGGAGATCCTCTTCCTCATGCTCGGCCTGCTGACCGTCGTGACCGGCGCCGTCGCCTTCTTCCTCATGCCGGACAACCAGACGAACGCGGCGTTCCTGACCCTGCGCGAGAAGAAGATCGCCGTCGACCGCATCCGCGGCAACCACCAGGGCATCGGCAACCGCGTGTGGAAGTGGGACCAGTTCCGGGAAGCGCTGCGCGACGTGCGCACGTGGCTGTACGTGCTGTTCTCGCTGCTGATGAACATCCCCAACGGCGGCATCACCACCTTCGGCTCCATCGTCATCAAGTCGTTCGGCGTCGACGACCGCATGGCGCTGCTGCTGAACATGCCGACCGGCGTCGTCGACATCTCGGCGAAGCTGCTGTTCCCGTGGGTGTCGGACAAGTTGCTAGACCGGTCGCTGCCGGCGTTCGTCGCGATCCTGATTCCGATGGTTGGCGGGATCATGATGATTGTGATCCCGCTGACGCACAAGGCGGCGCTGCTGGTCGGGTACTACTTCATCGGCGCGGCGGGCGCGTCGTGGTGTTTGGTTATGGCCATGATTTCGACGAATACGCTGGGCTTTACGAAGAAGGCGACTGTCAACGGTTTGCAGATCCTGGCCTACGCCGCTGGTAATTGGATTGGCCCGCAGACGTTCAGGTCGAATGATGCGCCTGATTACTACTACGGGAAGCTGATGGTGGCTATCATGTACGGCTTGGCTGCTATCACGCTGCTCGTCATTCGCTTCGTGAATGTTATGGAGAACCGGAGGAGAGACAAGGCTGCTGCTGAGATGGACATGGATGCTTCGGATGAAGCTGACAATGAGTTTGCGGATCTGACCGACTTCCAGCAGAAGAACTTCCGCTACGTCATCTAAATCGGGAATATTTCTATCGGCGATCTGCGAGATTATCTACGAAGCGGGGTCGGGTATATGTCATAATTTCTTGTCTGGTTATCTTATGAAGGCGGTTTGTCATGGTGCAAGAAGCGTTGAACTGAATTTTGTGGTGTTTGATGCTCAAAAGGGGACTATGATCAACAGCAGATAAAGAGCGGGTCTGTGAATGTTAGTTTCTATCTAAGTGTATCTTTTATTGCACTCGGTATTCAATAAAGCCTGCTATACTCCCACTTAAGGAGACAGTCTTGTCGGACGCTAGCATATAATTGTGAAGAGATAAGATTAACTTCAGTTCATGTTTTTGGCTGTAGTTGTACACGTACATTATTTGTTGCTGTCGCGGAACTTTAGCAAAAAGAGTGGATTAGACTGGATTTATCTGATTTGCGTCTGCGAAATACGCCACACGGGAAATTCGATGCTGACAGATCATATTTTGAGAATAGCATGCGACAGTAGCCGGAAAAATAATTCAGGCAAAAGACAGCTTTCATAACAGACAGTAATTTCGAGCTCGAAAGGAAATGGTCATTCAATTCTACTGCGCCATAAATATCCGGATATCATCATCCGAAAACTTCGGCTGCACATCCCCACAGTCCAACAGGCCCAAATACCACGTAATATCCCTCCCATCAATCTCCCTCGCCGCAAAGCCGTTCCCGAGGTAATAAAACCTGTTCCGATCCGCGTACTTCAGCTCGTAGTCCTCCCAGCGCGGCGCCTTCATGCTCTCGAAGAAGTGCGTCCGCGAGCCGGGCCACATCATGACCTCGCCGTCGACGGTGCCCTGCTTGAACCACGAGCGGCACGGCGACGTCCACGCCGTGCGCGGCAGGAAGACGCGTCTGTGCTCGGCGAAGTCGGCGACGGCTTGATCCGTCGGCGCGAAGGACGTTAGGTACTCTACCGACATCTTCTCCAGCATCTGGATGAAGTGCCGCGAGAGGACCTCGGTGATGGGCAGGAAGCTGCCGTGGCCGTAGGGACCGAAGGGGCCGTTGAAGACTGGTGGGGGGCGGTTAGTGAGAAGCGCCCGTCTGGGGGTGGTGGGTGGCTGGGCTGATACGTACTCAGGTAGTTGGGGAAGTGCGGGACGGATATCGATAGGTAGGTGCTGGGGATTTCTTTCCACTCTTCGCTGAGGCTGCGTCCGCCGCGGCCGATGGTGGGGTACCTGGGGCGCCAGGACACGTCGAAGCCGGTGGCGCAGACGATGATGTCGAATTCGTGCTCCACGCCGTCGGCGGTTTTGATGCCCTTCTCGGTGATTTCTTGGATCGACTGGGAGACAACCGTGACGTTGTCTTCGCAGAGTGCTTCGAGGTACCCGTTTCCGGGAGTGGGCCTGCGGCAGCCGACTGCGAAGTCTGTCGGGACGATCATATCGGCGATCTCTGGTTTGGCGCTGAGCTTGCGCCGCATCTCCTTCTCTGCGAACTGCGTAACCGTTAGCGTCTGGGCATACAGGGTCAGAGTGTGGCACTCACCGCTCTGGCATCGGCTTGTTCTTTTGAGCCGTTGATGATGAACTTGAAACGGGAGTTCAGCTCGGACTCGATGGTCTTTCTGTAGGTCAAGTACTTCTTCGGGTCCTTCCGAAGAACTTCCTTCTGCTCCTCCGTGTCTGAAACCTGTCAGCCACGCCAGCGTCTGAGATGATCCACTCACAATTGAAGTTTGCCCCATCCTTGCCCGCGTATCTCTGACCAAAGCCAGCCGTGACCCAAGATGTGCTCCTGATAAAACACGACAGCGATTTCACAGCTATTCATGAAGATCAGCACACCGCCCGGAAAGCAGCGCCACTCCCCCACTCACCAGGCTGGATGTTCGGCACAATCTGCACGGCAGACGACCCGCCTCCAATAACAGCAACACGCTTGCCCGCCAAGTCGATACGATCATCCCAAGCCGCACTGTGCAGCATGGGACCCTTGAACGTCTCCCGTCCCTTGATCGCCGGCCATTTCCACTTGCTGCAAAACACAACCGTCAGCTTTCTTTCCCCGACGAACAGGGGATTGGACGACCCACTTCAGCACCCCGCTAGCGTTGATCAGGACATGCGCCTTGTCCTCAATCACATCGTCCGCATCCTCGCCCCGCTGGACCCGCACGCGCCACTGCTGCTCTTCCTCATCCCACGCCGCGCCGACGACCGTGTGGCGCAGCCGCACGTACTTCAGCAGCCCGTAATCCTCCGCCACCTTCTTAAAGTACGCCAGGATCTCCGGCGCCCGCGAGTAACTGCCCCGCTGTGTCAGCCTTATGCCCGTTCCCCACCGGGGGGCGGGTGGAGGGCAAAGGAATCAAGGAAAAAAAACTCACTACGACGACCACTCGGCCGACGGCGCCCACGAGTACTGGTACAGCACGGACGGGATGTCGCACGCGCAGCCCGGATACTTGTTCTCGAACCACGTCCCGCCTATCTCGGCGTTTTTCTCGTAGCACACCAGGTCGACATCCAGAGAAGGGGTGGTGTCGACGTCGTGCGCGAAGTTCAGGGCGCTGGCGCCGGCGCCGATGACGATGACGCGCAGTTTGCGGCCCGTGCGGCTGGGCTGCTCGAGGACGGTGTAGGGGGTAGAGGAGCGGGAGAACGAGGAGGGGGCGGAGGTGGCGGTGGCGGTGCCATTGGCGACCTTGGTCTTGATCGTTTCGGTGGGGATGGACGGCTCGATGGCGGAGGGGGGCATGGTGGACGTGGAAAAAAAGACTAAGGTGGAGTGCGGACGGGTTTGGGAGCAGGTGGACAAACAAAAGTGCTTGGAAGCGTTATGAATATTACTGCAAACCAAGAGCTCCGCCCGCTGCAGCCCGGCTGCTTATACGTGCTGCTTCAAGGATCTCCATTGCCGGGCCACAGGCATTGCAACCAGCGCACGCGATCCAGCATGTGGTGTGGTGGTGGTGGTTGTGTGGAGGGGCGGCGGCGGTGATCCTCCACATGGTGGAGCTCGAACGTCCGCTCGGCTGGATGCGAGCGGTGCCGAGACTCCCGCAACGGGCCTTAGGCGGGCTGCCCGGGAAAGTCAGTTTACCCCGCACCAGCTAATAGTGCACGGCAGCGGTCGCCGATCTGATTAGGCCGATGGAGGGGTGCTGTTGTGCTGCGGTGTGGTCTTGATGCAATTGGTAGTGGTTTATCATATAGGGAATATGCTGGCCTGTTTCCGGCTGTCTCTCCCCTTTCAGATCTTGGCCCAACCTCCATTAATTTTCTATTCTTTTGCAAGTTACAGCGCTGGGCTGTCGCGTGAACCATGCCTTCGTTAGAAACGCCAAAGAAGATCCGTATCTCTATCGGTAGGCCTGAACCCCCGTCGCACAGGCGAGAAGTATCCCAGCTAATTTTGCCAACAAGACCGCGGCGGCACCTTTACCGACTGCGTTGCCTCAGTACCGGGCAGGGAAGACATCGTTATCAAGCTGCTCTCGGTTGACCCGGAGAACTACAAGGATGCTCCCTCGGAAGCTATCAGACGAGTGCTCGAGCTCGCAACGGGGAAGAGCTTTCCCAAGGGCCAGAAGATCTCGCTGGCAGACGTCGGTATGTGAAGCTTCGTAATTCTCTTGCAATAGCTGACTCCAGCGGTAGAATCGATAAAGATGGGCACAACCGTGGCCACCAACGCGCTGCTGGAGAGGAATGGCGAGCGTACCGTGTTCTGCGTATCCGAAGGCCTCAAGGACCTGCTACACATCGGAAACCAGTCACGACCCCGTCTCTTCGACCTGGCAATCAACAGGCCCGAAGTACTCTACTCAGACGTCATTGAAGTTTCCGAGAGAGTGACTCTGGAGGATTGGACAGAACGGAGGGATAGCGCGCAGATCGACACCACTGGACTCATCCAAGGCGTAACCGGGGAATGGCTGCGGGTGTTGAAGCCGCTTGGTTGGTGTAGTCTTTACCACGTGGAGGAATTACCAGCTGACGACGGCCAGATGTAACCAAGGTCCGGGAAGACCTGCGTGCGGCATACGAGCAGGGCTACCGCTCCGTGGCAGTGTGCCTCATGCACTCGTATACTTTCCCCGACCACGAGAAGGTGATTGGCGAGATTGCAGAGGAGATTGGCTTCAGCCAGATCTCCCTGTCGTCCGTGGCGGCGCCGTCGATTAAGATTGTCCCGAGAGGGCACGCAGCTGTTGCAGATGCTTACCTGACGCCCGAAATCAAGAAGTACATAGACGGGTTTGTATCAGGGTTCGAGGATCTTGAGAACTGCGATTGCCGGTGCGAGTTCATGCAGAGTGACGGTGGGCTGGTTGAGTTCAAGAGGTACGCAAGACTGGCACAAAAGCGAGATAAGTTGCTTACAGAATGCATAGATTATCAGGCTTGCGGGCAGTTCTGTCGGGCCCGGCAGGCGGAGTGGTTGGTTACGCACGAACCTGCTACGACGAGACGGACAAAACTCCCTTGATCGGCTTCGACATGGGAGGCACGAGCACCGACGTTTCCCGATTCGCAGGCGAGCTGGAGCATGTGTTTGAAACCACGACTGCTGGTGTGATCATTTCCACACCACAGCTGGACATCAACACGGTGGCGGCCGGAGGTGGAAGTATCCTGTCCTGGAGAAACGGCCTTTTCAACGTCGGACCCGAGAGTGCAAGCAGTCATCCTGGTCCAGCCTGCTACAGAAAAGGAGGACCCCTCACAATCACTGATGCGAACCTGGTTCTTGGAAGAATCAACCCCGGTATGACACGCACGAACTTCAGGTTGATCTCCCAGCTGATGTTTTCTCACAGACTCCTTCCCCCACATTTTCGGACCCAACGCAGACGAGCCGCTGGACATTTCAGCAAGCCGCAAGCTCTTCGACGAGATGACCGCCAAAATCAACAGCGAAGTCGACGTCAAGTTGACAATGGAGGAAGTTGCCGCCGGGTACGTGCAACAATCACCACTCCATAACATATACTGACATCCCCCCGCCACTAGCTTCCTCAGCGTCGCCAACGAATCCATGTGCCGCCCGATCCGCATCCTCACCGAAGCAAAGGGCCACGACAGCAGCCTGCACAACCTCGCCTCCTTCGGCGGCGCAGGCGGACAACACGCGTGCGCGCTCGCCGCCGCGCTCGGCATCCGGCGCGTGCTGATCCACAAGTACTCGTCCATCCTCTCCGCGTACGGCATGGCGCTCGCCGACGTCGTGCACGAGGAAAGGCAACCCGCCGCGCTGCAGTACTCTCCCGCGACGCTGCCCGCCATCGCCGAGGCGCTCGAGAAGCTGGCGACGAAGGCCGAGGACGTGCTGATCGGGCAGAGCATCGCGCCGGCGCGGATAGCGACGGAGCGGTATCTGAGTCTGAGGTTTCATGGGAGTGATACCGCGATTATGGTGCAGCAGCGCGAGGGCGGGGATACGCTGCAGGCGTTCAAGGACGCGCATCAGCAGGAGTTTGGCTTCATTCCGGAGGGCCGTGCCGTCATCGTCGACGACTTCCGCGTGCGGTCGATTGGCAAGAGCCCGATCGAGCTGTCATCGTCGTCGGCAGCCGCCCCCAGCGGCAAGGCGGCGGCGGGCAGCCAGACGGCCGCAGCACCAGCAGCAACCAGCCTGCGACCAGTCTACTTCGAGCAGCGCGGCTGGGTCGACACGCCGATATACCACCTCTCCGACCTCGACGCCGGCAGCACCGTCTCGGGCCCCGCCCTCATCCTCGACAACACGCAAACCATCGTCGTCACACCCAACGCGTCCGCCACCTCCGCCGCCGACAAAATCACCATCGACCTGCACTCGAGCGAGAAGTCCCACATCTCCAGCACACAAGCCGATCCCGTCCAGCTCTCCATCTTTGCGCACCGCTTCATGGGCGTGGCGGAGCAGATGGGCCGCGCGCTGCAGCGCACGTCCGTGTCGACCAACATCAAGGAGCGCCTGGATTTCAGCTGCACCGTCTTCTCGCCCGACGGCGGGCTCGTCGCCAACGCCCCCCACGTGCCCGCCATGATCGGCAGCATGGCGTACGCCGTGAAATGGCAGATCGAGCGCTGGGGCAAGGACCTCGCGCCGGGCGACGTGATTTTGTCGAACAGCCCCATCGCGGGCGGCACGCATCTGCCGGATCTGACGGTCATCACCCCCGTGTTTGACAGCAAAGGCGAGCAGATCATCTTCTGGACGGCGTCGCGTGGGCATCATGCGGATGTGGGCGGCGTGCTGCCCGGGTCGATGCCGCCGAACTCGCGGGAGCTGTGGGAGGAGGGCGCGGTGATCGAGGCGTTCAAGGTTGTGCAGGGCGGGCAGTTCAAGGAGGAGGAGCTGACGGCGCTGCTCATGGCGCCTGGCAAGATCGACGGGTCGAGCGGGACGCGGTGTCTGAAAGACAATATTTCCGACATCAAGGCGCAGGTGGCGGCGAACCACCGCGGCGCGCAGCTGATCCGCGCGCTGTACGACGACTACGGCCGCGACGTCGTCAACTTCTACATGGGTGAGGTGCAGGGCGCCGCCGAGCTGGCCGTGCGCGAGCTGCTGAAGGACGTGTACAGGAAGTTTGAGGGCCGGAGCTTGGAGGCGACGGACTACATGGACGACGGGACGCCCATCCGGCTGAAGGTCACCATCGACGGCGAGACGGGCGACGCCGTGTTCGACTTCACCGGCACCGGGCCTGAGGCCTACGGTAAGAGAGCTTCCTTCCCCGTCCCTTTCGCCCACCACCCCCCTGACTGACGCTCTCCCCCAAAACAGGCAACTGGAACGCCCCCATCGCCATCACCCACTCCGCCATCATCTTCTCGCTGCGCTGCTTCGTCACCCACGACATCCCCCTCAACCAAGGCTGCATCCGGCCCATCACCGTCGCCGTGCCCGACGCCTGCCTGCTCAAGCCCGGCCCCGAAGCCGCCTGCTGCGCCGGCAATGTCCTCACCTCGCAGCGCATCGTCGACGTCATCTTCCGCGCCTTCGCCGCGTCCGCCGCCTCGCAGGGCTGCATGAACAACCTGACCTTCGGCATCGACAACGACCCCGAGCGCGGCTTCGGGTACTACGAGACGATTTGCGGTGGCAGTGGTGCTGGCCCCTGGGGGGATGGGACGAGCGGCGTGCATACGAATATGACGAATACGCGCATTACGGATCCGGAGGTGTTGGAGCGGAGATATCCGGTTGTGTTGAGGCGGTTTTGTTTGAGGGGCGGGAGTGGCGGCAGCGGGGAGTATAACGGGGGTGATGGGATTGTGAGGGATGTGGAGTTTTCGGTGCCGATGAAGGTGTCGATTTTGAGTGAGAGGAGGGTTGTGGCGCCGTATGGGTTGCATGGTGGGGAAGATGGGGAGAGGGGACAGAATTTGTGGATTAAGGCGAGTGGGCGCGTGATTAATCTTGGTGGGAAGAATACTGCTAGTATGGGCAAGGGGGACAGGATTGTCATTCAGACTCCTGGTGGTGGTGGATGGGGATCGCCTGCGGCGAGGAAGGCGAGGGTTCAGCACGCGAATGGATGCGGACGAGAGTTTGTCGGTGTTGGGAATGGTAGCGTGGATATCATTTCCAGCATGGGACAGTCAGCATAGTGGCGGGGGATTGCTCCCTCTTCTTTGTTCTTTTTAGGATATGATGCACATTAGATGAAATGCTATAGACTCTGTTTCAGAGATGTCAGCTCAAGCATTAAAAGTCGCTCTAAAAAGGACCATTCTAATACAATAGCTGGAAGATGCAGTGGTTTCAACAGGGGAGTTGGACTTCATGCCTCGGGATGAAGCTACAAGCCCTTACCTGCTACATTATTGTTTGGGTAATCTAGTCCGTAGATGTAGTTTAGTGTTGACTGAAAAACAAAACTACTAGTATATATGGTTTCTTTTTCTCATATGGAAAAATGAAGCCATGGATCATCCACAAAGTCTAGTTGTTACGGCAGAGCTTAGTAGTAATAACCAGCTGAAAGCGTTGCAGCAATTCTGGAAGGGACACAAAGATGGAATACCAGGAATATAGCCATTTGATCTTAAAGCCGTTTCACAGGTTTATACACAAATCATAATTCCACCAATTCATTGTCGCCCCAGTCATGGCAACCCCGGCCACATCTCATGCAGTGCACAACTGAGCCATCTTTTGGCAAAACCATCTCCATGGTATATCCGCATTTCGGACATTGGTACGTCTTGCAACGAGCAACAAGAGCTTCCAGTTCCTTTTCTCTTGCAGATGGAGTTTGAAAAAGATTCCGTGCAATCTCTTTACCAAAGGGTCCCACCTCATCCATCATCGCACGATAGCCATCCATTTCTAGAAGCTTCCCAATGTGCGTGGTTGCAACCTCAACTGCGACGTCTCTTAGACCGCGATCCGATTCCATTGTAGTATTGTATATTGCCTGTATAGCGACCGGAAATGTTGAACACTCCCAGGAAGCCCAGGCAAGCTTTTCAAATCGTCTCTTCGCAAGGTTCTTTATGCCAATCACACCGTATATTTCGCCGATAGCATAGGTCTGGACATGGAACAGCATTCCTGACCCCTCTGGGACGGTGTAATTGAAGCAGTAAAGAAATTCGAGCAAGGCTTTGACGATTTCTGGGTCGTCATCCTCAAGCCGAATGATTCCTTCGTTGGCCTCCTGGTTGTGTAGAACCCATCAGTCATCCATATCAAAGTTTCTGCGATAATACTGCTGGTAAGGAGGAGGAATTATGTGTAATATGATTCTACCTTGAAATTGTATTCTGGGTTACATGCATTCCTGAACACGTGGCTTTGGCTACAAAGAACTAGCTTGTGTGTTTTGTACGTATCGCCATTCTTGCAATGCACTTTAAGATCGGAATATTCTCCTGTTTTGAAGCACCTAATACATTGTGTTAAATTAGTATAGTATGGCTTTCACTTAGCCGAGGAACTGCTTACTTGCTCATTGCGAGTTTCATAGGACCCGAGAAATCTTCGAGAGGCATGTCGGATTTTGTCGACCAATGAATTGGGAGGAATTAGTCTTTCCATGCCCCCGCAAATGGAGAAAATGAAGAGGAAAGAAGGCTTAAGCAGCCTCAAAGCATCGTGATGAAGACACCGACAATCTTTTTCTTTTGGCTACAAAGTATTTTATGATGCCACTTGTAACAATGGAAGACGTGGCTTACACCACATGGATTCTTTTTCCATGGCGGGGAGGGTGAGTGTAAGGGTGCACGGCTGCATGCAAGCTCGAAATTTTGGAAATGCACAATGCAAGGATCTCACCACAGACCGGTGTAACCACCCCTTCTCCCAAAGTGGAGAAAATTAAGTGAACTAAAAGATGTAAAACCCATAAAGATGTTAAGAATCCAATTTCTGTTTGGAATGAAGAGTGTTGATCAAGGTTGTTAAATAAGCTCTTCTATCGGACGTGAACAAAACCGGCTGGTGCAATGGTAATTAAAGCATATGAGATCCATGTTGAAGAAAGGGTATCGATAACTTCCCAACGAAAAAGAAGCCCTTGCAGATTGGAAGCACGCAGAATTGCATGAGATTCCTGGCTTTTGTTTTTTTTTTCACCGTGTGTGCATATTTTATGACGTGGCAAGCTAGTGGAAATGCTTCACCCAGTCGAAGGCTTTTGAGTTCCTCCGCTGATTGACCGATGAATTCGTATACCCTACCTCCTTGCTGTCACGTAGGTGATCCAGGCCAGTCGGGTCCACTGAGCTTTATGACACAACAGCTGGAGAATACATAATCCTGACTGCTTCTCCATGCCATCATCCCACCCTGGATCCACTTTCAACCCTCCACAGCACCCGTGATGGCGACCGCTGACCCGTTGTGCTCATCCTGCAACAAAACTGCCACTACCAAATGCCCACGTTGCAACTACAGTTGGTACTACTCAAAGGCCTGCAAGAAGGCTAATTCGCCCATCCACAAGATTCTATGCAGGGAGTACAGAGAATTTGACCTCTCCTCGCGCCCGACCACGGACCATCATCTCGCCATCCTCTTCGCGCCTGAAAAGCGTAAGTCAGAGCTCGTTTGGATCAACTGCCCGTGGAACGGCGATGAGGATTGTGTAGACACCAGGCAGTACCTGAATTCACCTCTGGGCATAAGCCAGATCCAGTCCAACAGCGCGTTGAAACGCCCACTCACCGACACCATCCGCATCGAGTACCAGGATACGTTTCTAATCGATGGCTCACCGCCAAACCTGGCTGTCAAGTCGCTGTGCCCCCGGCGCGGTAAACTCACCGATTGGCGTGGCCTCCTCCTTGCATATGGTTTGCAAGGGCTTGGTGTGCCGAGGGCCTGCATCCAACCCAATAAGTGTCGTGACCTTGACCTCAACGACTTCCGTCACATTGTCGATTTTCTCCTCAGCTACGGGAATCAGGGTGTCATATGCCTCTCAATTTCGTCTAAACGAAGTGGGGTGTGTTGGTTCGAGCGGTTGAACATAGAAGGAAACAAAGGGTCTCGTGTGATGATAGTCGGGTCCACAGCTATGCACGATGAATTTAAATACTCAACAAAAATATTACTGATCGGATCCCCCAGTATTCCGTGTACAGAGAAAAATACTTCAGGAGCAAAGTTATAATATTCTGAGAACTTGTGAAAAGACAAGGTTTATCGACCAGTTGTATCAGGCTGATCAAGGGGCCAAGGTAGGAAATGAGTTTCAAGGATTACTGGAGTCTATCAGCGGGATCCTAACAGTCATCGCTGACGACTGGTGCGGTATAAATTTCTGGTGGACTCAAGAAAGAGGGAAACGTCAACCAATCAGAACCCCCGCGCGCCGCAAATACCCGGCGTCCCACCAATCGACGGCAGCATCGGAATCTCGCGATCTGAACCGGTATCTTATCTACCCCGCACAATTTCCCTGCCACTCCATAAATATCCACAACCATCAGACTGCATCAAATATATGTGACAATGAGCGCTCCGCGGCCGTTCAGATGCAACGTATGCTCGCAGGAGTTTACAAGAAGTGTAAGACAGCAGCTCCACGAGATGAACCCGCTGCTTACGCGATGACTCATAGGAGAACCTACAGCGGCACAGAACCTCTCGTATGTTCAACCAATACATGGTGATCTGCCAGGATACTAAACCATTCTAGGACATGGAGGCGGATCACGTCATAAGTTTGAATGCACAAAGTGCCATACACGGTTTCATCGCAGGTACCATGCCCGTACGCACGCACCCAGGAAATGTCTTCTCATACGTTTGCAGAGACGTCTGTAAGCGCCACGCTGAGCGGTGTAATGGCCATGTTTCGTACTCCCGCTCCAGGCGACTGAGTCCCGAACCTGGATCAACACGCAATGTCACTCGAACCATCCCTGCACCCAGCTCGCCCGTGCCTGATCACTCCGAAGACGGAAACAGTGAAAATACAGCATCGCTCGGGTATGGCACCTCGTCACGCGTGGCCGATCCATTTCGCTAAACATTTTATAGGATGCCCGAGGAGGTTGTCACACAAAGGGTCAATTCATACTTTGTTCACTTTCATCGCTCGTTCCCAATTCTACACAGGCCGACCTTCTCCTTGAGCACAGTTCCAGTCAGCCTGCTGAGAGTCGTTGTTGCCATTGGGAGTCTCTATACGGCTTCCGCCCTGCCTTTACCGGAGCGTCAGCCTATTCTCAAAGAGGCCGATGAGCAATGGGAGCGAAGTAGAAAAGACTTGAAGTCTCTGGTACGCTCTGCCCCTTCAGCGCCATAACTCAAAAGAAATGCATCTACGAGGGACTTGAAGCGGACATCCGAACAAACTTGTGAAGTTCTTGAACCCACAGTCTCCGCCGGATGTTTGCTTCAGCCGCCCTCGTAGAGCTCCAGTCCTGACCCCGATACTAAATGCCGACAGGTATCCAAAGACCCCAAAGAAGTGCGCGAAAGCAGCGTAATCCAAGCCTTCGTCCTCCTCATCCTCTACGGCATCTACCGCGACAGCGGGTCCAAATTCCAAAAAGCGCGCTCCCTCTTCCGCACCATCATCGACGTACGCCCTTCGCCCCTCCCTCCCCCCTCCCCCCACCCGCACCCCACTAACCAGCCCCAGTCCCTCCGCGACCTCGAACTTTTCCACCAAACCCTCACCGCGCCCTCGGACCCCACCTGGTCGACCGACCTCTCCCCCTCCCTCGACACCAGCGCGCCCTCCCTCCTCCACTCCAAATGGACCGCCTACATCACCTCCGAATCCCTCAAGCTCTCCCTCTACGCCCTCCTCTACCTCGACACCCAAGCCTTCGCCTCCGCCTGCAACATGCGCCCCCTCCTCTCCCCCATCGAACTCGGGTGGGAACTGCCGCACGCCGCCTCCCTCTGGGAAGCCAACGACGCGTCCGCCTGGCTCGCCGCGCTATACGCCTGCACCCCCTCCTCCAGCGGCGCCGCCGTCTCGCTGTCGCCCTCGGGCAGCGCCAAATACGCGTTCTCCAGCCCGACCACCGCGACCCGCACCCTCACCCTCGCCACGCAGTCCCTCCTGTCCGGCACGCCTTGCCCGCACCTCGTGGCGGCGCTGGCGGCGTCGCCGTTTGCGGCGCTGTGCGTGGCGGCGAATGTCGAGGGGTTGGTCAGGGACTTCACGCGGTGCTACTACGTTATGCCGCCGAGCCTAAGCGACCCGTCGCTGTTTCATATCTTGACGCAGGCGCAGAATAAGCATGTTGTTGCGGCGCTGAGGGCGGTGGGGGAGGCGAGGGCGAGGGCGAGGGGTGCGGCGGGCGATGGGGGAGGAGGGGGAGGGGCAGGGGGTGGGATAGGAGGAGGAAGTCAGATCTGGCGCGCGGTCGACCTGGTGCTGGCGTCGGCCAGGGCCGGGCTGTGCGCGCCGGATGACTTGTTGATCGGGGGGATTGTGGATAACGGTGTTGCGGCGGGGCTGGCGACGAGCGCGCATTTGACGCTCGGCAGCTACTTTGCGAGCAGGCGGTCGACCATGCAGCAGCAGCAGCAGCAGCAGCAGCAGCAGCAGCAGCAGCAGCAGGACGCTTCAGGCGGGGCGGTGGCTTCGTCTTCATCGTCGGAGGTGAATGTTGCAGGGAGCCTGAGTCTGCTGGCTGAACTGATGCCGGCGTTGGAGCAGGTTGTGGTGGGCCAGAGCGGTGGTGCGGACGAGGTTTGTGATGAGGGGCCGTGGGTGACTGTGGTGATGATCAGGCTGCTCATTACGATCTGGAAGACGGTGAGGCATGTGGTTGAGCACGTGCGGCAGAGGAGCAGCGACGGCAGCATGGCCTTTGATCCGGCTGGCGTGACGTTGCGGGCTGTGACGGAGGCGGTTGAACGGTACATACGGCTGCTGGTGCCGGACTACGAGCCCGATACAGACCAAGACTCACAAGAGAAGGACTGGGGATATCACGAGCGCTCTCTCCTCTTGCTTACAGTCGAGTTGTGCAAGAGAAGATCGGCATGGCCTGTTGGACCGGCACTGGCGACGGTCTTCGAGGAGATCATGGCTGCAATCATTTAGATACGCTAAAGTCCTGCGCCGCAGGAGTTCAAGTCATCTACCACGAACTGATCCACCTCCGCACAACTCGCTCCAACCAATCGCCATTCTTCAAGACATCCGCCAGCGGCACATCCCCCAGACGTGGCGCCTGTACGAGCGTGTTCTTCGTCTCATGCCTCAGCATCTTCTTCCCTCCCGCTCGCTGCCCGTACTTCCCCTCCCAGAACTCCAGCAGCTTCCGGCTCGGGTTCTTCTCCACATCCGGATCACTGTCCCGCAACTTCGCCAGCCATTCCTCCGGCGACACCACTTCAAACTCCGGCAGAAGCCCCGTTCTCCGCAACGCAGGAACGAAGTCCCGCGTCCAGTGAAAGTGCTGCGGGTTGAGGATGTGATACACCACCCCACCACCCTCACCCTGACCCTCAACCCTCCCACTCTCCCGATCCTCCGGCAACGCGATATCCAAAATCGCCGCCGCCGCGACGTCAATCGGCAGCCACGACGGACTCTGCATTACAGTCAGCAACTCGCAACCACCCCACCACACCAAACAGGAAAAACAACTCACCTCATCCAACGCCGGCAGCACACCGGTACTCCACACGCCCCTTACAAGCAGCGGAATCGCCTCCGTCGTATTCCAGTCCCCAACCCCATACAAATCGCCCACAAGCTGCCCAATCCGCAACACCCGCGCCCGCACCCCCTCCCCCGCCGCCGCCGCCGCTTCAACCACCTTCTCAGCCACCAACTTACTCCGGCCATACCCCATCTTCTGCGCCGCGGCGAGCGGCTGCGGCACGGCCTCGGGCACCACCGTGACGACTTGCCCATCGCCAGCTCCAACCCCCGCGGCATTCGGCAGCCCCGCCATCCCCCCGACCGCCGAGACGCTGCTGGCGAAATACAGCGCCGCAGGTTTCGTCGTCCGCACGTCGAGGCAGAGCTGGAGGAGGTTGTGCAGCCCCGCGACGTGCGGGCGGAAGGCGCGCACGGGCAGCGTGAAGTTGACGGGCCAGGCGGCGTGGATGACGCACGTGAGGCTGTCTCTAAGCTGCTCAAGGACGTCGGCTGGCAGGCCGAGGTTGGGGAGGCTGAGGTCGGTGGAGGGGATGGCTGTGAGCTTTGCAAGGGTTGATGAGGAGGGGTCGAGCTCGAGGCCGCGTGAGGAGAGGGAGGCAAGGATGCGGGATTGCGCGGTGGCGGAGTCGCTGGCGCGGGCGAGGGCGTAGATGTGGTGGACGGAGGGGCGCGAGAGGAGGGTGGTGAGGAGGTGCGCGCCTAGGCCGCCGGTTGCGCCGGTGAGGAGCTGGTGGTGTTAGCTGGTTGTTGGGGGTAAGGGGACGGGGGGG